>CM035110.1:74981587-75239087 GCA_020205505.1 Panax japonicus
AGCGAAACAAACAATCCATTAAAAGAGTCAAGTAGAGAATAAAATCTACTATCTTTTATGATTTAAAAAGTTTTTCATTACTTTTATCGCTGAGACTCAGCTTAATAAATAATCCACATCATCAAATCATCCCTGCACTACAGGCCAAGGATATTATTTAGTATCACGACCACAAATTATCCATGCACTACGGGCCAAAGATAACCAGGTCTGGTGTAAAACACACAGACATGATATTCCAACAGAATAATAATAAAGACGGAACCAGGTCCGGTGTAAAACACACATACATGATATTCCAACAGAATAATAATGACAGAATAATAGAAGAATGTCACCAAGTATAGGGTAGACCGCGTGTAAGACCCCGAATTTTATGAAATAAAATTATTCAATTTTTCTTATAATTAATATTCAGTATATGGTTAAATTGATAAAAATTAAAGTTAAGGGTGATATATGAATTTTTTTCAAAATACGCAAGTGGTTATAAAATATTCAATTGTCGGGGAATATTCGTTTGGTCGTGGAATATTCTTTCTGTCGGAGAATATTCGTACGACGGCGCAGCCATTTGTGGGCCCCATAACGAATAACTGTCGGATGAAGAAAATGATAAAAAATGAGTTTTTATAAATAACGGCGTAGTTGTTACCGTTAACACTATTGGAATAGCGGCGGTTAAAATACAGTAATACGCGTGGATGCACAGTATTTTAGAATTATTGATTCTTACATAAGAAGGAACTACTCAATAATTGTTACAGTAATTACTGTTCAATATTTTATTTTATTGATTCAATAATTGCTGCGTTGATATTTTATATTATTGTTGTTTCAATAATTATCACTGCACAATATTTCTCATTATCAGATCAATAATTCATATTATTTGAATAATATTATTAGATAGCATTATTGGCAATGTCTATAAAGTTCTGTTAAGGAGAGGTTTGGTCACCTAATTGCGCGCCGGTAAGGAGAAATTCTTATTGGAAAGCCCCCTCTTTGACTTGAGTGTAAAGATGAGTAGATCTTTGGTATGATCATGACTATGGGTTCTCTTTGGCCAGTAGTGCAAAGTTGAATTGTTGACTGGTATGATCATGACCATTGAATTTGTAATTGAATATCTTTAGCTTAAGTACAAAGGTGAAATGATCAACATGGTTATAGTTATTGTTTATATAAATTCTGAAATGATTATATATTTCTTTGAGATAATAATATATTTGGACTATAGTGCAAATATGAACTGTTGAGGAATATCTTTGGCCTGTAGTGCAAAGATGAATTGTTGATGAATATCTTTGGCCCGTAGTGCAAAGATGACATGTTGTTGAATATATTTGGCCAGTAGTGCAAAGATGAACCTGTGTTGAGATGAACATGACCAAATGGTAATACAAATGAATATCTTTGGCCGTAGTGCAAAGATGAAATTATTAGTATGATTATGAACAGGAAATATGATTTGGTGTAACCATGATCTTTGATGTTTCAGGTAAAGATAGGTGATGAAAATTATCTTCGTCCTGGATGAGAAGAGGAATTTAGAACTACAATTATGATTATGAGTTCTTCATATGATTGTGGACCAGAATTGTTGATTGATGTTACAGGGATAAAATATTGTTGGTGGATTTTTAACATGGAGAAGATAATAGACTTTATAGTCTATTTGACTCTTCTAATGTATTGTTCATTCCGCTGCAACTATGGTTGAAATTTGTATCATCTACCATATGTTCTAAATCTCTGATTTATTATTGATGAAGGCTATTGATAATTTAATTATTTTTAGTCATGATATTCTTTACCGAGCTAGTTGTGCTCACCCTTTTGCTTTACAATACCTTTCAGGTAATAAGAGTGTAGCTGGGTCGAGCGGGGGTAACAGGGGAATAGAACGGTGGTCATCGTTTAGTAGTTATATTTGGTCAATCTAATAGGGTGAGGCGAACCCAACGTTGGAAGGGTGTTTTGCCACTATCATACAAGATGTCTAATGACATACAACCTTGTGTCATCATAAGACAGGGTTGTGCTCATCCACTTGCTGAGTATATTTACGAGCACTTCCTATATAATCTTGGTGTTTGTTTGAAGTATAATTCTCAATTAGAGACAGTGGAGATAATGATAAGTCAAGAGAAGACTCACCATGCATTGGGAAGAATATGATAGTAATCTTCTCGTTTTCTTTGGGGTCTATTGGGTCAACCAAGGATAATTTTGTGGCCATATGATATCTATCATAACCTAGAAGCATAGCCTCCCATGTATGAAGGTTTCCTTGAGCACTTCCCAAAGATTCTAATTTCTAAAACAGTTTTTGACTATAACTTTATGTAAGGTGTTATTGTGACGTGATATCCAAGGTTGGGATGAGAGTCATAGTTGGTATATATTTGTATCCAAACTCACAGCATATGTGTTGTTTTATTTTGCATGATAATTATTGTAATAAAGTTGTAATTATTTTCTGTACCATGTATTTGGCGACCAGAATAGGTTGGATGGAATGGACCTATTTTGGGGTTGTCACAGTTGGTATCAGAGCTTAGGGATATAATCTCTGGCGGAGATCGGGAAATATAACTAGGAGGAGAGAGATGAGTAAATCCTTCGCTAGTGTGTCCTATCTAAGCTTATTTGTTGGTCAGTCATAATATTGGGATATTATGTGATATGCTAATTTGTTTAATTAACCCTTATCTTATGGCAGTATTTGAGAATGGCTGCTGAGAATGTTAACAATGGAGTGAATGAGACCGTGGGGATACCTCTAATCACTAACCATGATAATGTGATTTCGGACGAAGAAGGAATTAGAGATATCCATGTGGTGAGTGAAGAATTGATAGTTGCACCCAAGATAGTCACAGAGGTGACAGTTGAGAGTGAGGAAGAAGAGGAAGAAGAGGTACCTGAGGAGAGTTTATTAGAGGTATTATATGATCAAAATGTAGAATTTCAAAATTGTATTCATGAGTTAGAAGAGCAGGCTGAAGAACGACAAGCGGTCGCTGAACAAAAGGATGCAACAATTCAAGCTTGTGTTACCCGATATGTGATGCTTGAACAGAAGCATTCTTTGGCAGAGTATAAGATGATAAAAATGGAATCTGAGATGAAAGAAGAAAAAACTGAACGAGTAAGAATGAGTGATGCATGGGTAAAAGCCACACGACACGTGGATATTGTGGAAAGAGATGTCCGATCTAAGAAGGCTAAAATAGATGACATGAATTTCTCTTTTTGGAAAGCAATTGGGAGAACCCAACATCGAGTTTTGAATTACCCTGTACATAGCGATCAACCTGAATTCGATATGGATCGAAGAATGATGATTCAGATCATGAAACAGGAGTACGACGAGGCAGTTGAGGGAAGAATATGTCCTATAGAAAAATATATTCCAACGGTAGTGATGACGCCAAATGTTGCCCAGACAAGTCAAAGCCGGGTAGTTCGAGGGATGGCGGTTGTCATGACTTCCCAACAAATGAGGAACCCAAATGAAGTTATCACGGGAGATGAGCAATGGAGAAATCATGATGACCGGGGAGATAGAATCTGAAATGGAAGCAAGGTATTCTCAACTTTTCGAAATACCAGGTACGTAAATTTCGTGGACGAAATTTCATAAGGAGGGGAGATTGAAAGACCCCGAATTTTATGAAATAAAAGTATTCAATTTTTCTAATAATTAATATTCAGTAAATGGTTAAATTGATAAAAGTTAAAGTTAAGGGTGATATATGAATTTTTTTTCAAAATACGCAAGTGGTTATAAAATATTCAATTGTCGGGGAATATTCGTTTGGTCGTGGAATATTCTTTCTGTCGGAGAATATTCGTACGACGGCGCAGCCATTTGTGGGCCCCATAACGAATAACTATCGGATGAAAAAAACGATAAAAATTGAGTTTTTATAAATAACGGTGTAGTTATTACCGTTAACACTATTGGAATACCCGGTGGTTAAAATACAGTAATACGCGTGGATGAATAGTATTTTAGAATTATTGATTCTTACATAAGAAGGAACTACTCAATAATTGTTACAGTAATTACTGTTCAATATTTTATTTGATTGATTTAATAATTATTGCGTTGATATTTTATATTATTGTTGTTTCAATAATTATCACTGCACAGTATTTCTCATTATCAGATCAATAATTCATATTATTTGAATAATATTATTAGATAACATTATTGGTAATGTCTATAAAGTTCTGTCAAGGAGAGGTTTGGTCACCTAATTGCGCGCTGGTAAGGAGAAATTCTTATTGGAAAGCCCCCTCTTTCCTGGGAACGGCCTGGTTGTCATAATTGTGATTCTGTAATATTATTTGTGAATAATTAATTATTGATTTATATGATGAGGAAATATTTATTTTATGCGGATATAAATGATGGATATATTTATTTTTATGTGGATAAAAATGAAGGAATTAATGCTGAGGTGTTTTATCAGTATTTTGTCGGTGTGGAGGTATTAAAAAGCATCCGTTTGTGGATTTCGGATATTTTTGGCTTGAAATTTGGAAAAACTCAAAGCTAAAAAGTTGTAGAAAATTAGATTTCAGTCAGAATGGACATAAAATTCGTATTTTTCTGATAACTGAGCTATTTTCTATGAATTGTTGAAGTTTCAGAAAATAAAATAATTTTTATTAATTTGTGGGTGGGACCCACTTGGTTATCAACACATGGGCTGCCAAATTTTGTTCAAAGATGGCTGGTGACTGAGCTTGGTCAAGAGCATGCATAGGAATAAGGAAATAAAATAGTATTAATTTATTATTTAGTCTCTTTTGGCGTTCTAGCATTTTCCTATAAATAGGTGCTTATGTTAGAATTGAAAATCACCCCAGAAATAAGTTTTCTTTCTCTCTATATTATCAAGCATATTTTTGAAAGTATTTAGATACTTTGAGAGTTACTATTTAGTAAAAGTTTCATCCGGTTTTTCATCCGAAGTACTACTCTCTTGAGGTAAGGGATTTTAAGGGTTATTATATTTTTCAGTTCGTACTTCTTTCGTCCTTCAGAAAATTCTGGAAAAATTTGAAATGATATTTTGATGAGTTTTATTGATTGTGTCCAAAAATGGCAATTTTTGGATGTATAGATTAAGAGTTATGAATTTTATGAGAAAAGTCTATTTTAAAAATAATCGCTTATAACTCCTTGTGGTCAACTCCAAAATTGATGAAATTTTTATTGGAAGTACATCTATATAATATCAGTGTACTTTATGAATTTCGGAATTTTTAGATAAAAGTATAATTTATGATAAATGTCTAAATATTCGACGGTTTTGTCCATATGAAAAATAGTAAATGAATTTTAAAAATTCTGAGAAAAATATATGTTCAATGTGGGACTATATTATGTTAAAACCCAGAAAAAAAATATTTTTTGGACTGATTTGGTATTTTTCATGAAAATAGACTAGTTATGAGTAAATGAATTAAATATGTTATGTGAAGTAAGAAAATTAGAAAATAGGATTTTATGGCTTGATAATCCTACATGAGGTATATGCAGATTTTTGATGAGGGTTTTGGTTATTGGTGATGAAATCTTAGGAGTTTGGCATTTTAGAATGATTAAATGCATTATTTAGTAAAGTGTAAACAATTAAAATAAATTGTTTATAAGCTTAAAAAATATTATTCTTTCAATATCATTATATCGAAATATTGGTATGGATTTTATTATGGAATTTCTACTTTTTTCATGTCGGAGTTACTATTCACGAGTTACTATTCACAAGTAACTATTCACGGGTACTATTCACGACAAAATTGGTTTCTTTTTCTAACCAAATTATAGTTGATTTATGAATATTACTCTTGAGATTAAAACTATATGTTGATCATATTATTTTTATTATCATATATAACATTTTTATAACCCTAATGATGATATTTCTCTTTGACTTGAGTGTAAAGATGGATAGATCTTTGATATGATCATGACTATGAGTTCTCTTTGGCCAGTAGTGGAAATTTGAATTGTTGACTGGTATGATCATGACCATTGAATTTGTAATTGAATATCTTTAGCTTAAGTTCAAAGGTGAAATGATCAACATGGTTATAATTATTGTTTATATAAATTCTGAAATGATTATATATTTCTTTGAGATAATAATATATTTGGCCTGTAATGCAAATATGAACTGTTGAGGAATATCTTTGGCATGTAGTGCAAAGATGAATTGTTGATGAATATCTTTGGTCCGTAGTGCAAAGATGATATGTTGTTGAATATCTTTGGCCAGTAGTGCAAAGATGAACATGTGTTGAGATGAACATGACCAACTGGTGTTACAAATGAATATCTTTGGCCGTAGTGCAAAGATGAAATTATTAGTATGATTATGAACAGGAAATGTGATTTGGTGTAACAATGATCTTTGATGTTTCAGGTAAAGATAGGTGATGAAAATTATCTTCGTCTTGGATGAGAAGAGGAATTTAGAACTACAATTATGATTATGAGTTCTTCATATGATTGTGGACCAGAATTGTTGATTGATGTTACAGGGATAAAACATTGTTGGTGGATTTTTAACATGGAGAAGATAATAGACTTTATAGTCTATTTGACTCTTCTAATGGATTGTTCGTTCCGCTGCAACTATGGTTGAAATTTTTACCATCTACCATATGTTCTAAATCTCTGATTTATTATTGATGAAGGCTATTGATAATTTAATTATTTTTAGTCATGATATTCTTTACTGAGCTAGTTGTGCTCACCCTTTTGCTTTACAATACCTTTCATGTAATACGAGTGTAGCTGGGTCGAGCGGGGGTGTAAGACCCCGAATTTTTTTTTTTTTAAGAAAATAGAATTTCCTCTATTTATCATTTTGAAATAGTAAGGGTTGATTCAAGATGAATATTGATTGATGTTACAGGGATAAAATAATGATGATGGACTGTTAAATTCATAGATAATAGTAGAATTCATTCTCTACGTAACTCTTCTATGAATTATTATTTCCGCTGCGAATATTGATCTGAAACTTGTTGTCTATTGTATTCTATCAGATTTTTCCCTGTTGAAAACTAACGATAATTTGTTGTATATTATCTTAGTTATAATATTCTTTACTGGGCTAGTTGAGCTCACCATTTTCCTTTTTGTTCCATTTTTTTTCTCAGGAGACGAGAATGTAGCGAGTACTAGTCGGGGTATGGAATGAAGGTTCTAGAGAGAGTTGTTTAGTAGTCCCCACCATTTTTGTAAAATAATGTATCAATAATTATGATGGAAATTTATTTGCGTGTGGATATTGTCTAGATAGCAATATCTGTATTTAAACTCACAGTTTTTATGTTGTATCAATAAAGTTGTAGTTATTTCTGTACCATGTATTTGGCGACTCAGAATGGGTTGGATGGAATGGACCTATTTTGGGGGCGTTACATTTGGTATCAGAGCTATAAGTAAAAAGCCCCGAGCCTCTCGTTGGTGACTTCCTGTTTATGGGGGATGCACCGAAGCCAGACTCTCCGTAGGGGACGCCGTTCTGCGGTGGCAAACTGATAGGTACCATTGTGAGGTGTTGTGGTTGAAGCACCATGAGAGTCACAGTTGGTATCAGAGCTTAGATATATGATCTCTGGCGGAGATCGGGGAATAGAACTAGGAGGGGAGAGACGAGTAAATCCTTTGCTAATGTGTCCTACCTAAGCTTATTTGTTGGTCGGTCATAATATAGGGGTATTATGTGATTTGTTAATTTGTTTAATTAACCCTTCTTTTATGACAATATTTGAGAATGTAGACTGAGAATATTAACAGTGGAGTAAATGAGACCGTGGAGACGCCTGTACTCACCAACGAGGAGAACGTGCAACAGGCTGACAATGTTCCTCCTGTGAACAACACCACTGAGCAGATGATGAACGATGGGATGTTTAGAAGCTTTTTGCAGTTCATGCAAATCAGACGAGGGAGACTCGTGTACAAAATACAGGTGGTAATGATAACGACGCGTGGTTTGTTAAAGCCAAGTAATTCAAAGAGTTGGGACCACTAGAATTCTTGGGAAAACTGGATCCGATTAAGGCGGAAACGTGGGTCAAACAAATTACCAAGATATTCAATGTCTTGGGATGCACGGAGGAACAGAAGGTTCCATTTGCCACCTTTATGTTCCGTGGCGAGGCAGACTACTGGTGGGAGTCTGTGAAACGGACCCAGCCTGCCGCACTTAGCATGTCTTGGGAAACGTTTCATAAACTTTTCAATGAAAAATACTTTCCTGAAATTATTCGCAATATGAAGGAGGTAAAGTTTATTAGACTAGAACAAAACAACATGACGGTGTCCCAATAAGAGGCAAGTTCGCAGAGTTATCCAGGTTTGCACCTCATTTGGTAAAGAATGAGGAACGAATGACGCGGATGTTTCTAAGAGGTTTGAAACCCGGCATACGTCAATATCTCATTTCTCATAAATTTTCTCTCTATTCAGATGTTGTCAATAGGGCTCAATTGTTAGAGCGAGATAACGAGTACGTTCAACCGAGGGACCATAACCAGGATCATACCGAAGATAGCAGTCAGCAGAACAACGATAACCAGCGAAGAAAGAAGAATACGGACAAAGGTGGTAACCACTCTGGTGGTAATCACGGCCATGAAAATAGAAGAAGCAAGTCGGGAGGAGATTTTAAAAAGAGGAGATTTAACAACGACCATGTGAAGACGTCAGCGCCAACAGCAACTGGTTCCAAGGGAGGAGAAAGACCATCGGTCGTATGTTACAAATGTGGAAAAGAGGGACATATCAGTCCAAACTGTCCACAACAGTTCAAGGTATGTTATAATTGCAGAAAGGAAGGACATATCGCTCGAGAGTGTACGGTAGCGAAACCAAGTCCAGCGGGGATGGTGACTCAAAAGGATGTCCCAGAAAAGTCAAAGTCAACGGTTCCTGGAAGAGCGTTTGTCGTGACCGGTCAAAATACGAGGAACCCGAACGAGTTTAGCACGGGTTAGTTAATTATAATTCTTGCGAAGTTTATACCTTACTAGATACCGGTTCTACCTATTCTTTTATCTCTCTTGCTTGCGCTCAATGTTTGACCTTGACTACAGAGAAATTAGACTTTGACCTATCTATGGAGACTCCGTTAGGAGAAACTTTCATTACATCCGTTGTTTAGAAATCTTGCTTGATTCAAGTTGGCTCCATCACATTACCTATTGATTTTATCTCTTTAAAGATACTTGCTTTTGATGTGATTTTAGGGATTGATTGGTTAACTACTCATTATGCCAAAATTGATTGCTTTCGTAAGGTTGTTAGTTTTCATATTCCTAAGCAACCTGTTATTCGAATTCAAGCAACCAAACCATTGAAGTTAAACTCTTTCATATTAAATTATAAAGCCATTTATTTATTGAAAAATAAATGTCAAGCTTTCTTATCCATGTCAGGACTTGAACAAAAATATGTCAGATTTGAACAATATTTCGGTTGTTAGTAAATTTCCTGACGTATTTCCTGAAGAATTTCTTGGCCTACTCCCAGAGCGTGATATTGAATTTGTATCGACTTTAAATCCAGTACAAAACCCATTTCTAAAATCTCATATCGAATGGCTCCTATTGAACTTCAGGAGTTAAAAACCCAACTGTAGAAGTTGATACCCGAGCCTCTATCTGATGACTTCCTTTGTAGAATGAACCGAAGCCAGACTCTCCGTAGGGGACGCCATATTCGTGCGGTAGTAAACTGATAGGTGCCATTGTGATGTGCTATCCAAGGTTGGGATATGAGTCACAGTTGAGAGCAACCTAAGTCAGTAATCAAAATACGTAGCTTTCTAGGCTTAGTTGGTTATTATCGGAGATTCGTGGAAAGATTTTCTCAAATCGCTAGTCCATTAACGCAGCTGACTCATAGAGATACAAAATTCGAATGGAGCAAGGAATGTGGGAAGAGCTTCGAAGAACTCAAGAGGAGACTCATTTCAGCACATGTTCTGACCATACCGTCTTGGAAAAGCGAACGTGGTAGCTGACGTGTTGAGTAGAAGATCGTATACGAGTACGAATACGATATTGTCAAAGACTCATTTCGTATAACTTACAAATAATAGAGATGGCGATGAAAACTCTAGGTACCCACGTGATGATATACGAGTATAATCGACTTTAATCGATAAAGTTAAAGTTGTTCAAGCTACACACCGGAGCTGATGAATTTGAAGAAGGAGGTGCTAGAACTTGTTATTTCAAAAACGAGAATCAGTGATGTGAGGAAAGCTCAAACCTTCGATTTATTAATCCATTTAAAATTCTCGATTGAATAGGAATTGTGGCCTATAGACTCGTTTTACCGCCAAGTATGTCGCGTGTTTATAACATTTTTCGTACTGATGTTACGTAAATATGTGGACGACCCGAACCACATTATTGAGTTAGAACCAGACGAGATAGCCGAATACTTAACGTATGAAGAGGTACCTGTCAAGATTTTGGATAGGAAGAAGCATGTGCTACATACGAAGGTCATACCACAAGTGAAAGTTTTATGGAGAAACCATGCTATAGAGGAAATAACCTGGAAGTTGGAAAAGAAAGCAAGGTATCCTCACCTTTTCGAAACACCAGGTACGTACGTCAATTTCGAGGATGAAATTTCATAAGGAGGGGAGGTTGTAAGACCCCGAATTTTTTTTTTTAATAAAATAAAATTTCCTCTATTTATCATTTTGAAATAGTAAGGGTTGATTTGATTAATGTGGTTAGTTATGGGTAAAATGCGCAAATATTTCAAATAAGCAGGTGGTTATAAAATATTCATTGTTGTCGGGAAATATTCGTTTGGTCGTGGAATATTCTTGATGTCGGAGAATATTCGTACGACGGCGTAGTCTTTTGTGGGCCCCATAACGGAAAGTGATTGGATGAAGAAAACGACAAGTATAAGTTGTTTATAATAACGACGCAGTTGTTACCATTAATACTGTTGGAATACCTGTTGGTTAAAACACAGTAATACGCGTTGTTGCACAGTAGCACACGGTATTGCACCAATTATTGATTCTTACGTAAGAAGACACTACTCAATAATTGTTACAGTAATTACTGTTCAGTATTTTATTTTATTGATTCAATAATTACTGTGTTGATTTTTTTTATATTACTGTTGTTTCAATAATTGTCACTACACAGTATTTTCTATTATCGGAGCAATAATTCATATTATCTGAAAAATATTATTAGAAAACATTATTGGCAATATCTAGAAAGTTCTGTCTAAGGAGAGGTTTGGTCACCTAGTTGCGCGCCAGTAAGGAGAAATTCTTATTGGAAAGCCCCCTCTTTCCTTGGAATGGCCTGGTTGTCAGTATTGTGATTCTGTAATATTATTTGTGAATAATTAATTATTGATTTATATGATGAAGAAAATATTGATTTTATGTGGATATAGATGGAGAAAATTTTTAATGTGACAATTGTTGAAAATTAATATTTTATCTTTTTCTGATAAAATAATTCATTTAAATATATTATTATATTTTTTAATAATATAATAATGGTGATATTTTTACAATGAATGTGGAATATATGAGTATATGAGGATGAGGAGTATTTTTGTTGTAAAAGTTGTTTAAAACATGTTAAACATGTTCGTGGGCCCATTTCTTGACTGAAATTTGATTATAGCCTGTAAAATCGTTCGTTTATGGATTTCGGTCAATTTCTTATTGAAATTTGGAAAAACTTCCTTCTGCAAAGTTGTAGATAATGGAATTTCCTATAAAAAGTCTCGAGATTTGAATTTTCTGGCAAAAGGGCTATTTATTATGAATTATTGAAGCTCTGAAGCTCTGAAGCTCTGAAATAATTGATTTTTGGAAGTTTAAAATAATTTAAATATGAAAAACGTTTTTTGTGGGTCTAGCATATGATTTGAATGTGTTGAATGCAGATTTTCAAATTCAAGAAGTGTGCGTAGAGAATTTATAATATATATTATTATTTTATTAAATTTTCTACTTTGGTGTTCTAAGCAATTTCATATAAATAGGGTGTTTTCTCTCTCTATATTATCGAGCGTATTCTTGTGAGTATTTTGAGTATACTTTGAGTATTGCTATACGGTGCAAGTTCAAGTCATAGCCTATATCCGGTGTTTCAACTAGAAGTACTGTCTTTCGAGGTAAGGGATGTTATTTTCTTCTCAAATGATATTATTTCTTCAATATCATTATGCTGAAATATTGGTTGGAACTTTTTATCAAATTTAGAACTTTTTCATGTTGGGGTTACTATTCACGAGTTACTATTCATGAGTTACTATTCACGAGTACTATTCATGAAGCATGATGATGTTTTTTTATGAAATTTCTATCTTTTGGTGTCGGAGTTACTATTCACGTATACGACACTATTCACGTATACAATACTATTCACGAATACGGCACTATTCACCGAAAAATGAAATTTCTTCTTTTTGTCCAAAATATCTATTCTGGGTACTAGCTTTGATTGTATCCATGTTTTGATCATTCTTGAATTTTACACCACTCTGATTATTTATGAGGTATTTTTGGACATGAAATAGTTGAAATACGAATCCTAAATACTTATTCTTTTGTTTCACCGGATTCGTTTCCTTTAAAATATTTTTCATCATCCTTAGTTTTAAATGATGATATAATTGAATATCTTTGGCCTGTAGTGCAAAGATGAATGATTTCTTGATGAATATCTTTGACCCGTAGTGCAATGATGAACATGTGTTGAGATGAACATGACCGACTGATGAATATCTTTGGCGTGTAGTACAAAAATGAATATTTGATTCAAGATGAATATTGATTGATGTTACAGGGATAAAATAATGATGATGGACTGTTAAATTCATAGATAATAGTAGAATTCATTCTCTACGTAACTCTTCTATGAATTATTATTTCCGCTGCGAATATTAATCTGAAACTTGTTGTTTATTGTATTCTATCAGATTTTTTTCTGTTGAAGACTAACGATAATTTGTTGTATATTATCTTAGTCATAATATTCTTTACTGGGCTAGTAGAGCTCACCCTTTTCTTTTTTGTTCCATTTTTCTTCTCAGGAGGCGAGAATGTAGCGAGTACTAGTCGGGGTATGGAATAAAGGTTCTAGAGAGAGTTGTTTAGTAGTCCCCACCATTTTTGTAAAATAATGTATCAATAATTATGATGGGAATTTATTTGCGTGTGGATATTGTCTAGATAGCAATATCTGTATTTAAACTCACAGTTTTTATGTTGTATCAATAAAATTGTAGTTATTTCTGTACCATGTATTTGGCGACTCAGAATGGGTTGGATGGAATGGACCTATTTTGGGGGCGTCACAGGGGGTAACAGGGGAATAGAACGGTGGTCATCGTTTAGTACTTATATTTGGTGAATCTAATAGGGTGAGGCGAACCCAACGTTGGAAGGGTGTTTTGCCACTATCATACAAGATGTCTAATGACATACAACCTTGTGTCATCATAAGACAGGGTTGTGCTCATCCACTTGCTGAGTATATTTATGAGCACTACCTATATAATCTTGGTGTTTGTTTGAAGTATAATTATCAATTAGAGACAATGTAGATAATGATAAGTCAAGAGAAGACTCACCATTGGGAAGAATATGATAGTAATCTTATCATTTTCTTTGGGGTCTATTGGGTCAACTAAGGATAATTTTGTGGTCATATGATATCTATCATAAACTAGAAGCATGGCCTCCCATGTACGAAGGTTTCCTTGAGCACTTCCCAAAGATTCTAATTTCTAAAACAGTTTTTGACTATACCTTTATGTAAGGTGTTATTGTGACGTGTTATCCAAGGTTGGGATGAGAGTCATAGTTGGTATATATTTGTATCCAAACTCACAGCATATGTGTTGTTGTATTTTGCACGATAATTGTTGTAATAAAGTTGTAGTTGTTTTCTGTACCATGTATTTGGCGACTCAGAATAGGTTGGATGAAATGGACCTATTTTGGGGTTGTCACATCGCGTATACAGGTTATTCCAACAGAATGATAAAAAATTGAATAACAGAAGTTCTCTTCATGAATATGAAAAAAAATAATACCCCTTACGAGTAAAACAAATAATATCCTTTACCGTAAAAGAAACTTGATATCAGAGTAATGAAGTAGCAGAATACTTTTCTTCTCTCTCTCTATAATTTCTCTCTTTTGAGTTTCAGTGAATTCGTAAGAAAATAATGAAGGAATGAACTTCTATTTATAGAAAAATGGACTGCATAGTAACTAACTCATGAACGGTCAAGATTGATTTACTTTAATCTGACGGTCCATATTTAAAGCAAAATCTTTTAAATAAAATATAATATATTCTATTTATAATCTAATAAAAACGAATAACTTTTAAAAAAAATTTACTATGCAAACACTATACATGCACTATGCAAATACTATGCATAATAAAATATAATATATTCTAATTATTATCTAATAAAACAGATAACTTTATAAAAGTATTCTGTTTTATATAAAAAGATTTTACTATTAGCTTAATAAAACGAATAACTTTATAAAAGTATTCTGTTTTATATAAAAAGTTTTTCTGTTTTATTACGTTAATAATACGAATAAAACAAAACTTCATCATCATATAAAATATCGACAATAATTGAATCAAACTGAGTGACTTCTCACATAAGCATTAATAATCAATACCGTGTGCTACTATGCAACCACGCGTATTACTGTACTTTTACTACCGAGAAGTTCAATAGTATCAACGGTAAAACTTTCGCCGTTATTTTCATAAAAATATTTTTGTCATTTTCTCAATCCGATAATAATTTCGTTGTGGGGTCCACCAATGATTGTATCATCGTACGGATATTCCCTGACAAAAAGAATATTCCTCGACCAATCAAATATAATATGACAACTTGCATATTTTGCAAAATTTATAAATACTACCCACAACTATAACATTATATCAAATCCACACCATAATATTAAAAAAAATATTTCGAGAAATTTAAATCTTTATTTATAAAATCTGGGGTCTCACAATATGGTGGTGGCAGGTGATGATCATGAGGAGATTTCAAGTTTACAACATTATTTAGCTTCTGAATTTGAAATGAAGCAGCTTGGAGATCTTAAATACTTTCTTGGGATTGAAGTAGCTCGATCAAAGCATGGTATTTTCTTATCCCAACGAAAATATATCCTTGATTTATTATCTGAAACAGGAATGCTTGGATGCAAGCTAGTTAATACTCCCATTGAGCAGAATCACAAACTATTTGAGTGTTTGAGTGCATCTCCTACCGATAAAGGAAGATACCAGAGGCTCATTGGAAAACTAATTTATTTATCTCATACCAGACCTGATATTGTATATGCAGTAAATGTGGTGAGTCAGTTCATGCATGGCCCACGTAAACCTCACATGGATATTGTAGAACGCATATTGAGATATTTAAAGGTTGCTCCAGGTAAAGGTTTATTGTTCTCAAATCATGGTCACCTAAAGGTGGAAGGTTATACTGATGCCGATTGGGCAGGATCAGCTGATGACAGAAGATCTACCTCGGGATACTTCACCTTTGTAGGTGGAAACCTTGTAACTTGGAGGAGTAAAAAAACAACTAGTATCGAGATCAAGCGCTGAAGCTGAGTACAGAGGTATGACACTTGGGATATGTGAGTTGCTCTGGTTAAGAAATTTATTGAATGACTTAGGTGTAAAACCAAAAGCAGCAATGAAACTATACTGTGATAACAAATCAGCTATAGATATTACTCATAACCCTATTCAACATGATCGGACTAAGCATGTGGAGATCGACAGACATTTTATCAAAGAAAAACTTGAAGCTGGAATCATTATTTTTCCATTCGTGAAGTCTGAAGACCAACTAGCAGATGTCCTCACTAAAGCAATAGCTAGCAAGGTGTTTATGGACTCTCTTGTCAAGTTGGGCATGTGCGATATCCACGCACCAACTTGAGGGGGGTATTGGAAACAATCAATCTCAATCTCATGTAAATAGGAAAGAAATCCTCCTCTAATATTGAATCTCATGAAATCAAGGAGAATTAGCAAATATATCTCCTATAATTGTGAGTAGGGGTGGGCAACCGGTAAAAACCGGTCCGAACCGGTACCGAACCGAACCGGTACCGAAATTTGAGTAATTTCGGTACCGATACCGGTACCGGTTGGACCGGTATACCGAACCGGCGGTACCGGTTCGGTACCGATTTTTATCGAAAAATAATATAATTATTATTTTTATTATTATTTTATTATTATTATTTTTTTATTATTAATATTATTACTATTTTTATTATTATAATCAATATTTTATTATTATTATTATTAAATTATTAATAATAATAATAAATTAGAAAACCGGTATATACCGGTCCAGTTCGGTTTATATCGAACCATAAAAGTGTCGGACCGAAACCGGTACCGAAAAACTTTTTGTTCCGAACCGAACCGGTTTACATTTATACCGAACCGACCGGTTCGGACCGGTCCGGTTCATTCAAAAACCGAACCATTTGCCCACCCCTAATTGTGAGGAATAATTTTGTATAAATATAGCTCCTTGTAATCTTAATAATATACAGAAAAATTTATTTCTTCAAGAATTTGTACACCTACAATAACATATCAATCTTTGATAACTATTGAAGGTACATGTGCAATCTTGTACCAATCTTTCCCCCGATTTTCAGTAACCCTAGCTCTAAATTCACTAGGCATCTTTGTCAATTTCACCTCACGACAGTGCTCTAGGTGTTTCAATCCATTTGGAATCCTTCTTAACTTGTTACAGGACCTAATTTCTACATGTCTAAGAATTTTCATTGCTCCTTTTTCCAGAATCCATACTTCAAGTTCCTCTAGCTTCCACAGATTCAGAACTTGAAGCAAAGGGAAGCTTCCCATATGGCAAACCAAAAATTTCCCAGTGTAGGAGCCTGAGTATAAGTTGAGGATCCTAAGATTTGGAAGCTGACCCAGCTTTCGCATGGGGTCTGCTTTAAGCCCTGATAATGATAAAGTAATTTCAGTGAGGCTTTGAGGGAAGTCATGCACAATTGCTGGATTCTCTAATCTTCCAAGTAAATATATGCTGGAAAGTTTGGTGAGGCCGGACAATGATTCCAAGTAAAGATTAGAAGGCTGAACTCTTTCATCAATTGATTTGAGCCGTAAAGATTCAAGATGGTCTAGTCTTGCCACCCACTCTGCCATTTCAATCTGTTGTGAGAATTTTAACCGGCATACTAAACCTAACTTTCTAACATTGATCAGCCTGTCCAATCCAGCAGCAACTAGAGTCTCCTCATCTACGAATCCACCCCATAAAGTTTGGATGTCTATAAGAGAGCTAGTACTTGGTGGAGCCACAATTCTACTTCGGTAACTTTCACTCAAGTACAAGTGACGTAGTTGATGATTTTTCCATATGGAAGAGGGAAGTCTCCTAATGCAAGTATGTTTGAGATCTAAAGTCTGAAGGTTCAATAAATTTCCAATTGATGAAGGAAGTACCTCTATGTATGAACGTCTTAGGCCTAGATACCTTACCTGAACTAGTGTTCCCACTGAGTCGGGTAATTGAGGCCGAAATGCCCCTTCAAGATCAAGTACTCGCAACATTTTAAAGCATCCAGCAGCAATGCCTTTACGCAGAAACCGGCCTATATCTTCTCCAGGTACAGGGCCTTCCCTGGAATCAAAGGACACAAAAGAATGGAGATGTCGGTAATGTTGCCTAAAAGTAGATCGATTAATCCTGTCGTTCCCATGAATGTGTAAGAAGCACTTGTCCTTAATGTTGAGATGATCAGCAAGTCGAAGTATACCACCGGTCGTACTGGACGACTTAGAGGAAAGTCCTCTTTTGTTGGCATGAAGAAAGTTTTCCTTCTTGTCCTTTGACAAAAATTTGTCCCTTAAAAAATAGTTCAACCGGCATGTTTTAACTTTCCCATTGAGCTTCCATTCTACCGCTTGAATCAAGTTCTGTTGTACGAACTCCATCAACTGCTTCTCAGCAAGATGTTCCCGTGGTTCATTACTGCCTTTTTCTTGGTGCACTAATCCCTCTGCAACCCACAGCACAATCAGCCGCCTCGTAGGGATATCAATGTTTTCATGGAAAACATTCACACATGATAGACATTCTTTGATGTGGGAAGGCAAGGCATCAGCAGCGTCACTCAAACTATGGAAGACTGATTTTTGGTTCTGATCGACTTGGTTTAGCACATCCAACCATTGTTCTTTTGTTGCAGCTCTCTGTGCCAGTATATCTACAACTCTCAAAATTGCTAGCGGCAAGCCCATGCACTTCCTCAAAATTTCTCTCCCAAGCTGTTCCAGTTCAACAGGGACATGAACCTTCTCATTGAACAACTCCCAGCCTTGTCGATCACTCAGTGTCCGCATCTCATGAGTTATACGATTGGTGGGATACTCAACTTCAGCAATCTCCCTACTGCGAGTTGTAATAATGAATCTGCTTTCGCCAATTGTCAACATAGGTAATAGTTTTCGAAGATTTCTCCAAGCATGATGTGTAGGCAAGTTGTCCAAGACAATGATACACCTCACAGACCTCAAGATATGAAGGAGCTCCTCAGCCAACTCTTCGGCAGATTCCTCTGTGTATTGTGACATCTTGGTTTTGAAAAAAGCTGGAATTTGCTGCAGTGTGTTCCTCAAGACATCCACTGATTTGAACTCTTGAGATATGGTCACCCAAACGCGGAGATGGAAATGAATATTTTTGAAGATATTCTTATACACTTCCATGGCAAGAGTTGTCTTCCCTATACCTTGTACCCCCACAATCACTATGATTTCCTTCATGTCATAAATTAACTGTCGTGACAATATCTGGACATCTTCCTCCAAGCCAATAACAGGCACATGTTCTTGTTCTTCTTCCCAATGCAAATCCAAATTCTGAAACGTGTGTGCAAGGATAAAACCACTTCTTTCAATCCACTTCATTTCTTTGTTAAAATTATGTAAGGTAGACAAAGCATCAAAACAATAATCTGACTGAGCACCTCTTCCCTGCATAAAAGAGTTAATAAAATGACACATTTTGTTGGCATGGTCAACTTCATACTTCAGAAAACTTTTCGAAGCTCTTTTTCCTTCTCCCGAAGCTAATTCCAGTCCTCCTCCGCTTTCCTCCTCCACATACCTCATGTAATCAATAAGCAAACCAAGGTTTCTTGCCATTGAAATAAGTTCCTTTCTGAATACATCTACCAGTTCTTGTTCCTGAATGAGAAACTCCTTGATATTCAGCAAGGTTTCCCATATATAAGTTTTGGTATCAAAGGATGCCGGATCTGATATTTGTAATCCGGTCTCCATACTTGTTTTCCTGCTGTATGTAGTGGGTGTTTAATGACACTTTGAGATTGCTTGCAAAGAATAAATAATTAGCAATGATAAAGTAAGCCACTAGTGTTGGAGTGGTCTAAGTAAATTGTCCCGTCCACAGTCCAGCAAACAAAGATAAAATAAACTAAAGTAAACAAATGTCACTGTCAAACTGCACATTCTAGGAAGAAACATGCAAACACAATCTAGAAGATAAGGTATAGGAAGCACCGCGTAGATTGTTAAATTCCAAAAGGTAAACAGATGTCAAAATTCTACTCTGGAGGCTGGACTGATATGCAGGATAGAAAGTTCCGTGAAGCTTGTGGCAAGTAGCATATATGTAGATCAGGCTTACCAAGAAACTCTCATGGCTTTACGTTCCGCATATAGACATAGATATTATATATGGTCAGTATACATTCCTTAATTTAGTGGGTTTCCACTTTTCACAACACATTATCTTTCTCCTAACCTTTTCACACTTCCCTTTCTTTTGTTTAATGCAATGCAAAGGAACAGAAGACTATAATGGAACATGACCCCACAAAAATTCACAAGAATCCTTTAGCCAGCACATCATGAAAAATGAATCAATTATTAAAAGTTGCATCTCAATATGCATCCAGATAACTCCCTCCCCAGTAAATCAACCCTGATAATTTTCATAAGAAAGTGAAAGTTGTCAATATGGGATAAACCCTTTCGTAGTTTTGCCATAGCAAGAAACATATCTCCCAGTGCATAATTTTTTCTTGAAAACATTTTACAGAAACAATATTCAAGTGAAATGTCGACAGAATTTCAAGATACGTATTATTGTTGGGCCACGATACATCGGGACCAGTTTGCATGGTGGGTTGCAGTCCACATAGGGTTTGAATCCATGTGGGATTCGGTTTTGGTAGTTGGAGTGTTTTAAGAAATCAAAGATTTCCATTTATATTTGGTTTCTAAATCCAAAAAGAGATATTGAGATTTGAACCAGCTTCCTTATTTTTTTAGGAGATCTTATACAATTATGCCTAATGAGAAATCTTAATTCAACACCTGAGAAGGTGGTGAGATCACTATAAATACAAGGCTCATTATTATTTTTCAGCACTAGAGCTTTTTGACTCCATTGTTAACCCTTGTTCAGCCTATATCTCCCGGCGGCATAAGTCGTCAAGCTTTTGGTGTGCTTAACGTTTCTGTGCAGGATTGGACACGCTTTTGATGATTGTGGCGCGTTAACAAATATTAGCGTTAACACGTATTAATAACAACTACAAGCATGGTACATACATCTTTATATGAGTCATTTTCACAAACACTTTCGGTGCAACATTCAAGAGGTCAAATCAACACGTAAAACAAAAATCCAAATGGTCACTGTGGACTTGGACCAAGAAATTAAGAGTTCCTTCTATTGGCAGATTTCATTAGCAAGACTCGTCTCCATAAGAACATCTCCCCGCAGATAGACTATCTGCTTGATTATATTTAGTCCACAGATGTCATTTAGTCTTCGATTCTTCCAGCAGATGGACTATCATGTAGACTATTCGATGGACTATAATATAAAAAGATTAAAATAATCAATCAATTCAAAAAAACTCAAATATAATAAAAAATAATATAATACATAAGAGGATCATAATTTTCCATCTAAAAAATAAATTAAAGAAATATTATCAATAAAAAAATAAAAATCAAATATAATAAAAACATAAATTATTATTAACAAAATACTTTGCCGCTTGTTTCCTCCTTCCTCATCATCTCCCTTCTCCTTCCTCATCAACATCTCTCGTATTTAAATATATTAAAAATTATAGTCCAACTTATAGTCCATCAGTTTTGATTCCTTGATATAGTCTTTTTGCCTTGCCGGAAAATTGGATGGACTATATTTAGTCTATCTGCTGGAGCGACATAAGTGTTCCTAGACTAAATATAGTATAAGATTTGTAAAGTGCTGTTTGTTTACATCTGATTGTCTCTTAATGGACTGCCTCTTATTCGCTAAGAGGCATGATGCTATTTGTTTTGTTTTTTATTACCTCTGAATACATCTTAATCAGTAAGACAAAAAATGAAATCTTAATAATTAAGAGGTACATCTTAATGAATTTTTTTTGCTAATTTTTTTTATATAAATATATTAAACAATATTATGCACTCATTTTTATTAAATTGAATATTTAAAATTATTAAATAATTTTTTTTCCTTTAAAATGGTAAAATAGTGTCATTAAGAGACAACTTACTTTTTAGTTATCAAATAATTTTTTAGATTCAGACCTCATAACCATTCAGATGATCTGATTTATTAAGACATCATAATCATTCAGATCTTAATTTCCAAATTTATCAAACACAACCTAACTCTGGCACTGCTGGAGATGCTCTAACAAATCTGGAGAAATATCCGATAGAGGTCAATCGTTTATGCTGCAAAACGAAAATAAATGGAATTTTAAAGGAAAAAAAATAAAAAATGAAGCTAAAAGATATTGCGCAAATAAGTTATTAATTTAAAAGCTTTATTAAGTAATTAGAATCCAACTCCATGATAATTGACAGCAATGGTACTCAAACTCAAACATCACAACAAGTTCTCATGAGGAGAGTTAGTAATGTAACCAAGGTTAAATAAACTAGAGTTAGTTGCTTACAAGTCAAGCAGAAACTGTTGTACAATTCATTTTGAGAGTTAAGTTATGATAGACACCTTTACCTGGATAGATCCGAACTTGAATTAAACCACTTTCTTTAAATTTTATCACCATTATTTTCGTGCAACGGAGGGAGTAATTATTAGAGACTCCAATATAAATGCAACTGATAACAGAAAATGATATTTCATAATGTGTAACTGAAAAGGGAAGAAGATAGAAATTCCTTCCTGAATTAAACTTAGACACTACATAAAATTCACATTGCAAGCCGATGCTTATTCCATGACAGGACAATACATAAAATTCTAGGATAAAAGAAAAATGGGAGACTTGGTTAAGTCAATAATTTCAGAGTAATCAATCCGTCTCTTTTTTGGTTGCAAACTAATTCTGTAGCTGGGTTCAGGAGTAAACACATCTATAACTTCAACATCACAAAGGACAGTAGAACTCTTGATTAAAGGTTTATCTTTAACAATAGCTGCTCTAGTTTGTAGATCTTTCCTGGATGGCCAATACAGTTCAACACTACATGCTTCAGACAACGGAACGATACCTCGCTCAAAAGTTTCTGGTATTACTGCCTCTGGAGATTTAATAGGAAATGGTGGCTGTGTGTGATCATATCGTTCTGCGTCCCTTCTTGGCTGTTTGAAGCCACTTTCCTCTATATTCGGTGAAAATTCAGGAGTTCTTTCTTCAATCCTATCTCTACAGTATGCAGAACTATGAAATGTCTCATACTCGAATGTCTCCATTACTTCTCTACAGTCTCCACCAGCTTCGACACATTCTCTGTACTCATGCTCTGCTAAATTGCTATACCCTGTTCCATTTGCAATTCCCTCGCATTCTTCAATGTCCAACTCCTCATTTTGATACACATTCTGATCAGATCCTGTATAACAAGGGAGTTCATCCATGGAACAGACTTGGACATTCATGTGCTCCGGCAAACTTGGGCAACCAGCACAGTGCTTTTTGTATTGTGTTGAGAAAAAATTCACTGTGAGACTCAAGCTGATCATATGCATAAATAATAAGCCACTGAACAATAAAACCATATCAAATAGTTGTAGCAAAATATAAGAACCTTAAATTATCATACCTCTGCCAGGTTGGTAGCGTGAGCATTGTGTAAGCCAGTTTGATCTTATTAGCTATTCCAGAAAGGGATTTGAAAGCGACAGCTGCCTTTCTAACAACCAGTGATTCTATAGGATGCTGCCAGGCCCACTCAAACTGCATTTTAAAGTTGAAAATGGTTAATATTTAGAAGGACAATAAAAATCAAACTTCCTAGCTTACGATAGGCTCGATATGTCTGTTTTTAGGAGTTCCATTCTGATGTAGCGTCACTTTTACCATTCACGTAGTATAAAATTCCTCTTCTCAAAGTAGTTAGAGTAAAAGGCAAAGATGAATTGAAATTTCAATACCTTAATAGTTTGAGCAGGTAATGCTAGCGGGTTCAAATTTTGTCCCAATTGATGTGACATTAAATACTTTAATAATACTTTGACATAACCAATCATAAGAGATATACAAAAAAAAAATTAATGATGAGCCCATCATTTGAGGCACTTTTTGAGACCAAATATTTGATACCCCTATAATTGCCCCAGTTTCAGCATATATTTGTTCAAGATTTAGCAAAATATTCACACTATAATTTAGTTGTGCACTTTCTAGTAATTCCAAAACTAAGTTAATAAATTACTACTTCCTCCATTCCAAGATTAGAGATGCATTTTCTTTCTAGTCCATTCTAAATTTAGAGACATTTATATTTTAAGACCCAAAAAAGTGATAAGATATTCCTAATTTGCCACAATTTTTTAGTATCATATTTAGTATGCCACCACAACAACTAAATTCTTAGTTAATATCAAAGGTACGTTTAGAATATAAACTTGTCCTTAAAAGCCGTCGTCTTATAAAACGAAGAGAGCACATCTCAAAAACATGATTAAACAATGAATGGCATGTACCACTAGACATCCAGGAAACAGTTCCGTCATACACTACAAGGATTGTAATTTGGAAGCACTGACAATTTTGTACATATGGCCACAGTTATGTTTATCAGACATTACTGCAGAAGAGCTAAAAAGAATGGATATGGAGACTTCTGCTTATTAGTACCAACCTAAAAGAGATTTTAGCTACCTGAAGAGCGGCTACATTGGTAGGGAAGCCATAGATGCACAATGCCATTTCCCAAGGGCGCTTACTCTTTGTCCTCTGGGCACCGCTTCTTATTTCACCATTATGCTGCCTAATTCGACGCTTTGGATTGACAGTAAATCTGGAAAATTGGAATTGAACAAATGAGATGAGAACAATTCATCAAAACTATCCAATAATATACCAAGAACTACTTTGGCAAGAACATATTAAGAATAATAATTATGAGCTCAAACTCCAGTCCTCTTTTAAAACCAATCAATCAATCATACCCGTGAATCAAATCCTGGACCGACTACATAAAAGTATAACAAACCATCTGATGAATTGGACTTAAGTAGAATTATAGATACACACCCATCTGATCGGATGGCGGCACATCAGAATTAGCAAGAAATGTCAAAATGAATTAAGGAGAGAAAGAAAGAGGAACGAACCCGATGTAAGTGTGGCCTTTGTGTCTGGGGCTTAGGGAAGTCAGCAGATAGCAGCCAAAAAACCCTCCTCTTTCATCTTCCTCCTCCTCCTCCCCTTTTTTATGGCTTATTAGGGTTTCTAATTCATCATCTACCTTTCTTTTCCCCATTCCCTCTCTCCCTCTCTCCCTCTCTCCCTCTCTCCTTTCTCACCTTCAATTATTCCTTCAAACTCAATTATTCGACCGTTGCAGCCAACCTTCAATTTAACATTTAGGTTATAGGACTTTCTCCGGTGATAAAAGATAATACAAAATAATTTATTAAATTATACTCCCTCCGTCCCAAATTAATTGCTCAATTTTGAATTTTTAAAGTCAAATTGATCATTTTTAAAACTAATCTTTTTACTATTTTTGCTAAAATATATGTGAAGAGATTATAACCAAAAGAAAGTATATACAATTTATTACTAATCCTAATTTTTATAATTTTAGAAATATATTTATATATGCTTAATTATCAATTCTAAAAATAGTCAATTTGACTTAAAAAAGTCAAAACTGAGCAGTTAATTTGGGACGGAGGGAGTAATAAACTAACCAATCACCTGCGAATAAATTGTGATTAAAAAAAACATGCGTAATGGTTCATTATTATATTAAATAAAATGTTGAATTAAAATTTTAAGATGATAATTGCAGTTATTAAATATATATATACTAGCAACAGTCCCGTGCCTCCGGCACTATAGACGTTGGGATTTATTTTAAATTTTGGACGACTCATATGATTTATTGAGTGAGCGAGAAATTCAAAATCATTTGTATTTTATTAGATAGATGGATGGTGGGATTTATCCCAAATTTTAGACGTCCTAGATGATTTATTAAGTGAACGAAAAATTTAAAATCATTTGTATTTTATTAGATATAATTAGATATATAGAATATAGATATAGATAGATAGAATTAGATAGATTGTATTTTATTAGATAGCTGGATGGTGAGATTTATCCCAAACTTTGGACGGCCAGATGATTTATTGAATGAGCGGAAAATTTAAAATTATTTGTATTTTATTAGATAGATATATATAGATAATGATTCATAGCATCTATTTATTATAGATTAAAGAGAGATATATAATATTTACACTACTCCGTCCGCTAGATTTACTAGCGGACGTGTTGATAATAATTCTGGACCCTTATGCCCCCATTTATGCCAAATAAATCAATTTTATTATCAGTGTACGCTACAGTCTGTACCAGTCTACGCTACAGCCTGCAAATTGGGTAAATTCGCTAGAATGCTTCTGCTGCAAATTGGGTAAATTGGCTAGAACCCTCTAGAAGCAAAATACAGCAAATCGGCAACAAGTTTGGCATAAATGATCGGTAAGTTTGTTATTTAACCTCCAAAATCTGAAGGTGATGCGATTCTCCATTAATCGACAAGCAACCTGCCAATATGCACAAAGTTAGCAAGTCTTTTGTTTTTGTTTTTATGTGCAGAGATATAAATGGTAGAGATATAAGATTTGACAGTCTATTCCAGTTGGTTATCATCACAATTACTGGTGAAAACTATTTTGTTGAACTTAGTTCACTTTATTTTTCAATTGTGCAAGTTTGCACTAATTGGTTAGGTGAGGTGTAAATTTCCACTGGAAAATGAATTATATAAAGCAAGGCTATCAATTGAAAGTTTGTTCCTCCAAGTGTTGGTGTTGGTTGTAATATACTGCTTAGGCAGTCTTAACTGGTTGTTTTTGCAGCAATCAATTTACGCATAGTGTGTTGACATGCAGCGTACACTTTTGACTTCAAATTTACAATGCTTTTGGATATTGAACTCTTCAGACAACTGACAATGGAAATTATACTACACTAAATCATGTTCCTCTAGAGGAAAGAGCAAATTATATAATGCATAAAAAAACCTTTCTGTTTGCTTTTGTCTTGTGACTTGTGAGTGCTGGAGGTATGTATTTTTGCACACAATTATGCTGGCAAAATGCTAATTGTTATTTTACCTTCAAGCTTGAAAGTGTGATGAAACAATTTGACATCGGAAGTTTTTGATTATACATTTTCCTTAATTGACTTTGGAGTTTGGATGTCTTGGATGTTCTAGCTATGCTGATGCTATAACTGAAGGTGTTTCTGCATATTCCTCATATATATTGTTGTAAAATATAGCAATTAACCAGACAAATAATATAGTAAATTGGAACAACTTAGCTGAAAAACCGAGGTGTAGCATAGCTACTGTCCTAAAAAGTGATTTCGCCCCCACTGATAATAATCATTGTACAAATGGGCTGCCGGCGGTCACTCTCCAGGATTCAACGGTGTAGTCTCTGATCGTGTGTACTCACGGAAGGAGGCTTTGGACTTGTCTATGTGGATTGCCCAATTAACAGAGTATATATTTGTGTAAGGAAGAACAGAACAAAATAGACTGTATAGCGATTTCTCACGTGTAATTCTTGTCGGTCACCATATACATAGCTTCTGTTGTAGATGTAGATGTTTTCTTTTTTTCTCAACTCAACTAGCGATTTTATTCACTAACTTAATTAGGCAGAAAGAAAACCCAAAAGTGATAATAAGAAAAAAGAGTTACTTTGCAAGCAAAACTAGTTCTATTTATTTGTATTAGAAAAGCAGTTATCAGTAGCTGAAGAGAGAACGATTATTAGAACGTAATTGTTTACGCTAAATAAATGTTGCAACGGGGTTACAGAAAACGTAACGGCTAGGGTATTAATTCTAAACGGGAATTATAAAAATACCAATTAAATTGACTTGGATAAAACCATGAATTTTGGAGCATCACACCAACAATCCCCCACATGATCCAAAATTATCAAAGAGATAGAAAAAATTAAAAGGAAGTGAGAAGGGCAATGAATTTTAGATACATAACATCGATACCTTGTGGGTTTGAATCGACACTTAGTGGAACAAGCTCATGACTGTAGATTATAGGTGAATTATATTGTAAGACCCCGAATTTTATGAAATAAAAGTATTCAATTTTTCTTATAATTACAACTCAGTAAATGGTTAAATCGATAAAAAGTTAAAGTTAAGGATGATATATGAAAATTTTTCAAAAATACGCAAGTGGTTATAAAATATTCATTGTTGTCGGGGAATATTCGTTTGGTCGTGGAATATTCTTTCTGTTGGGGAATATTCGTACGACGGCGCAGCCATTTGTGGGCCCATAACAGAATAACTGTCGAATGAAGAAAAAGACAAATTAAAGTTTTTATAAATAACGGCGTAGTGGTTACCATTAACACTGTTGGAGTACCCGGTGGGTAAAGTAAAGTAATACGCGTTGTTGTACAGTAGCACACGGTATTGCACCAATTATTGATTCTTACGTAAGAAGGCACTACTCAATAATTGTTACAGTAATTACTGTTCAGTATTTTATTTTATTCAATAATTGTTGCGTTGATATTTTATATTACTGTTGGTTCAATAATTATCACTACACAGTATTTTCCATTATCGAAGCAATAATTCATATTATCTGAATAATATTATTAGAAAATATTATTGGCAATGTCTAGAAAGTTCTGTCTAAGAAGAGGTTTAGTCACCTAATTGCGCGCCAGTAAGGAGAAACCCTTATTGGAAAGCCCCCTCTATCCTGGGAACGGTCTGGTTGTCAGTATTGTGATTCTGTAATATTATTTGTGAATAATTAATTATTGATTTATATGATGAGAAAAATATTAATTTTATGTGGATATAGATGGGGAAAATTTTTAATGTGACAATTGTTAAAAATTAATATTTTATCTTTTTCTGATAAAATAATTCATTTAAATATATTATTTTAATAATATATTAACGGTGATATTTTTATAATGAATGTGGGATATATGAGTATATGAGGATAAAGAGTATTTTTGTTGCAATAAATATTAAAAACAGGTTTTGTGTGTCGGTAGACCTATTTCTTGACTGAAATTTAATTATAGCCTGTAAAATCGTCCGTTTATGGATTTCGGTCAATTTCTGTTTGGAATTTGGAAAAACTTTCTTCTGCAAAGTTGTAGAGAATTGAATTTCCTATTAAAAGTCGCGAGATTCGAATTTTCTGATAAAAGGGCTATTTATTATGAATTATTGAAGTTCCGTAGTTCCGAAATAATTGATTTTTGGAAGTTTTAAATAATTATTTTAAGAAAAACGTTTTTTCTTACTTTTTCTAGAAGGTTAGCATGTGTGAATTGTTGAAATTCGGATTTCAAGGAGTACGTATAATATTTTTATAAATATTAATATTTTATTAAATTTTCTGCTTTGGTGTTCTAAGCAATTTCCTATAAATAGGTGCTTAGGTTAGAATTGAAAATCACACCAGAAACTGAAGTTTTTTCTCTCTATATTATCGAGCGTATTTTTGTGAGTATTTTGAGTATACTTTGAGTATTGCTATACGGTGCAAGTTCAAGTCATAGTCTATATCATGTGTTTCAACTAGAAGTACTGTCTTTCGAGGTAAGGGATAGTAAGGGAGGTTATTTTCTTCTAAAATGATATTATTTCTTCAATATCATTATGCCAGAATGTTGGTTGGAAATTTTTATCAAATTTAGAACTTTTTCATTTCGGGATTACTATTCATGAGTTACTATTCACGAGTTATTATTCATGGGTTATTATTCACGAGTTACTATTCACGAGTACTATTCACAAAATGTGATGATATTTTTTGTGAAATTTCTATCTTTTGGTGTCGGAGTTACTATTCACGTATACGGCACTATTCACAAATACGGTACTATTCATCGAAAAATAAAATTTCTTTTTTTTGTCCAAAATATTTATTCTGGATACTAGCTTTGATTGTATCCATGTTTTGATCATTCTTGAATTTTACCCCACTCTGATTATTTTTGAAGTATTTTTGAATGGGAATTGTTTAAAGTACGAATCCTTAATATTTCTTCTTTTGCTTCACTGGATTCGTTTTCTTTAAAATATTTTTCATCATCCTCTGTCCTAAATGATGATATCTGATGAATATTTTTGGCTCGTAGTGCAAAGATGAACAGATGTTTAGATGAACATGACCAACTGATGAATATCTTTGGCCTGTAGTGCAAAGATGACTTGTTGATGTATATCTTTGGCCATAATGCAAAGATGAATTTATTAGTAGGATTATGATCATGAACTGTGATTTAGTATAACCATAATCTTTGATGTTTCAGGTGATGAAAATTATTTTTGTCCTGAATGAGGAAAGAAATTTAGAACTACAATTATGATTATGAGTTATATACGTGATTGAGGACAGGAATTGTTGATTGATGTTACAGGGATAAAACATTGTTGGTGGACTTTTAACATGGAGAAGATAATAGATTTTATGGTCTATTTGACTCTTCTAATGGATTGCTCGTTCAAATGCAACTATGGTTGAAATTTTATTTATCATCTACCATATGTTCTAAATCTCTGATTTATTATTGATGAAGGCTATTGATAATTTAATTATCTTTAGCCATAATATTCTTTACTGAGCTAGGTGTGCTCACCCTTTTGCTTCACAATTCCTTTCAGGTAATAAAAGTGTAGTTGGGTCGAGCGGGGGATAACAAGGGAATAGAACGGTGGTCTATAGATGTTGAGGATGAGGTGAATTTAACTTGGAAGGGTGTTTTTTCACTATCATACAAGATGTCTAATGACATACAACCTCGTGTCATCATAAGACAGGGATGTGCTCATCCACTTGCTGAGTATATCTACCAGCACTACCTATATGATCTTGGAGTCTATTTGAAATATAACTCTCAATTAGAGACAGTGGAGATAATGATATGTCAAGAGAAAACTCACCATTGGGAAGAATGTGATAGTAATCTTCTCATTATTCTTTAGGGTCTATTGGGTCAACCAAGAATAATTTTGTGGCCATATGATATCTATCATAACCTGGAAGCATGGCCTCCCATGTACGAAGGTTTCCTTGAGCACTTCCCAAAGATTCTAATTTCTAAAACAGTTTTCGACTATACCTTTATGTAAGGTGTCATCATGAGGTGCTGTCCACTGATGGGACATTTGTCACAGTTGATGTATATTTGTATCCAAACTCACAGCATATGTGTTGTTGTATTTTGCATGACAATTGCTGTAATAAAGTTGTAGTTGTTTTCTGTACCATGTATTTGGCGACTCAGAATGGGTTGGATGGAATGGACCTATTTTGGGGTCGTTACATATATTCTTGAACCCATTATCTTTGATACAATCAATTGAACTTGCACACATATCAAAAAATCCTGAATCCACTCAAGTCTGCGATTGGGCGCGTTCTAGGCCATGCGTCATATTCCAGATTTTCATAAAGGCTCTAGAGAGTATGCCAAAGACTCTCATAGGAAGCGGCCTACACTTCCACCTTTATATAGGTGAACCCATCAAGTGTATACTAACATACACCACCCTTTAGGGCTATGAGTTTCATTAAGAATCTAAACGATTCATCCTTTCACAATTTGTCAGTAAGCACCACATGCACACAAGAAGGGATATAAATAATTGTAGTGCTATAATTAAGTAATTACGTGACTTGTTATTACCCCATTGAACCCAATTCATGGGATCTCCAATCACATGGGTTGGGTTTCCATCGCGTATTACTTACTCAAGATGTTGGCAATAGTCATATCCCTCTAGATGCTTCTTGGACACTCTTTTTAATTAATCCCTTTGTAAGCCTTTTCAGACCTCACAAATTTCATGGAAATAACACCATATACTGATCAGTTCTCATTCAATATTATGTCTCAAGCAAATACGTCTCTGTATTTCCCATTATACACATGATTCATTGCTTGTCCAATGGCAGCTTGAGAATCACAATGCAGAGATATAGAAGGAATTATTATGTCTCAATAAATTCCTCAGCCACTCTGCTTCTGTACCTGTCAATTCTAATGCAATAAATTCAGGTTTCATAATAGATTTAACAGTACAAGTTTGTTTAGAAAATCTCCAAGAAACAACTCATCCACTTAAAGTAAATACATATCTATTTGTGGAGCTTGTTTCATCATTAGCAGTGTCAAATGTAACATTTGGCAGTGTTTTCATGTCTTGTCATTATATATATATATATATATATATATATATATATATATATATATATATATATATATGATCCTGATTTTTCTGTGGATAAAAAAATAGGAAGAAATAGTTGTCCATTTGCTTTTGAAGTCTAACTCATATATGAATAGTTGTTCATTTGCTTTTGAAGTCTAATTCATATATGTCATATATGTGAGTGGCTAAGTGCTATTTCTGACTGCTGGTAAAAGATTTTTATTTTTATTTTATTTTTTTTCCATCTCAAATCCATATTGCATCTGTTCTATAAGCACATGGTAACAAAATACCAAACATGTTGTAATTGGTAAATTGATGTGCTTAAATACAAAAAGTATTGGTGAACAGTATAGATGTTAGTGTATGTGTAATTCATGCAAATATTAACCAATCCAAAGATGAGTTTATATTTGATCGAATTTCATATATATTTGTGATGATAAACATTTGATACTTATCAAGGTAATCTAATATGAATAATGAATTCATGCAAACATGGATTTATTATTTGACATAATTATTGTCAATGTTTATTTATTTTAACAAGATTATCAATTACAATTAATATCACTGTCCAAAGGCATTATATTAATGTTGTGCTAGGTTTCTCAATGGTGACATTGAAGAAACAATTTATATGGTGCAGCCAGAAAAATTTGTGTCTTGAGACCCAAAAAAATATGGTTTGAAAATTGACAAAATCCATCTATGGACTCAATCAGGCATCTCGTCAGTATTTCATCAAGTCATTGTTTCGTATGGTTTTGAAACAAATATTGTTGATAATTGTGTGTATCACAAATTCAGTGGCAGTAAACATATTTTTCTGATTTTATATGTCGATGACATATTACTTAATTGCCGCAAATGACATAGGCATGTTGCATGACACCAAGAGATTTCTATCAAAGAACTTTAAAATCAAAGATCTTGGTAATGCTTCTTTTGTATTAGGAATTGAGATACACCAAGAATGTTCTCGGCGTATATTGAGATTGTCACAAAGGAACTATATTGAGAAAGTTCTCAGTAGGTCTAACATACAAAATTGCAAATCAGGTAAAACCCCGGTCGCTAAAGGAGACAAGTTTAGCGCATTGAAATCAAGTTTCTCGTTGTGAAAAAAAAAGTGCAGAGTGGACAGATTTCCATAAAGCACATTGGGACAAACTCCATGATTGAGGATACTTTAGTTTAGTTGGAGTTTGTGTTTGGATTATTGCTTTATGTTAAAACTACAGATTTCATTTATATATTTTTTGCAGAATTAAAGTATTCAGTTTACTACACTCTATTAAGTATATTGAAGTATTGATCCTATATTGATATAGCTAATGGACGAGATTGTTTGGATACCCTTTAGAACATGAAAACAAATTTCAGGAGCTCACTAAAGTTAAACACATTTCTTAGAATACATATGTGGTCCAGTGGGAGATTGTTAGATTAATTTTTTATTAATCTTAATTGGGACCACACATGTATATTATTAATGTGTATTATCAGGTATAAGCCTAAATTTAAGTGATTTAATTAAATTTTAAGTAGGCATAAGGATATGTTTGTCATGGAATTAATGTGTAGAGATCGGATTTGTATTTTTAAATTGATGAGGGGCCAATTTAAAATTACTAAAAGATAGTAACTGCCATTTAGCAGTTTCTTCACACGACAGTTTTCTTTATAAGGGGTCATGGTCCCCAATTGAGCGTATGTTTTTTTTCTCTCTCCATTGTTTTCTCTGTATCCCCATCAACAGAGATCTACACTTTTAAAATACGCATCAATTGGAAGATCTCAACCCGTTTGATCAAAAATATTATGGAATCAGGTACACTTCCGTTTTGTTCTTTCTTCTTCTTTTGTTTCAACATGGGTTATATTTGTTGTATTTTATGTTAAATAAAATATTACAAAATTAAATAAAATATACATATTAATTGATGGAGATTTGTAACTGTTGGAGGATATAAATTTTATTGCTGTTGGAAATTTATTTTTGACTGTTATTTTCAATTATATGAGTGTTGGGAAAATATTTCCGTTGCCATAATTTTACCGTTGTTGGAATTATTACAGTTGCTATATATTAAAGTGAGATTACCGTTCATGTTATTACCGTTGCAATTCTTTCTTATATAAGGCTGAGCTCATTTTGTTTCAGATCACTTTTGTTGGAACATATCTATATTACATATTGAGTGTTTTTGTCAACTTTGACAAAAAGCTGATACCTTTTACATATTTATATATTATATACTTCTATTATAATTTCATATATATAATACTAAAAAGAACTGCTGTTGTACGATTATATATATAGATATATGTAGTGCAATTTTTGAGTTTGAGTAAGAAATAACTAGAAGTTGTTCCTGTGTCATTCAACTATTTCAAGTGCTGATTAGTTGGGTGAAGAGCTGTTGAATCCTGGAGTAGGAATTCGTCAGTGACCTTAGCACCGAGAAAAGTTCTCCGAGGGGCGAAATTTCTACTTAAGGACAGTGCGTTGCACGCCTCTGCTCAAAATTATTCGCTTTAAATCGATAAGTTTTATTTCTGCCTTCTTTTATTTGATAGTTGAATCCTATTTTGTTCATATTTTCCTACAATCTTAAGTAGAAATTTTCTATGGATTCTGCTATGCTTACCGCCACTAAATATGTCCCTGATTTGACCAAAGTTGAACCTTTTGATTGATCCAATTTTAAACGTTGGCAAACCAAATTACTTTTGATTATGGACATTGCTAAAGTTGACCATGTTTTAACCAAATCAAAACCAGTTGAAACTCCTTTTGATGCTCCCGATGAACAAAAGAAAGAATATGAATCTTTTGTTAGTACTTGGTCTTCTGTTGATAAAATTTGCAAGGTTATCATTCTCAACTCTTTGTCGAATGAACTTTTTGATATCTATTGTCTATACAAGCATGCTGCTGAAATTTGGGATGCTTTAATTTTGAAATATGTTGTGGAAGATGCTGGTGTCAACAAGTATGCAATTGGGAATTTTTTTAATTTTTACATGACCGATGAAAAAGATGTCTCTTCCCAAATTCATGCTTTTCATCTTGTCGTAGCCGAACTTAGTAATGAAGGCATGACTTTACCTGCTCCTTTTATTGTTGGCTCCCTTATAGAGAAATTGCCTGATTTTTGGAAAGATTACAAGAATACTATGAAACATAAAAGGAAAGACATGACCTTAGAGGAGTTAATTGTTCATATTCGTATTGAGGAAAAGAACAGAAATTTAGATAAAACTGCCAAAGCCAAAGAAATGTCTTCTAAAGCAAATTTGGTTGATGAGCGCAAACCTCGTCAACCGTTCAACAAACATCCTAAACATGGGCATAAGTATAACTCCGGTCCGAAGGCAAAACCAAATCAGTTCAAACCCAAAACCTCAAAACCTAAAGTAGATTGTTTCGTGTGTGGAAGGCCAAGTCATCATGCTGCTCAATGCAAGTTCAAAAAGGGAAACAACCAGTCTGTTCCTCCGAGAGCTAACTTAGCTGAGGTAGACAATACTATTGTGGCGGTTGTCTCCGAGGTGAACATGGTGACTGATAAAGAGGCATGGGGTAGTGGATTCTGGTGCTACCAAACATATTTGTGCGAATCGTGGTGCATTCATCTCTTACACTCCCCTTGAGGAAAAAGATGAACATGTATATATGGGCGATTCGAGGCCTGCACCAGTGTTGGGTAAAGGGAAAGTAAATTTAAAATTGACTTCAGGGAAGATTCTTTCTCTTACCGACGTTCTTTATATTCCTGAGATTCGTTACAATCTCGTATCTGTTGGGATACTTGGTAAAGTTGGGGTTAAGGTTATGTTTGAGTCTGATAAGGTAGTGTTAACCAAAAAATGGGGTGTTTGTGGGAAAAGGGTATCTTAATTTTGGCTTATTTCATTTGAATGTACTTGAACTCATGAATAATAATGTTAGTACTTCTTTTGCTTACTTGGTTGAGTGTGATGATATTTGGCATGCTAGATTAGGCCATGTGAATTACTCTTATATAAGATTAATGAAAAATTTGAGAATTTTAAAAGATGTTAAAATTTTAAATACCAATAAATGTCAAGTTTGTGTTGAAGCCAAAACTACTAAAAAGACTTGTAAACCGGTACTTGTTAGAGAATCTGAACCTCTTAGTTTAATTCATTCAGACTTAGGTGATATGTCTAGAAATACTTCTAGGGGTGGGAAAAATTATTATGTAACCTTTATAGATGATTATTCTAGATATACTAAAGTTTACCTTCTTAGAAATAAAAATAAAACTGAAGATAAATTTCTAATTTCTCCAGAATCTAATAGGGTTGCTGAAAGAAAGAATAGAACACTAAAAGATATGATGAATGATATGTTAGTAAGTTCTGGGGCTCCACCGAATTTGTGGGGGGAAGCTCTTCTTTCTGCTTGTCACTTGCAAAATAGAATCATTTATAAGAAAACTGGTAAAACACCTTATGAGCTTTGGGAAAGTCATTTACCTAACTTGAAATATCTTAAGGTGTGGGGGTGTCTTGCTAAGGTAATGTTACCCGACCCTAAAAAAAGAAAAATCGGTTTTAAAACTGCTGATTGTTTGTTTATTGGTTATGCTGAACATAGTGCTGCTTATAGATTTCTTGTTTTGAAAAGTGATATATTAGATCATAATACAATTATTGAGTCAAAAAATGTTGATTTCTTTGAAAATGTTTTTTCTTTAAAATCTAAAGTGGATCGACCAGTAGCAGAGCTTCCTACAAGCTCTTATATAGTTCCAATTGAGGAATCTGAAATTGAACCAAGAAGGAGTAAGCGTACTAGAAAACCCACTAATCTGGGAGACGACTTTTTTACGTTTTTGTTAGATAATGACCCTTTAACTTTTAGAGATGCAGTTTCTTCTCCTGATGCTCCTTTTGGAGGGAAGCCATAAATAGTGAGATTGAGTCTATTATGGCTAATCACACTTAGGAATTAGTAGACCTTCCTCCTGGTTCTAAAACTATTGGTTGTAAATGGATTTTTAAAAGGAAATTAAAACCTGACGGATCAATTGATAAATTTAAGGCTAGGCTTGTTGCTAAAGGTTATAAACAAAAGCTAAGACCTTGACTTTTTTGAGACTTATTCACCGGTTGCGAGAACATCATCCATTAGAGTTTTAATTGCTCTTGCTGCTATTAAAAATTTAATAATTCATCAAATGGATGTTAAAACTGCGTTTCTTAATGGAGATTTAGAAGAGGAGATTTATATGGACCAACCTGAGGGATTTATTTCCTTAGGAAATGAGCATAAAGTTTGTAAATTAGTTAAATCTTTATATGGTCTTAAACAAGCTCCTAAACAATGGAATGATAAATTTGATAGTGTGATGACTTCTAATGGATATATAATAAATGATAGAGATAGATGTATATATACCAAATTTAATAATGAAAATTGTGGTGTTATTGCATGTCTTTATGTGGATGACTTGCTTATTTTTGGAACCAATATTGATGTTATATATGAGACTAAAAATATGTTATCCACTAAATTTGATATGAAAGACTTGGGAGAAGCAAATGTTATTCTCGAAATTAATTTGAGAAAAGTTTGTAATGGGTATGTGATTTCTCAAGATCATTATGTGGAGAAAATGCTTAAGAGATTTGGACATTATAATGTTAATCCTGTTAGTACTCCGTATGATTCTTGTTTACATTTAAAAAAACATGAGGGACCTAGTGTATCTCAATCTGAGTATGCTCAAATCATAGGTAGCTTAATGTATTTTACTAATTGCACAAGACCTGATATTTTTTATGCAGTTAATAGACTCAGCAGATACATTCATAATCCTAATAAGGATCATTGGACTGCTTTATGTAGAATACTCAAGTATCTGCGAGGTACTATTGGATTTGGCTTGTATTACTGCGGTAATCCTGCAGTTCTTGAGGGCTATAGTGATGCCAACTGGATCTCTGATTTAGATAAAATCAAATCCATGAGTGGCTACATATTTACCTTAGGAGGAGGAGCAGTTTCTTGGAAGTCTTCTAAACAAACTTGTATAGCTCGCTCTACTATGGAGTCTGAGTTTATTGCCTTAGAGAAGGCAAGTTCTGAAGCAGAGTGGCTCAGAAATCTTTTGGGAAATATTCCTTTGTGGACGAGACCAGTTCCATCTGTGTCTATACATTGTGATTGTCAAGATGCTATAGGCAGAGCTAAGAATAAGAGCTATAATGGCAAGAGTAGGCATATACGCCTAAGACATAATATTATGAGACAGCTGTTATATGACGGGATTATATCCCTTAATTTTGTTAGGTCAGAGTTAAATCTTGCGGATCCTCTGACAAAGCCACTAAGCAAGAGGCTAGTGAGCAATACATCGAGGGGGATGGGACTACTGTCTATTACAGAAATCAACAATGATGGTAACCCAACCTATATGAATGGTAATCCCAGGAAGTAGGTTCATATGGGTAACAACAAGTCATTGGTTGATTGGTTAAGACACTATCCATTTTATAAATATTTGAGTTCATCCCTATGGTATAGGATAGTGTAATTCTACAGTGTTAGAGGTTGAGTTATATACTCTTAATATTTTCCATAATCCTATTGGGTGATGTGTTTAACTGTAGAACACATTTGATGGAAACACCTATATGAGTGTAGACGTGAGGCCGCCTCTTATGAAAACAAGACAGGTTTTCTAGAGTGCTCATGAATTCCAGGTATGGCGCAAGGCCAAAATGTGCCAAATCGCGTAGAACAACTTCTAATTTGAGTTTGTAGTATGAGTAATATGACTACTGATTCATAATAAGGAATAAGGTTCATAGAAATTTTTATTTCACCAAATTCCTGTGAATCAAGTCCTATTCACTTTATACATTGGTTCATAGTCCAAAAGACACCAGTGTTAACGCACTGCATTCTTATATTTTTTACTCAATTATTTTATTTTAATTTGTAATATGTGGGGGATTGTTGTATTTTATGTTAAATAAAATATTACAAAATTAAATAAAATATACATATTAATTGATGGAGATTTGTAACTGTTGGAGGATATAAATTTTATTGATGTTGGAAATTTATTTTTGACTGTTACTTTCAATTATATGAGTGTTGGGAAAATATTTCCGTTGCCATAATTTTACCGTTGTTGGAATTATTACAGTTGTTATATATTAAAGTGAGATTACCGTTCATGTTATTACCGTTGCAATTCTTTCTTATATAAGGCTGAGCTCATTTTGTTTCAGATCACTTTTGTTGGAACATATCTATATTACATATTGAGTGCTTTTGTCAACTTTGACAAAAAGCTGATACCTTTTACATATTTATATATTATATACTTCTATTATAATTTTATATATATAATACTAAAAAGAACTGCTGTTGTACGATTATATATATAGATATATGTAGTGCAATTTTTGAGTTTGAGTAAGAAATAATTAGAAGTTATTCCTGTGTCATTCAACTATTTCAAGTGTTGATTAGTTGGGTGAAGAGCTGTTGAATCCTGGAGTAGGAATTCGTCAGTGATCCTTAGCACCGAGAAAAGTTCTTCGAGGGGCGAAATTTCTACTTAAGGACAGTGCGCCTCTGCTCAAAATTATTCGCTTTAAATCGATAAGTTTTATTTCTGCCTTCTTTTATTTGATAGTTGAATCCTATTTTGTTCATATTTTCCTACAATATTGATAAACATGTTTAGTTTCCGTAATTAATTTTCATCAGCACACGCACAAGAAATAAAATAGCTTGACAATCATAAAAGGAAGTAAGATAATGATTCAGAATTAGGCCTTAAAAGCCTAATGTAGTCCCAAAATGATAGATGCGCTTATGATGAAGGTAACTTAGTATAAATTAATTAATAAAATGTTATACGCAGAAAAAAAGTGTTTTCATATAAAAATTAAATATGAGTATATTTAAATTTTATTTATTTTATTTTTAAGAATCAAAATACATGTACAAATTTTATGTCAACATAGAATTTTTGCTCCCGCAAAATAACAACTTAGGACCCACAAACATTATGGGCTCATCCCTAAATGATATCGAAAATTTGAACTCAGACGCGGTCAAAGATCCGGTTGTGGTTACTGCTCCAATCTTCTGGGCCTACCCGGGCCGCGTTTCTAGAACACTCCTCATAAGCATAAGTCATAACCATGGAGCGATATTCGTCATATTTCTCTTTTTCAAAAGCGTCTCTCTCAAATTGCAGGATTTGGCCGTTTTGAATTTAGAATATTGATTCAAAGAGGAGAAAGGTATGCAATTCTTTCGTAATTTATTTCGATTTCAGTAATCGAAAGGATTTACTTTCATTAATTTAGAAAAACCCTATCTTAGCTTGAAGCTTTTCTTAATTTCTGAATCTGAAAACCTAATTTGATTTTCGTTCTCTTTTGAATTTGAATCCTAAAGAACTCTTAAAGCCCCAATTTGAACTTTAACACTAGTGATTTGATTGTTGAGAATCCTAATAGGAGTATTTGAAACTTATAAGAAATCATGATACAATTAAACATCAATATAAAGGCCTAAATTGAACTTTTGCTATTGAAATTTAATAGCAGAATTCGGCGTTTTTTTCTCTGAATTGTGATTCATAGGAGAGAATGGTATATAATTCTGTCATAATTTTTTAACATATCTGTATTTTAGTGATTGGGAAGTTTTACTTTCGTCAGGTCAGAAAAATCGTATCTGGGCTTGGAAAATTTCTTAATTTTGAATCTGAAAACCCAATTTGATATTCTTTCTCTTATGAATTTTGAAGCCTAAAGCACTTTCAAAACCCCAATTTGAAATTTAACTAGGGTTTGCATACTGATTTGATTGCTGAGAACCCTAATAAGAGTAACTGAAAAAGTTGGGAATCATGATAAAATAAATAATCAATTTAAATACCGAAATTTTGGTTTTTACTAGTAGGTTTGATTTTTATCTAATGAAGTAGATTGCTGACGACCCTAATATTGTTGTATTCTCAGAGATTTCTTTGTTAGTCTCAAGATGCCGGCGACAGCAGGTAGGGTTCGTATGCCCGCAAACAATAGGGTGCATAGTAGTGCTGCCCTCCAAACACATGGTATATGGCAAAGTGCCATTGGTTATGATCCTTATGCTCCTAACAAGGAGGATAACAAGAAATCTTCACAGCCTAAGGCTTCAAATGACGATGCTGCTGCTGCTGAGCCAGATGGTGAAAATGCTTATGCGAGCTTCCAGGGCTTGCTTGCACTTGCCCGTATAACTGGTTCTAATGCTGATGAGGCTCGTGGGGCCTGCAAGAAGTGTGGACGTGTTGGTCACCTCACGTTTCAATGTCGAAACTTTTTGAGTATTAAGGATGACATTAAGGATAAAGACCCGGATGCAATTCAGGCGGCAGTTATGTCTGGACTGGAGAAATTGAAAGGCAATGGGAATAAGCTGAATGACAAAAGTGTGGCTGAGTCTTCAGACGAGGATTCGGAAAAGGAGAGCGAGAGTTCTGATTCTGATTACAATTCTGAAATAGAAAGGGCTATTTCTAAGAGTAAGAAGTTTGGGAATAAGCTTATTAGTAAAGTGAAGTCTTCTAGAAAGAATCAGGATGACTCCTGTGAAGATGAGTCAGATTCTGGAGAGAGAAAGAAAAGGGGTAGGTCAAAGAAGAGAAGTGGGAAACGAACCCATAGTGATTCTGATGACGATGATAGGGGTAGCAGGAAGAGAAGGAAGGAGAAGAGGAGAGATGAGTCATCTGATGAGGATGACAATCGTCGACGAGGGCATAGGAAGAGTAGGAAGGAAAAGAGTAGGTGGCGGAGTCTTCGACGTTCAGATGGATCCGAGGAACCCCGTAGACGCCATAAACGGAAGAGCAGGAGAGTAGCTTCACCTTCTAAATCTGATGTAATCAGCTCAGAGGATTCACGGGTTGACAGGGACAAAAAGCGATTTGAGAAGAGGAGCCGGAGACGTCACCATGAAGAAGAGGATTAGTTTCTCTCGGGAGGTGATACAACAGATATTCTCCTCTTTTTAGTAACAAATGTCCTGTTTTGTGCTTTGCTTCTATTAATCTGGAGATGTTGTGGCTGTGGAGTTTAGTTACAGAACATTGGTTGATATATCAGTTTGGCAAATGCTTTCAGATTCTGTTTCTTTCAACGAATGGACCCCTTGTGTTATTCATTTGTCTTGTTTATTGTACAATGTCACGAGACTCATGATTTCAGTGCTGAATCAACTTCTACCAGCAATCATATAAATATTATTATTGGAATGATGTGTTGGCACTTACTGGCATTATTTATGATTTTTTCCCCTGAGAAATCTTAATCTTAGTCTTGTCTTGTTGATCATGCATCATTGAGCTCTTAAATTCTTTCCATTTTGTGTATAACATATAACTTGGCATTTTTGCTTTTTTATTAAAAAGAAATCATAATCTCTGTGAATATATTTTGGCAATGGTGCTTGTTAAATTGGCTGGTTTGGTTTCTCACCCATATTGAGAGGATTTTGTATATTTGACTGTTATTATTATTTTTAGATTTTGTGGTCATAGAACATAATGCTAATAAATTTTCTGTACATCTTGGTTTGTAATTAAACAACTAAACAATGTGTGCTTTTGATGGTTTTAAAACCCAGAACGGACCGGTTAAAATCGGAACCGGGACCGGTCTGAGTTTGAAAAACTAGCTTAACAGGTTGTGCATGTAACAGCTTGGCAAGTCATTGTACAAGTTTTAGATTGAATTTGGATTTATAGAGTTGAAATGACTAGATTTGGGATTTGTGCAGCTGAACATAAACTAGAAGTGCATGTAACAACTTGGATGTGGATTAAAACAAAATGAAACAGTGATTTCGGTAGCTTTATATGCAAGTAGTAGTTCATGTTTTATAATTTATAGGAAACTTCATCGAGCTATATATTCAGAATGTCTAAGGCTAGTCTAAAATTGTCTAGGCAATTGTTTGTTTTGAATACAATTCATGGAGTGCCAGTTGCTGTCTTCGTTACTTGTGTACTGGGCTTTTGCAGTTGAGTTGGCTATTGCAATATTTTGCTGTCCTGTTTGTTCTTCCTGAAGTCTACATTCCATAAGTTAAAATTGCACAACTAAATGTATTTCCATTCTGTAAGGTTAATAATTTGCATAAAATGATAAATACAAACTTTTCATTCCTTTTAAAAAAATTAAAAATAAAAATAAAAATACTCTAGGGACTTTGCTTTTCCACACATCCTGCATGGCTGCATTCAGTATCCTACTGCACTATCAATCTAGTTCTGGCATGGCCATGTGATATTTGGAATTGTTCAGTTAAACCGAGATGTGCCATCAAAAGCCAAACATGAGTAATCAGCTCTCCGCCGCGCCTTAGCTGTTGTGCATGATCATTCCATGTACATTGGCATGCAGCAAATGACAATATTTCAATCCATAAATAGCTTACCATCTCCCATTTTTTCTGCCTCCCCCATTGTTCCTCAGTTTCCAAAGATTGCAAGGATTTCGCAAGCTTACAAGCATCAAATAACACAGATTTGCTTCTATCGCCTTTTACTTCATGAGGTGGAATTATAATGTCGACTTCCAGCAGTTTTCTGCAAGCATCATGCTCAGAAACAATTTTGAGTTCTTGAAAAAATTCCGTGGCCTCAGCACAAGTATCTTGAAATCTAATCTGGCCAATTCCATTAGGCAACATAAATGGGCGCTTGACTAGAAGGTACAACATGTAATCTGATAATAACTTGCTCACTTTACAATTTGGATCAAGAACAGAATCAGGGTCTTCTTTCTGGTCAGATAAAAAGCACAAATCTGTCGCGATATGCCACAAAAGAATGCTGTGATCGAATTCAACTTCAACACTCCAAGAAAATTTGTGTAGACAGTTATACTTTTGTAGTACTTGCTCACCCTTGGCACCACATAATTGCTTGCAAACCCGGAAATCAGAAGCGCCCTTTGATTTATCTACAAGCTGTTTGAAGATGGATTTATTGATATCAGTTGGGATATCCTCGGAACTGTCATACTGGTAATCATCTACAACTTTGAGGAAGATATTGTCCCTCAGGAATTTCCATATGGTGGCCTTATCATTCAAGCAAGAGGTTAACAGGTTGTATTGTGCCATGGAATTAGACCACTTTTTCTTGCTAGTTATCCAACTAAAACAAGAAATGAACTTGTAGATAAAATTCGCAGAAGGGTTTTTGACCTTACTCAACACAAGTAGTGTCCAATCCGACGAAAGCAATAGAAGAACAGCATATATCTCAAGGCCAATAGCTCCAACCAGCAAGATTAATGATATGCTTAGATCAATCTTATGATACCCTTTCCAGTCAATAGCACAAAACACTATCAACGCAATGATGGTGGACGATAAACTGGCAGTTCGCAGAGCAGCACCCCATATGGAATGAATAATTGTGGCTTTCGTGTAAAGAACATCATACATGAACCCGAGCTCAACCCCTATCACTTTAAAAGCATTCTCCCAAGAACTCTCCTGAAAAAATGACAAACTTTTCTCAAGGTCTTGGAAACTGAGGATGAGATCCGCAAAGAGCCTTTTGAATGTAAGGAAAAAGTCATATGCAGCATTTATAGTGCCTGCATTTGGAATAAAGCTATTTTTCCCAGCAGCATAGTTATGAGCCACAACTTTAGGAGCTTGAGACACACTCAAAAACAGTTCAAAGCCCTCTGCTTCTTTCAAGACGTACTCTTCAATAAACTTTGAGTAATTCGGACCAGGGTCAGGACGTGGGAGAAGAGATTCTCGAAAATGCTTGCTGCTGGCAGACCTTAGAATCCAAGTCCTCTCCCCATACTTGATGATCCCAGCAACGAAGATTGGAAATGCAACAAAGTTGAGAGAAGTAGGCTGCAACGACCTAATAAAGACGTAAATCGCCACACCTACTTGGACAACAAGGCCAAGCAAGTGCCTTAGCCACAATTCATTGTCTTCCAATGAGTATGCAGTAATTGTGTCGGGGCCACCAAGATGAACCAGAAGAAAAGGCGCCCAAAACGCCATTATCACGTAGTTTGGGTCCAGATAATCTGGAGAATCATCTTTGGAATCTCCCTGGCCGTTGGAGAGGACCCCGAGTGAAACAGTTGCAACCCAATCAGCGGATAAGTAAGCTAGCCAGAGGACAATTCTGATCCAGTTTCTGGTGTTGTGTTTCCTCCGGTTGCCAAGGGCGATGAGTAAGATTTGTAAGGTGAGGCTGAGGAGGACCATGCCACGGACCTCCCATTTGTTCCATAGTAAGGCCAATCTTCCTGGGAAAATCTGCATATTTTTTACCCCTTGATAATTGTAAATATCATTAACTTCAACTAACTAATAGCTCTCAGCAGATTGAGTGAAAAATGATGTTTGAGCATAAAGTATCAGACATATCTATGCAGTAACTTTATACAGAATGGCAAAAAAAATTAAGCAATCTTACATCCAGCTATCACAGCAAGAGCAAGGAATTTGAGGGGAATTTTCCATCTTTTACATAGTAAGACTAAACTAGACCAATCTAGTCAGGATGTTTCCAGGGAATTTCAGGGGAAGACAATGATAAATTCAAGACAAAGAGCTAGCTAGGAAACTTCCCATGTATTGGTTACTTGTTTAGCCTCTGTAAAGAATTGGAAGGGAGAGAGAAAAAGAAAGGAATGCCCACACGGATAGTTGACTAGGCTACAAAAGTTTGATTTCTTTAATATTGATGTCCCATTGACATACCGACAGAGACAAATTAAATAGCTGTGAAACTTTGTTGGTATAAACATGGTGTTCAAGTGGTGAGCAACTCTGATCTTTTTCAATTTAATATATATATATATACACACACACACATATTAATTAGTAGTAATATTGATCTTAGTACTTTTTAAATTGTTGTAATTAATCAAAAATAAATAAATATATCTCTGATCACCCAATAGTGCCTAATACATTAAATTTATACCACCAAAGTTTCACAGCTATTTAAGAGGTTGGTAAATTGTCTCTGTCGGTATGTCAATGGGACATCACCAATAAGGATGAGCCTTTTAGACCACAAGCAAATACAAAAATCAGTAGTTGCAGATGTGGCCTAAGCTATAATGATTAATAACAGCGGGTCCACACATTTTATGCCAATTTGGTCTGTTCTATAGTCCATGGAACATGATTGAAACAATTCATTTTGGACCAAATCTGCATTAGTATTCAGTAGCTCATAAGGGGAAATAAAGGAAAAAAGATTAAAAAACCCAAAGGCTGAGTAAATCATATATGACTAAAAGACAATGTGCACTCCAAATTTTACACCCTTGTTATATTTGCACTCTAAACCGAAAAAGGTGTCTAAGTACACCCCAAATTTTAAATAAACGTAACAAAAAGTACACTGTCGTCAATTAACCGGTCAAAAATGACCGGCTAAGGCTGTAATGTGGGATCTAGAGGGGTATTTAAGTCATTTTCTTTTCATCTTCCCCAATATCTGGTCTTTTTTCCTTCTTTCTCTCCTCCATAACCAACTTCCTATCTCTTTTTTATTTCTATCATCTCCTTCCATCTCACAAACCGAACAGCATCAGCAAAGGGAGTTTATAAGTTAATTAGCAAAGTTAAAATTTTAGCAAATTAAATTTGGTGCAAGGTAATATTGATGTTCCCAACTATTTTTAGAAAATTGAATAATTATTGCTTGTGTATCATTGTTGCTATGGTTGGGTTATAAATTATTAAAGAGGATGTGTTGTAATCGTTGTGCAGATTAATAATGGTGGAATTTATGGGTTAGAATCCATCTAAACATGTATGAACTCTGTTTTTAAAAGTAATGCATTTAGTATGTTTGATAATATGGTCAAGCAAAAAAAGGGGAATTGGTCAAGTTTGTGAACAAGGAAGTCTTTATATATGTTATATGAAGTAATCAAAGTAGTTTGAGCAAGTCAATTGAGTTCAAATGCTATATTGAGAGAGATGAACAAATTGAGTTTGGCTAAAAAACTGCTTCAACATGCCAGTTTCTCTTCATCCTAAAATTCTTGTGGCATTTAATCTACAAAATTGGAATATCTGCAAATGGCAATTTATGAATCAGAATATCACATCGATGAGCTCAGTTTATGAATATGGAAGGAGAGGAGAGAAATAGAGAAACCATTTTCGGTTTGTGAGAGGGAAGGAGATGAGAGAAATAGAGAAGAGAGAGGAAGTTGGTTATGGAGGATAGAAAGAAGGGAAAAAGACCAGATATTGGGGAAGATGAAAAGAAAATGACTTCAATACCTCTCTAGATCCCACATTACAGCCTTAGCCGGTCATTTTTGACCGGCTAATTGACGACAGTGTGCTTTTTGTTACGTTTATTTGAAGTTTGAGGTGTACTTAAACACCTTTTTCAGTTTAGAGTGCAAATGTCAACAAGGGTATAAAATTTGGGGTGCACATTGTCTTTTAGTCATCATATATATTAGATTTCACACATTGATAAAACCCAAAAGCTCAGCAAACTAAACTGAACTGCCCCCTACCAACACAATAAGCTTAGAAGTACACAAGAATCACCAAATAAAAAAAACACTCCAACATGTGCAAATACAAAAACAAGATCATGTTGCCAAGCAATTATTAAGTGATGGCACAAGTTTCCCGTGAAGGTAAGAGAAAGACATGCTCCTAATTAAGTGAAGCTGAAAACGTACATTCCCAAACTGCTACATAGAAGATAATATTGGTGTTGGAGAAGATCATGTAGCCAAGTAAACACATACAAATATCAGTTCACGCAGCAGAGGAAACACATACAAATATCAGTTCAGTGCAATAGCTTCATGTCAAATTATAAAATCAGATTTTACTACTATTGACGAGCAATAACATTTCCACCAAGGCATGCCAAAAGAGAGCGAGCACACTCTCAACTTCCAGAAACATCTTAATGACACTATCCTTGTGTCGATACTATAAATAATTGAGGACAAGAAGTTTTTATTATATTCAGATCAAAGCTACGGAAGTATAAGCTACCACAAGCACTTGACAATACTCTAATGCTACGTTTGGATTATATTATAAAACTACAATCACATAAGAACATTCCAAATAAAGATTACAAATGGAGAGTAGCTCTTGAAAGAAACTATGCATAAAAATGACATGAAGAAAGATCCATGACTCGCATTAAGCAGATAAGAAACTCAGTTCTTTATAATGACTGAAGGAACATGTGCAATCTTGTACCAATCTTGTCCCTGATTGGCAACGACCCTTGCCTTAAATTCGTCAGGCATATTTGTCAACTTCAATTCGCAACAGGCCCCAAGTTCTTTCAGACCCTCTGGAATCTTCTTGAATTTATTGCAGGACCTAATCTCTAAATCTCTGAGAATTGCAAGGGCACCTATCTCCACCGTCCACTCTTCAAGTTCCTCAAGCTTCCACAGATTCAGGACTCGTAACAAAGGGAAACCCCAAGAAGAGCACACCATGGCTTTGCCAGTATAGGAGCCTGCATATAAGTTGAGAATCCTAAGATTTGGAAGCTTCTCCAGCTTCTTCATCGGGTCTTCTACTAGCTCTGAAGAAGACAATGTAATCTCAGTAAGGCTAGTTGGCAATGCATTCATAAATTCTGGATTCTCTAACCTTCCAAGTAAGTATATGCTGGAAAGATTGTAAGAGGCTTGACAAGGATTTCAAGTAAAGGTTAGACGGCCGAACCATTTCGTTGATTGATCTCAGCCTCAAAGATTCAAGGTGCCCCAGTTTTGATATCCACTCTGCCAATTCTTTCTGCTGTGAAGTTATTAGTCGGCATACCAAGCCTAATTTTCTGAGATTGATCAACCTGTCCAGGCCATCTACAACCGGAAGTCTCCTCATCAACAAATGCACCCCATAACGTTTGAAAGTCTCCAAGAGAGCTATTTCTTGGTGGAGCAACAATTCTACTACGGTAGCTTTCACTCAAGTATATGTGTCGTAGTTGCTGCATTTCCCATACGGAACAGGGGAGGCTCCTGATGCACGTGTGCTTCAAATCTAAAGTTTGAAGGTTCAGCAACTTGCCTATTGTTGAAGGAAGTCCCTCTATATATGTACGTCTTAGGCCTAGATACCTCAACTGAAGTAGTTTTCGGATTAGTTCAGGTAAATTAGGCCGAAATACCCCTTCAAGATCAAGAACTCGCAAAATTTTGAAGCATCTCCCGGCAATGCCTCTGCGGAGAAAGTTACCTATAGCTTCTCCAGGTACAGGTCCTTCCCGGGAATCAAAAGACACTAGGGAACAGAGATCTCCATAATATTTTTTAAAAGACGAATGACTAATTTTTTGGTTCCCATGAATGTGGGAGAAACACTTTTCTTTATTATCGAGTTGATCAGCAAGTCGAAAGATCATACCTGTGCAACTGGATGACTTAGACGAAGCTTCTTTGTGGTTGACATTAAGAAAGTAGGACAACTTAAAGGTAGCATCTTTCGTCTTGTTATAAACAGATTTCTCTTTCTTGACTTTCGGCAACCAATTATCCCTCAAGAAATAATTCATCCGACATGTTTTAACTCTCCCATTAATCTTCCACTTCACCACTTGAATCATGTTTTGCTGTATGAACTCCATTAGCTGCTTCTCGGCAAGGATTTCTGGGGGTTCCCCGCTGCCACCTTCTTGCTGCACATGTCCCTCTGCAACCCAATACACAATCAACCGCCTCATGGGGATGTCAAAGTCATCATTAAAAAGTTCAAAAGAGGAAAGACAATCTTTCAAGTGTGAAGGCAATGAATCAACAGCTACCTCCAACTCATTAAATACTAATTCTTGGTTTTGATCGAGAACTTGGTTTAGTACCTTCATCCATTGGTCTTCTGTCACGGCTCTCCGGGACAATAATATATCTCCTAATGCTAAAATACGTAGAGGGTAGCCCATGCACTTCCTCACAAGTTCTATCCCAAGTTTTTCAAGTTGAATTGGGAGACGTACCTTGGTATTGAACAACTCCCAGGCTTCTTGATCGCTAAGTTTCCTCATTTCATGAATTATATGATCATTCCTGTTCTTCATAACCATAAGGTCTGCTAACTCCCTGCTTCGAGTTGTGATCATGATTCTACTCTCTCGAAGTGCGTAAATTCCCATTTTCCCAAGAGCTTCTATAGCTTCATATGTCCGCAAGCCATCCAAAACTATGAGGCAACTCATGGATCTGAAGACGCGAAGGAGTTCCTCCGCCAGCTCCAGTGTGGTAGCCGTTGAGTACTGTATTATTCTGGTTAGGAGCCGCACTGGGATCTTCTTCATTAAGTTCTGTAATATGTCCCTAGGTTCAAACACTTGAGATATAGTGACCCAAATATGGAGTTTAAAACGATCAGTTACAATGACCTTCTCACAAACTTTCTTGGCAAGAGTTGTCTTACCTATTCCTTGTACCCCAACAATCACTATGATTTGCTGCATGTTAAGTCTCAACTGTCGTGACAATATCTGGACGTCTTCCTCCAAGCCAATAACAGGCGCAGATTGTTGTTCTTCCTCCAAACCAATAACACGTTCCAACTTCTGAAATGGCTTGGCATTAAACAACTCCCTGCTTCGAGTTGTGATCATCATTTCATGAATCCTATGAAACCTCCGACTCATATGGTCTGCTAACTCCCTGCTTCGAGTTGTGATCATGATTTTACTCTTGTAAACTTCGTCAATTTCCAAATCTTTCTCTAGATCCAAGCCAAGAGCTTTCAAACCTTCATATGTCCGCAAGCCATCCAAAACTATGAGGCACCTCATGGAGCTGAAGACGCGATGGAGTTCCTCCGTCAGCTCTAGTGTGGTTGCCCGTGAGTACTGTATTGTATTGGTTAGGTGCCGCAGTGGGATCTTCTTCATTAATTTTAGTAATATGTCCCTGGGTTTAAACTCTTGAGATATAGTGACCCAGATATGGAGTTCAAAATGATGAGTTACAATGAGCTTCTCACAAACTTTCTTGGCAAGAGTTGTCTTACCTATTCCTTGTACGCCCAGAATCACTATGATTTGGTCCGTGACATAAGAACTCAAGTGTTGTGACAATATCTGGGCGTCATCCTCCAAGCCAATAACAGGCGCAGATTGTTGTTCTTCTTTTTCTTCTTCCCAATGCAAATCCAACTTCTGAAACGCGTGTGCATAGCTAAAACGACTTCTTTCGAACTGCTCCATTTTTTCGTTAAACTTGTGTAAGGTAGACCGTATTCTGACTGAGCGTCTATCTCCTGACTCTCTTTCCTTCATAAAAGAGTTAATAAAATGACACACTGTGTTGGCATCCTTCATAAAAACTGGTTTCCTCCTCAAATTTGTAAAAGCTGCTTCTGCTTCTGTTTCTTCCCAATATTCAAACTCAAAATTTAGAAACCTGCTTTTGTCCTCCACATGCTCTATGTAATGAATAAATGAACCAAGGTATCTTGCAATTGAAATAAGTTCCTTTCTGGATACATCTACCAGTTTTTGTTTCTGAATGAGAAACTCCTTGATATTCAGCAAGGTTTCCCATATATAAGTTTTGGTATCAAAGGGTGACAGATCTGAGACTAGCAATCCCGTCTCCATACTTGTTTTCCTGCTGTATGTAGTGGGTGTTTTAAGTGGCACTTTAAGATTGCATTGCAATGAATAATTAGCAATAATAAAGTAAGCCACAAGTAATGGACCAATCATCCCATGGCCTAAAGAAATAGTCTTGTCCAGTTGTCCTGCAAACAAAAATAAATAAATGTCACTGTCAAACTGCACATTCTAGGAAGAAACATGCAATTACAATCTAGAAGATAAGGTATAGGAAGTACCGCTTAAATTGATAAATTCTGCGAAACTATCAGTCTGTTGTCCTGTGCCTGGTATCAGGACTCTACTTGGAAATGGTAAAGTGAGTAAAACCCATATCTCCAAGTGATTTATACTTCTAAATTGAGAAACTTCATCAAAGATTAAACAAAGGAAACACAAAGTAAAAGTCTAACTGAAGCATCAAACAGGTAGAACCCAATAAGAAATCAAAGATAAACAAGTAACATTTGTACCGTAGATGCAGGGCTGACAGAGGTGGTTGACACCGGAAGAAGACATTGTCACATGACTAGATTGTAAATTTTAAATTTTAAATTTTTTTTCACCTATTAAAAATTGATTCTCTCTCCTCTCTCCTCATTTTCTTATTTTTTATTTTAAAATTTATGTAAAAAATACTCTTAATTCTTCTCCTTTTTATTTATTTATTTTTATATTGACATTTTGAATTCAATATAAAATATCTGTAAATTCAAAATTAGTATACATTAATTAATTTTAAACAATATAATTATCAAAATTATAAATTTTACTATTTTTTTTATTTTACCTAAATGGTACTAATAACTATATGATTTATTTTAAAATTGAATATATCTCAAATTGATTTAAACAAATTAAATTTGATCCTATATTTTAAACAAAAAAATATAAATTTAAAAATATTTTCAAATTTTCATCATACGACTATTATTAAAAGTTGAACTCAATATTTAAAAAAAAAATTGTCTTTAAAAATATTGAGTTCAACTTTTAATAATAGTCGTATGATGAAAATTTTAAAAAAAAAATTAATTTTTTTGTTCAAAATATAAGTTGAGTAAAAATTATAATATACAAAATTATAATTAATGGATATATTAAATATTATAACTTTAATGGTATATTATATATTATATTAAAAATATTTTTAAATACTAATTGGTCAACTACATTTAACATGATGAATGCTACATATTGTACTGAGGCCAAAGAGCAAGGAACTTTCCCATGTCCTTGCTTACCAGTAAGTCTATGTCATATCTCTTTAAAGAATTGGAATGACCTGCAACCCACCTCTCCTCAATTATTGATTTATTTCCCTGCATGCAACCTAAAAATAAGAAATAAAAAGTAATAAACAAAGTCGTTGGGGGATCAGTCCAGCCAAGTCCATTTCTTGAACAAGTTTCATTTTTTTTCTTTTTATTTTTTGTAGAAAGTGGCGAATTTCATAGGGCGAAAAAGAAAAAAATTACTTTCAGTAAGTTCACAATGAATATACCCCAGTAATACAACAAACAAACTTAAATAAAGACTAGAACTTGCACAATAAACTAATTATAAACCATCATGAACATTTACAAGTGTAAATACTAAAGGTAAAATAAAAATTATGAATTGAACCATGGAGTACTAACTTGATATTTTGTCCTATCGAAATATGGGCTCTGATACCATCTAACTACGAGTTCTAATACCACTTGTAGCAAAATTGTACGATCTATCTAACATCAATACATCACCAATGCACAACACACACCTTTGTAGAGTGATCCAACAATCTCCTTACCCAAAAAGTTAACATATTAAGTTGAAACTCCACTATATTTATTTGGGTCCTTAACACTAATATACAACAATTAGAAAGTATTTACAAAAATAATACATACACAAAATAATTATAAAAATAACGCAATTCACATTAATAAGAAAACTTAAAATTAAGGAGAAATAACTGACATAACTAATAATTCAAATTCAAATATTTGGGATCTAACAACAAACACAAATTCAAATTTAAAATAATAATTCAAATTCAAATATTCAAATTCAAATCTTGATCTTCCTCACAGTAGCCCTCTCCTCGGCTACTCCGTCGCGAATCTCTGTTGTCCAAAACGCCAATGAGAAGAAGAAGAGAATTCGTCCTACAAAAAGTTTAAAAATAAATAGAATATCACAGGAGATTCGTTTTCTTTAAAATATTTTTCATCATCCTCAGTCCTAAATGATGATATAATTGAATATCTTTGGCATGTAGTGCAAAGATTAATGATTTTATGATGAATATATTTGGCCCGTAGTGCAAAGATGAACAGATGTTGAGATGAACATGACCAACTGATGAATATCTTTGGCCTGTAGTGCAAAAATGAATATTTGATTCAAGATGCATATTGATTGATGTTACAGGGATAAAATATTGATGATGGACTTTTAAATTCATAGATAGTAGTAGATTTCATTCTCTACGTAACTCTTTTATGAATTATTATTTCCGCTACAAATATTGATCTAAAATTTATTTTCTATTATATTTTATCAGATTTTTTTCTATGTTGAAGACTAGCGATAATTTGTTCTATATTATCTTAATCATAATATTTTTTACGGGGTTAGTTGAGCTCACCCTTTTCCATGTTGTTTCATTTTTCTTCTCAGGAGGCGAGAATGTAGCGAGTACTAGTCGGGGTATGGAATGATGATTCTAGAAGTTGTTTAGTAGTTCTCACCATTTTTGTATAATAATGTATCAATAATTGTGATGAGGATTTATTTGGGTATGAATATTATCTAGAAGATAATATTTGTATTTAAACTCACAGTTTTTATGATATATTAATAAAGTTATAGTTATTTCTGTACCATGTTATTGACGACCTAAAATGGGTGATGTATACCTATTTTGGGGGTGTCACATAAGGGGTATTTTTTTTTTTTGTATTCGTGAAGAGAACTTCTGTTATTCTATTATTTATTATTCTGTTGGAATGACCTGTATACGCGGGCTACCTTATACTTAGTGAAATTCTTCTGTTATTTCATTCTTTATTATTCTGTTGGAATATCCTGTCTGTGCGTTTTACGTCGGACTTGGTTCCGTCTTTATTATTCTGTTGGAATATCCTGTCTGTGCGTTTTACGCCAGACCTGGTTCTGTCTTTATTATTCTATTGGAATATTCTGTTTGTGCGTTTTACGCCGGACCTGGTTTCGTCTTTATTATTCTGTTGGAATAACCTGCCTGTGCGGTCTATCACATGCCTGGGAATTTCTTTTGTTATTCCATTCTTTATTATACTCATTTGATTAAAATTTTGACTTCTATACTCCATGAAATTAGTGGAATATCCTTGATATCTGCGCTTCATCCAGTATATTTTCATGGAAATATTCTTCTGAGTATTTTTGAATTTTACTCTATAAAGAATTATCATGTTGACAATTTGGACATTATTGGTTCCTGAACAAATTAATTTTTGAACTTGTTTTATTGAATTCTTATATCATTGTCATCATCCTCATGTTTATATTATGTTGAAAGTCTTCTGTGGCCTGTAGAGCATATATGGACTTGGTATGATTATGACCAGGGATTATTCGGTATAATCATGATTGTAATGTTACAAATGATGTGGTAAAAGTCCTCATTGGCCCGTAGTGCATTGATGGACAGTTGTTGGCATGATCATGACCGTTGATGAATACACGAATATCCTTGGCCCGTAGTGCATGTATAATTTGTGGTAGTGATACTAATGAATATCCTTGGCCGTAGTGCAGGGATGATGTGGATTATTTATTAAGCTGAGTACCAGTGATAAAAGTGATGAAAAACCTTTTAAATCATAAAAAATAGTAGATTTTATTCTCTACTTGACTCTTTTAATGGATTGTTTGTTCCGCTGCAGTTAAATTTGATGTTTGTTATATTTTATCAGTTTAACATTGTTGAAGGCTAATGATAATTTATTCTGCATTATCTTAGTCATAATATTTCTTACTGGGCTAGTTGAGCTCACCCTTTCTTTCACTGTTCTCTTCAAGAAATGAGAACGTAGTCGGGACTAGTCGGAGAACGGAGTAACGGTCCAGAAGATAGTATTAGTAGTCCTCAATATTCTGTTAAATAGTGTGAAAATAAATGTAATGAGGACTCTTTTGAGTGTGGATATTTTTTAGATAACAATATTCTTATTAAAACTCTCAGTTTGTATTTTGTCGTATTTTACACGACAATTGTATTATTAAGTTGTATTTGAATTTTGTACCATATATTTGGCGACTCAAGATGAGTGATGTATACCTATTTTGGGAGCGTCACATACTGTGTTTAACCACCGAGTATTTCAACAGTATTAACGGTAAAAACTATGACGTTATTTATAAACAACTTATACTTGTCATTTTTTTCATCCAATCGCTTTCCGTTATGGGACCCACACAAAGTTGCGCCGTCATACGAATATTCCCCGACAGTAATAATATTCCACGACCAAACGAATATTCCCCGACAACAATGAATATTTTATAACCACTTGCTTATTTAAAATATTTGCGCATTTTACCCATAACTAACCACATTAATCAAATCAACCCTTACTATTTCAAAATAATAAATAGAGAAAATTCAATTTCATTTATAATAAGTTGGGGTCTTACACCTTGGTCTGAAGGTTTGACAACGTCATCTTCCTCCTCCCCTTCACTAGTGAGACATAGCGAGAGTCAACCACAAAATGGTCAATGAGATAGAGAAAAGAGGTGGATATTTAATTTTTCACAATTTCTTCATGTCTGGAAATTTCAATTCAAATTTCATGTCCAAAGAAAAATAAGAACACTGCATAAGAAAAAGAGACATAAGAGAGTGATGTGTAATGTAATGTTGATAACCAAACTTTCGTATCAAGGTAACCAAACTTTTATACCAAGGTAACCAATCTACCTCTACACCTGTAGTATGAATTGGTTACCTTGGTCTGAAAGTTTGACAATCAACTGTATAAAGGTTTGGCTACCAACTGTATCACATTTAAAATAAATTGGTAACTTAATAAAACTGAATTGGTTACCATGATATGAAAGTTTGGCTACCCACTGCATGAAGGTTTGGCTACCAACTGCATCACATTCAAATAAATTGGTAACCTAATAACACTAAATTGGTTACCTTGGTATGAATGTTTAGCTACCAACTGCACTATGAAAAAACTGCAGGTGTGGATGTGGATTGGTTACCTTGGTATTAAAGTTTGGTTATCTTGGTATAAATGTTTGGTTACCAACTGCACTATGAATTAGTTTAAGAACAAAGAGGTAATGCTTCATTGTGCCCGCTGCCTATTTGATTAAACAAAATTCAGAAGGAAAAAAAGAAGAAAAAGAAAAGGGAATTAATGGATTACGTTATCGTCATCATCACGATCGTAAACTCCAATGTCGTACATAAACCTTTTGTTCGTGTCGGAAAACACTATCAAAAGAAATCCATCAAAATTTTATCAGTCAATTGAATTGAATCAACTAAGGGAAAAAAATGAGAGAACAAATTACCTGAATAAGCTTTTTGAATGGCCTAAAATTTCTTTTTCGCCTCTTCCACGTACTTAGAATTCCCAGAAGCCGAACAGCGATTATGGTTCCGGCTCAAAAAATTATCAGCAAAAAAAGTAGTATACTAATTGTATACCAAACTCTGAAAAGAAAAAAACCCACTTTTGATTTTGATTCTCGGAAGAGAATCTCAAAAGGAATTTGTTTTATAGGCCATGGATTTGGACTCAAAAGCTATTTTGGTTTATAGTAGAACTAGCCGACGCATATAAAGGAAGAGATAAGAGAGATAATCGTGCGTCACGATTAAAAGATACCCAAATATATTAATTTTGTAAATAAATATAAAAAAATGTATTACTTTTAAAATTATTTTATCTATGCACCATTATTATAATTATTTTAGAAAATGTACTAAAATATGTAATTAATCCTATTTTTAAGCCAATTATACTCTTGAATTTATAAATCCGATATTTAATTCATATGAAATATTCTAACACATTTCTTATCAAAGTAAAATTGTTGTACTTTTTAGCTTTGTTGATCTCTCTTTCTCCTTCATCTCAATTCCTCACTATGATAGCATTATAACCACCTCATCTTAATTCTCGATCAGTGTTTGCGTTCACTCACACCTTATCTTAATTCTGCGCCATGACTGAAGCCCAACCTCGCCTTCAGCAGAAGATCACATAATCCATGGTGGCAAAGAAGGTGATGCCAAGCAAGCCATAAATTTATTTGATGTTTCTAATTATTATTATTTTTATAATATATTAAACATAATAATATCGATATTATTACATTTCAACGATTCTAAATTAAGATTGGGTGAAATCTATAAACAATAAGAATAATATAATCGTAACTATTTTTCAGTATCTAAATTAGATCTAGCAAAATTTTTGCCTGTACATAATATTATCATCATAATTATATATATATAATTTCATAAAATCTAATGTAGGTATAGTTTCTAACATAATAATATAATATAATCCCTATCATATCAATAAATTAATAAAAATTTAAATTAAGTTTGATGAAATCTATGGCAGCATATACATGACAATACTATTATCTTAAATATATTAATTTTTTTCATAAAATCTAAATTTAAATTTGGTGAAATCTCTCACGTACGCTCATAATATTATTATTATCCTAATTATTTCATAGTTACTAGATTGAAGTCTAATTAGTAAAATCTTTTGCAGCATATCATAACTATATCTAAAACATCATAGAATTTAAATTAGTTTTGGTAAAATCTCTTCCCCTAATTCTCTTTCTTTATATTTTTGTAGAATCTAAAATAATTTTAATTAATTTAATAATATATGCTAGCACATGTTATTATTATTATTATTAACAATTTTCACGTAATCTAAATTTATGTTTGGTGAATTTTTGAGCCGCACATAATAATATTAACACAACCACATTACAATAATTCAAAGAAACCTAATTTTATGTTTGATAAAATCTTTAGCCAAACATAATATTATTACAATAACTACATATAGATATCAAATTTAAGTTGGTAAAATTTCACATAATTTATTATCATAACTACATCAATAAATTTTACACAATTAGTGAACCTTTTAACAACACATAATATTGTTATCAAAATTATATTAAAAAGTATCAAATAAAATTTAAATTTAAATTTGTAAGGTCTCTTGTCATCCATAATAACACTATTATTATAATCATATCAAAATAGTTAACAAAAATCTAAATTTAGATTTAATATGCTCGAGAAGAATAAAGGAAATATATAAAATGTATTGTACATCTGTGTGGTTTACATATTCTTTTATTGCCTTACTAGCTGGGTCCCGTGCCTCCGGCACTGTATGAACAATATGATTTATCTCAAACTTTGAACGACCAAAATAATTTATTGAGTGAGCGGGAAATTTAAAGTCATTTGTATTTTATTAAATTATTATTAGATTATTAGATAGATAGATGTATTTTATTAGATAGATGTATGAACGGTGGGATTTATCTCAAACTTTGGACGGCCCAGATGATTTATTGAGTGAGCAAAAAATTCAAAATCATTTGTATTTTATTAGATAGATTATATATCTTTTGTGGTTTCCTGTTGTTTATAACGTCAGAACAATATTTATACTGTTAGAATAAATATATATTTAGTGATACTTTTATATAAATAAAAACAAATATGGAAAGAGAGAAAAACAAAAGGAAAAAGAAAAGAAAAGCTATTAACGGACGCAAAAGACAAATATTCCAATCCAATTAAGGATTCCCGTGACGTCCAACTTCCACGTATTGGAGAGAGAAAATGTAATCTCCCTGGCGAAATAAATACCGGGAGCACGCATCATTTTACCCTTTTTCAATTACTGGAAGAGAGAGAAAGGAAGGGAGAGCGGGAAGTGTCGAAGCTTTCGAAAAATTGCAGAGAAAAAACGAAGAAGAGAGATGGAGAACCAGCTGTCGGTGGCGAATCCACCTGAAGAGAAAAAGAACGTTGTGGTGATTGAGCTTCCGGCTCCGGAAGGATGGCGTAAGCAGGTTCGAATTTATCTCTTTTCGTCGTTATTCTACTCGCGTTTTACGTTTTGTGCCCTAGTTTTATATCTTATTTATGTTTTTGTTGCGGCTAGAACTTGTTTTGTTTTTGAGGTTCTTTAATTATGGAAGTATTTTATTGAATTTCATGTATACATTCTACAATCTTGAATTATGTGGAAATGGAGATGATAAGGTTAGTCTTGTGATTTATGGTTCTGGAGTTTGATGCTTATTGCCTGTTAGTTTTTCTTGTGGATTTCATTTCTGATCGATCTTATAGTATATGAAATCATAATTTTTGAATCGTTTGAAAATGGTGATAATAAGGTGAATATTGTAGTTTCTTACTTTCATTATGATATTCCAATTTTAGTAATTTTTTTAAAAGTTTAAAACCTGAGATTCAGTAGGTTCTTGTTGTAATTTAATTTTCAAGGTTTACTGTTTTGTATGTGTTCTAGTCTTAGGTTTCTTTCTTTGGCCTTGTTATGAATTTCATGGCTTCATTTTTATTTATGCAGGACCTAGAGCATGTAGATCTGTTCTAGTGGTTCTTGCATATTCAATTTGATGTTACATTTTGATTGTAAATGGTATTTACTACATTCAACAATGATGTGTGCTTTATTTCATTTTAATTTTTTTTGTTAAAGTTTCTACCTAGGATTGGTTTTTACATAATACATTGTCGAGTCTAGGGTTCTTTCTTTTGTTTTGCTATATTATAGGGTTTCATTCTCAGTTACGCAGGATCTAGAGCATCTAGCTCTGTTCTAGCGGTTCTTGCAATTTAAACTTGATGTCGTGATTTTGTAATTTTCTTTGGCGAATACGTGCAAGTCTCTCTTTAAAACATGAAAAGGTTTGGTGTTTAAGTAATGCATTTTAAATTATTATATAGTATTTGGCACTATGGGATGCTTACCATCTTACTCCTTTTAGAGCTGTGAAATTTCGCCAAAATAAGGTCTTTAACTTTCTATTGGATTCTGTTGCTTGTTGTACTTGTTCAGTTGTTCTTCATGTATTGGTCTATTTGGTCTGTACCTGTTAAACATGCATGTGTGGCGAATAACCCTTTTGCTACTTTGTTTTGTCTTTAAGTGCGCTCAAGATTTATGACAGGACACATGATATTCTGGCATGTTGTATTTGAATAAATGTTTTTCCATGTATAACTTGTCTAACTGACATTAGGTCTTGTAATAAATTTTGGTCCGCTTGTCATTGAACTATTTTTAACATTTATGATTACTTCATGAAATTTTATCATCGGTTTGGATATATTTCATAGTCACCCAGGATTCTGCAGTAATAATTAATATTAGTTGCTTAGTTGTTACGACGAGTCACGACGGTAGCCGACTGCTAGGACGCCTAGGCGTCAAGGAGATGTCCGTATGGCGACAAGTTGTTTACAATGTACAATTTATATATTATTTATTTTACTTAACAAGTATATTGACAATAAAATTTCATATATATTAAAACCCAAAACATAACACCATGTAATAACATTAAAGCACAATTATGTGAATACTTGGCAATAAACACCATGGAATAACTTTTGTTTTTACTTTTGAAATTAATGTATTACTTTTGGTCCATACTCCATTATTAATTTTACAAACAATTACCATTGTTCACTGTCCAAAACATCAAGTAGATAAAATGTTGCATATCTTTTTAGTCCACAATAATTATTATCATTACAGTAAAACCCCTATTTAGGAATACTCTATATAAGAATAACCTCTACAATATTATAAAAAAATTTGGTCTCAATTTGGGCCAGTTATAAATAGGAATAACTTCTAAATTGTAATATGTTATATATTTTTTAAGTCTCGTATTAAGAAACTATACCTTTATATATTAATAATTTTTTTTAATATATATATATATATATATATATATATATATATATATATATATATATATATATATATATATATATATGAGAGAGAGAGACAATATTAATTTTAAAAGACTACATTTTCTATAAAAGATTACATTTTCAATAAAGAACTATATTTTCCTATAAAAGACTACATTTCCTATAAAGGACTACATTTTCCACTAAAAGACTACATTTTTCACTAAAAGACTACATTTTCTATAAAAGACTACATTTTTCTAGTTTGAAAATCTAAATAATTTATGTTTTCTTTAATTTTTGTTATAAAATCTATATTTTTGTTAAAGTGGATACTTTTGGGTATTCGGAAAATATTTTGTACCAATATCTCTATTTAGTAATAACCTCTTAATTAGAATACAAATAGTTTGGTCCCACGTCTACTCCTAAATAGAGGTTTTACTATATATGTATCAGCATGGGACTTGACCTCATGTCCAAAATGTAACCACCCAAGTTAAAAAAACATGTAGGTATATTGTATGTCTCAGATGTTAATTCCAAAAAGATTGAGAAATAATTATTTAGTACCCAATGTCCAAAACAATATATTTAAGTAGTTAAACACTACCTACTGTCCAAAAAAATACTCACCGTCTAAAACAACATATTGTGTAAAGTTTGCAAATTTTAATAGTTAAAGACAATACCCATGTCCAAAACAATATTATTTAATCATATACAGAGTAACACTACCCAAAATATTACAGACAACATATTACATAATACCTACAAACTAAGACTACCCAGACCCCATTACCCACTAACCCAAGTAATCAATTATATTACAGAGTACAGACTAACTGAGTCACTGACTAAAAGTCTTCTACTAACCCAAGTACCCAACATATCATAATTCACAAACAAAAAAACCCATCAATCAACGTTGTAAGAGAATACATGAGGAAGACTTCATATGTGAGAGAGAGAACGAAGGAGAGAAAACAGATCTGAAGGAAGTCGAAGACGAGTCGGCGAAATCAAAAACGAGTCAATGAGTCGATTTGGTCACTGGAGTCTCGAAGTAGAAGAGGGGTCGTGATGTCGATTGGAGTTAAAGAGTCGTGACGGGCAAAGGAGAAAGGAGTCTGAGATAGGAGACTAAGACCGAGACCTTAGGGCTTTAAAGTTTAATCGCGATGGTTGTTGGGTAAGTATAAGACCCATGGGTCATGGGAAAAAAAGTTGGGTCAAAGCTACCAAGGCGTACCTTGGCAGCTCAACTTCTCATGGTGCCTAGGCGAGCTGCCAAGACGCATGCTTTGGTGACCCTGGATCAAGTTGATGCACACCATGACCTACTTTTCATTGTCAGGATGCCTAGGCGTCGCCTGGGCGACGTTGTGACAACTATGATTAGTTGTTTCTATAATTGGGAAATCATATCTTCTTGTAAAACCTGCTGCAATTTATCTATAAAGCTATTGCTGTCAAAAACTTGTTAAGATTAGAAGTTGGAGATTCTTTTGGTAAATTTTACAATTTATGTTGTCATTAAGTAGTTAAACTGATGCAGTCTATAACTTCCTATTGGCTACTTTGTAGGTGCTTTTATGGGGGTCCTTTGACCCTCGTAACTTTTTACGAGTGAAAAGAATGTTTTGAAAATTATGTTCTTTTTTCTTTTTCTTTTTAATTTCAAATAATGAGGTCGTAATTGTGACGATCGAGGATTTCGACTTACCTTGAAAATAAGGTTTTATGAATATTAATTAATAAAAAGAGATTTTATGAATAATATTCCGTTTTATGTGATTATGGTCGTATTATGATCAAGAAACGTGTTATATAAGCATTTATCGGTGTTTGAGGAAATAAAATATTTTCGAGAAAGACTTAAAAATACTCTTCATGCTGAAAATACTTTATTATTTTTTTGACCTTTTGAATTACTGTATAACGTTTATTCGGGAAATGAGGACGGAGTGCGTAATTAAAATTACGATATGTGAAAATCGATTTTTCGACTAATCGAGTGTGTTACGAAAACGTAACTGAAATATTTTGAAAACCTAATCGTAAAAGAAAATGATTAACTAAATTTAGTTGACCTAACTGTGCATAAGGTTTGAATGACTTCGTTAGAGTTTGGATGGTTTGGCTAGGGTTAAGCCAAGGGTATGAGTGACTTGGCTAGGATTGAGCCAAGAGTTAAGGTAGAGTTAAAGCCCTAATTTCTTGGAGTCAAAGTGGAAGCGGTCAACTAGGGTCAACATGTTGGCTAAATGAAGATGAAATGAGGAAGAAATGAAACCCAAAGGAGTGGAAAAGGTGGAGGAAGACAAGTGGTGACTCATTCTGCTTAATAGCCAAGTCTTGTGCTTTAAGAAGACAAGCATTTAATGCTTGTTCCGCTATTAAGACCTCTTAACCAATAAGAGCTTGCTAGCTAGCCTTTTTTCTACCTTTGGTTAGCCTAATTGTTTGATTAAGTTAACCTAAGGAGGGTTAGTAAGGTTTAATAGATGAGGAGTAAGACCATGAAAGACTTGAGTTGAGTGGCCAACTTGTAAGATTGACAAAGTAACTTTTATATAAGCAAGAACAAGTATTCATCTCTTCACTATTCATTCCATTTTTGTTAAGAGAGCAATAGAGAAATAGTAAGAGAGAGAAATGGACAGATAAGAGAGGAAGAAAGGAGCAAGAATCAAGCTTGGATGCTTTGATCATCCTAAGCAAGAAGAAGAAGATCAACAAAGATGTAAGCCTAGAAACCCTAACTTCTTCATCATCTCTTTTGATTTTATTCTTAGTTTTGATTGTTGTTGTGGTTGTGATGGAAGATCATGGTGGATCTTAGAGTTACAAGGTTGTTGTGTTGATATATAACCTTGTAAGATGATACAAAAACTAAAAACATAAGAACGAATAATATTTGTTTAGAGGAATGTAAATGGACTCGTGTTAATGGTTGTCGTATGAACAAATTGAAATCCGAAAAGAAGGAAACGTACTTAAGGGGGTTATGTAAGAGTTCTAAGTGGAACAGAGTAAAAAGACGCTATAACGAAGTTATGTCGAAAATTTTAGTAAAAGACGTTAAAAGACAAAAATCCTAGCTTGATACCATTTTTGGCCAAGTTTATGTGTACTTAACGCTTTGGGAAAATTTTGATTTTTCGGGGTTTATAGTCTATGGTACAAGTGAGCCGTAGGCTCGAGAACGAGTTTAATCCGATTTAGATAAACGAGTTATAAAGATTTGAAAGTTAAGACACTGTCGTTTGGTGAAAACTGACTCACGAATGATTTTTGAGCCAATTTTCCTACAAGTTAGAGAACCTTAAAAATTATTTCGTTCAGGGAAAATTATTTCGTTCAGGGATGTGTAGAGGAAACATGTTACAAGTAAAAAAATGGCTCAAGAACGGACGCATTCCAATAGTGGATGATGAAATTATGAAGCGGTGAAGTAGCAACAATCTGAAAATTTTTCTTCAGCTAAAACATGAGTTGGGCTGTTATGTGCTGCCCATGAGCGTTGGGGTTGGGCGTCAGGGCTTTGGCCAACAGGCTGTGCATGACAGTTTTGATGTCACTTAGTAATCTGGGCATACAACTCTTTTGTACGAACTCTGATTGAGATGATTCAAGATGTTCCAGAAAGCTAAGAAGTAGATCTACAACTTTCATTTAATAAGAATTGAAAGTTACTGCCTGGATCAGAGTTGAAATTGTGCGGTTTTGGGGCTATTGTGCAATGGGGCGTGCGGCGTGGTGATTTTCATGTTATTCCAAGTTTCAATTGTTGAACTTTGGAAATATGATTTAGTATAATGTTGTATAGTAGACAAGTTGAGTGTACCGCTTGGGCGTTCGTGTGGGCAAGTCGGGCATTCGACGTACAAACGTGTTGGAATGTTGTGTCAAATGTTAATGAACTTGAAAAGTTTTCTGATTCTAATGAAATAAAGTTAACATAAGCTAATAATTAACGTCATACGTGACTAATTGGTATTGTGTATATGGACTTAAATGTGTAGGACATTTGAAGGACGAGTAAACTAGTAATGTAGCAAACGCTTAAGGCAAGTATCCTAACTCTATTCAATTTTTGTATATTGAATGTTAGTTTTTTAATCTTGTACAATTATTGTTATGCGCAAGTTTTCATTCGTATGAGCCATATTCTTATGAATATTCGCGTGTATGATTTCGGTTGTATAATACTTGTATATTTTGTGAACTCTAAACTTATGCAAATCTTTCTATATTTGCATAAGTTGTTCTAGTTTTGCTATAATACATATTGATAAGGTTTTTATGTGAGCTATGTTCTTATGAACAACTCGTATGTTTGATTCCAGTTACACAATACTTGTATATTGTGTGAACTTCAAACTTATGCAAATCTTTTGGTATTTGTACAAGTTGGTTATGCTTTGTTATAATGCATATTGATGATGTTTTTAAGTTCTAATATTCATGAACTGTTTAAGAGGAACATAAAGGCAAATTGTATCGGTTAGACACGTTAAAATGTTCCATTGAATTGAAAAAATATCTCTAAAATGTTATTAAGGTTAAGTAGAGCTGTCCAACTAAATTGTTTTTGTTTGGACTCCAGTCTGAGAAGAACTACCCTAATATTGGGGAAATTTTTATCGGTAATGCCGATCTACCCTGTCGGATGATAGAATGAACGCAAAATAAGTTGTTTGCTAGGTAGTGTTGATTAACACAGGGTATAAAGGGTTGATCACCCAGCGTGCTCGTAAGCCATGCCGGTTTGCAGTTGAATTATTGTAAAACCTTTTTGAATGAACTAAAACGAAGTTCTTGGTCTTATGAACTTGAAGTCAGTATGTCATTTCAAAAATTATTGAACGAGAAGTCTAGCTATGTTGAATGCTTCGAAATGTATTCACAATTATTGTTTGATTGTTGAAGTTTGATATAGAAGGAATATTTGATTCCTGATTATGTTGTTAATCAACTGCAAGTACTTGTTGAGCAATTGAATGTCCGCCCTTGCTTGAAATTATATATTTTCAGCAGAGCAGATTGACCTGAAGATTCAGGTAATGTCGAAGGAAAGAAGAAGATAGAGTAGAAGAACGATTACGAATTGTAATAGTTAGAAGTACTATTTGGTATTATATATTCCGTACAATATCATGTAATAAGAGTTCAAGGTGGACGAGTTCAAGGTGGAGTTGTAAGAAAATGTGTAATAGTTAGCAAGTACATTCATATTGGTAAAGTTATACATGTGAATGTATGTTGATGATTAGTATCGTGTAACACCATATCCAGGGTTTGAAGGTACTCGGATTTAGGGGCGTCACAGTAATGTAGTATATTGAGCTTTGCTCATCTCTGTAGAATTTTTTTTGTCATTTGACGTTCTTGTTCAAAATAATAGGCTAATAGCTGTAAAAGTTACTCTTATCAATACATGTAACTGTCTCCATTCTAATTGATTACTTATGCAGTTTTAAGTACGTCATATATGGTACAGACATGTATAGAATTGGCTATTAATTCAGTCTAGTCTAATCACCTTGTTAAGCTTTATGAGATAATTTTAAATTCAGAACTGATTTTTTGACCCAGGAGATCTGGGTTTTTTTCTGCCTCTTTCTATTTTCTAGCAATAGATACTTGTTTGTTATTCAATTGATCTTGTAATAACAGCTGCTCTCAAGGGTCAGATCCTCTTCATTTTCCTCAAAGCCTTGTGCATTCTCAGCCATAGAATTATTTGTTTCAGTGATGGAGTCAAACCAGCTTCCACCTGTAAAGTTTTCATTCCATCCTCTATTGTTTACTGAGTCTCGTTAACAATACAAATAAGAGGTTTGTGTTTTAGTCAATTGTAGGATCTAGATGACTTTTATGTTCATGTGCAAGCAAACTATCTGGTTCTGTTTAATTTTGCCTCAGAAACTTGAACCTCGGTGCTCTTGTAAATAGGTGAAACCAAGTTTGGAAAGTTTCACTGTACCTGATAATTTCATGGGACAACGTAGTGTTAAATGTTTGAGAATTCATTTAGTTTTAGTATTGTATCCAATTTTAGTTCTGATATTGCTCCACTAAAAGTTATTATATATTGATTGTCAAACTTGGAAAAGTAAATATGCTAATATATTTATGTAAGCATGGCCATGAAATTCCTGGTGCTGTTTTGTATAAATAAATTGTTTTATGGAACTTTTATCTTCTTACAAAAACTCAGTTAATGACGTCAAAGGATGAAGCCAAAAATTAACTGGTTGAAGTGTGTACCACTTTTCAGGTTTCTCTAAAGGTTAGCCATAGCTTCAAATGCATTTAGAGACTACATTTTGTATCCCGAAAATGTGTCTAACATGTCGTAGGTCAGATGCTATATTTTTTGTAAATCATAGTAGATCTTTAACAGGAGAATTGATAATTATACAATATTGAAATATTTGTCCATCCTTAATAAAACTGGGGTGAGTATTATCCTAATAGCTTTAGTATTAAATGCCTTAATGATACTATACATTCATATATTCCAAATAGGTAATACCGCGTAAATGAAGAAGGGTTTTGTCATTCGATGTGTAAATGAAGTAGGGTTTTGTAATTCCATACTATACTTCTATTTAGTGTTGAATGGATTTATAAATGACAGAAAATGTATTATTCTTTTCTGATTTGATTTTACAATTCTACATAGTATTCACCAATTGATTTCCTAGATCAATATGTAATACTCCTCTAAAGGAAACTCCGGCTTGTTTGCATAGTATGCCTCCCACCAAAAGGAGGATTCCCCTCCCCCCCCCCCTTTTCTTTCTTTCCATAAAGGAGGAAACTACACCAGGACTGTTTTTGGAATATGTGCTGTGATGTGATTCAGAAAAGTTTAGGCACTTAAGATTGGTGACCTTTACTTTGTCAAGTAATATCCTATTTTCATAAGTCCTAATTACTTGCATATTCTTATTTTCACAAGAGTTATTCTCCCATCACAATTTCTCTTCTCCTTGTATCAGTCTAGATATCACCTTAATTATATTATTGGCATGGTACAAGTATTCATTCTCTCGACTACATTTGGTACTGGTTTGAGAGATAAAGGTTTGATTGATGCATGGGACGTTGTTAAATAATTTACGGTGCATTCATTTCTGGAATTTGTCCTCGAGTTTTAACATGTTGCTTTTGGTTTTACAAGCTTCAGTTATCCTATGATGTGGTGATTATTATATCGCCGTTAGTACAATACGGCTTTAGTTTCATATCAACTCAATCCTGGCAAAATCTTCATATTATTGATGTTTTCTTGATTTGGATCTGGAATATGGTTTATTAAGTATATTATTTATCTAATTTGTATTTTCCTTTTGTGAAGTTTATTCCCCCAAAAGCTGGGACCCCTAGGAGGAAGGATGTACTATTTATTTCTCCCACTGGTGAAGAGATCAAAAGTAAGAGACAGTTGGAGCTGTATATGAAATCTCACCCCGGAGGCCCATCTACCTCTGAATTTGACTGGGGCACAGGTAATCAACCTTCTACTCTGTGTGCGTCTGTGTGTGTGCCTGTTTGATTGTGTATGCACATCCCAAGTATATAAGACTGTGACTTTATTAAGTGGAGTATAATAGTCAAACAAAAGTCTGCAATGTTTGTGAGCTGAATCTGCTGCTACTATCCTACAAGCAGGTGATACTCCCAGGCGTTCTTCAAGGCTCACTGACAAGTCGAAGGCAGTGGAATCACCAGAAAGTGAGACTCCGAAGAAAAAGCAAAGGAAATCAGGTTTGAAGAAGGTAGGGAAAGGGAAGGAAGAAGATTCTGATGGAGATGTTGAGGTAATTGAGATGATTGAAGAAAAAGAAGTTGCTACCGAAGGAGCCAAAGGTAGTGTTGACGTTGCTATGGAAGATGCAAAAGATATTGGGGACAAAGGAGAGGTGGTTATCGAGGCAGCTACAGATAAAGAGAATGTGAAACACACTGACCAGAATACCAATGAAGGAGAAGAGGTTAAAGAAGCTGCTTTAGCAGATGAAGAAAATGTGGAGGACACCGAGCAGAAAAGTGAGGTCAAGGTTGACTATCCATTGGTAGATGCACCAGAAAATCAGGAGACTGCGGACAAGGCTTTTGATACCAAGGAAGAAGGATCTGAAACGAAATCAGTGCAAACACAAGTAGTTGAGGATAACAATAAGGAAGCTGAGAAAGGAGCAGATCCAAAAGATACATCCCAGCTACTCATGCCCAGCAAGGCATCATCTTCTGACCAAGGAGCAGAAAGTGTAAAGGAGGCTGTACCCGAGGTGGCAGATTCACAAGCTGAAAACAATGAAACTGAGAAAGAACCAGAGGCTCCAGCTGAGTTACCTGAGTCGAGTGAAGTTCCACCCTCTGAGCAAGAAGCGGAAAATTTGACAGATGCAGTCCATGAGGTGGCAGATGCAAAGGTTGAGGAATCCAAGATTGCAGAAAATGTGAATGATGGGGTCCCTGAGGTGGCAGATCCAAAGGTTGAAGAGTCCAAGAATGCGGAAATAGGTCAAGAGGAACATCAAAACAAAGAGGCTTCTGAGATAGCAGTTAGTTGCATGTGAAATGTTAAATAATAGTTGTCTGCTTTTTGTTATAGACTTGATAGATTTAATTTGCAGATGAATTTCAATAGTTAGTAACTGGTTGTTGTCTTGATTTATGTGTAAATGTTAATGACTTCTTACTTACCTTTGATTGGAATTTCTGTGTATGGAATGATACTAATTTGCGTTTCAGCTCTTCCAGTGCCTTGTTTTCCAATTTTTGGGGAGTTTGAATGTGTGTGTGAGCTTCTTACAGTAGTAAGTTTTTGTTTCCATTTAGTTGCTGATATGTTATGGTTCAGCATAATATAACAAAGGCTGCTATTTAGTTGTGTTTCTTCTTTTCTGCTTCTGGCTGAGTTGTTGATTGGTGGCTGCTGTAAACATTCTTGACTTTGTTGTTTTTTGATGTCTTTGTTAGGGTTGTTCTGGCTAGATTAGGATGTCTTGTTTTTGTAAGAGGTTCCTGAACCTCTTCTTCCAATGCCATGAATATTGTGCTACAATTTTACCATGATAATACTGTATGTATCACTGTTTAGTAAACACAAGCCAAATCAACTAAAACATTTCAGGGTACAACGCAAGTATGCAACTACCTCCCTAGATTAGATTTCAAAGTTAGAAAAGTTTGAGTTTAACATCGGGAAATAATTTAAATATGTCATACAAATTTGCGACCAACATGAAACAATAAGATCTAATATATTATTACGAATTTTCTTAATTCTCTCACCGAGTTATGAAAAATGATTATCTTTGTTGAAAATATTTATAAAAGGAATGTTGGAGTCATGTATTCTCTTGAAAAAAAAGTTGTACCAGAAAATTGTCATTTTGAGTTCAAATTATCTTAATTTTAATGCTATATTATTTTATATCTAAATATAAAATTCTTATTTTTATTCAGTTTTTTAAACATTAATTTATGTTAAATATCTTATAATGAAATAGGCAAATGATTTTATATATTTGAAAGAAATGTGTAAAATTTTAAATAAGAGTACTACTAGTTCCAGTGTTGGTATTTATTTTTCTCAAAAGCAACTGCCTATAATATAATACTTGCGTTAGAAAAATAACACTCAACAAATAAATATTAATATGTGAGGATAAAAATGAAAGAAAAACAATGCTCAGAATTAACGATTTTTTTTTTATTTATAGTATTATTATTACTATTTTAACCGAGGGAGTATTTCACTGAAATAAATGAGCAGTCAAAATTTCATTGGGCTCAGCGCTTTCTATTATATTCTGTTAAATTCGAACGAGCTAAAAAAAAGGAAAGGAAAGCAACAAAAGGAAGGTTTTAAGATTCGGATTTATATGAAGAAATTATTAGTGTGTAGTCTGGCAAGTTACTTGGCCATTTCCTATCCCAAAGCTGGTGATGCCGAACATGAAGCTGCTCCTTATCGCTTGGCTTCATAGCCGATCTCATCCACGTATTTTCTCTCTCCTCTCATACATACTGATAATTCTCTACTTACAATTCATATATGTATTTCCAAATGGGATTTGAATTATGCTCTTATGTATAATGTCTCTCAAACACAAGCGATTCTCAATTGCTATAAACTTTGTAGCTTCAAGAGTTTCTACGTATCCTACTTTAATTACTCACTAAATGTGTTTTTTTGGTTATGTTGAGATATGGTGATTGTGTTTAATTTTACTCTTCTTCTTTTTTGGTTATGTTTAATGTGTTTCATTAATTGTGTGGACTTTTACATTAAATATTTATGAGATTGTTATCTGGTATCAACTTCGATTTAGCTTTGAATTTCGATAACGTGTTGATTTTCTCTCTCTCTTTTTTTTTGAGATCTGTGGAAATTTGATTTAATTCCAGATTGGAGAGTTAAGGAATCATAATGAACGTAAATGTAGACAGGTTTTTGGAGGAACATTGATAGAACTGGAAAATAATTGAAATTTGTCATTGAACAGTGGACAAGTTGAACATTGTATGAAGGGATTAAATCAGTTAAATAGTCATACTTCCGTGTCTTTGACAGATTACATTACTTCCACAAATTAGAGATGCATCTCTAAAAGACAACTTCCAAGGAAATTTCACTTTTCCAAATACACTTTTAGTATTCTGCTAGAAATGTAGTAGTATAATACTCTAGTATATAAGCAATGACATGTTAAAAATTTCATGCAACTTTATTTTGTATAATATGAATGTATCTTTAAGTTTGGGACCGACTAAAATGGAAAATGGATCCTTAATTTTGGAGTGGCAGGATTATATAGGGAATTACTATTTCCACTAGTATTGACTTCCAGGAGAAATCCGTGTGTGTGTGTATATATATATATATATATATTCATATGCTCCTCTGTGGACTGGTTTGTTTTCCTTTTCTGAAATTATGTACTTGAAACAAGTTTTCTGTAAACTATGATTCAGTTTCTCATTCTATGTTTGTTTCTCCTTGCAGAATTCCAAATAGGTTGAGTTAATTAGTCCTCCCTCCCAAACAAAAAGGTCCTCCTTTAAACTGTTTTAAAACCTTTCCCCTATTTAAAGTATTATAAACCATGACATTGTCCTTTTTTTTCCCCTGTAAAAATGCATGATAGATGCTTAATTAGGGCGTAGTTAAAAAGAGCATATTTTTGGAAAATCCCAAAAACAATGGAGCTGGGAAAGAGCGAGTATTTCTTTGCTTTCATCAGGAACTAAAATTGGTTTCCTTTTCTCTTCAGTTCATCAGCAAGCGCCCTAGCAGAATAATAAATCTTTACTAATTTACACTTGCCTGAAGGCAACTAATTTATCTTAAATTGAGTCAATACCATGCAATTGGTACCCAAATGGTGAACATTTTTATTTATTCGTTCCTAAAATGCAATATGGTTTATTTGTTTCATTTTCATTATTTTTCCCTTTTTACATGTGTTGGTTTCTTATCTTACTGAATTGGAAATGCAATGCTCTTAGTCCACTATAAGATGATCAACTCTCTCTATAACTGGATTTTTTGCTCGGTTAACGAGGTTTTTATGGTTTTTACTATATATATTCTCACTAGAAGGAATTACATCCTACGTGTAAAAAGATGTCATTATTCTGCGTCATAGAGCTTAAGCAGGTTGCTGGGAAGGTTCAACTAGATACAGACATAAAATCAGTCAAATTTGCACAAGGTGCTAGCCATAAGACCTGACCCAACATTATCATGCTCGACTCTGTAATTGAAGATAACGGTGTGAAATTCTTACTCTCCCCTGATCTAGTGGGTACAGCTCTCTGTTGGTCGATAAACTGAACCATTTTAGTCAATGCTGAAACTTAGAGCAGATTCAAGCTACTATTTCTGTAGCAAAGTAATAATACTGATGTCAAGGTTTATCTAAAGATCAGTAGTAGGAGTTCAAATGCAATATAAACCCTGAAGTAATATTTTGCTAATCGTACGCAACTTTAAGTATTAAAAGATTTAGAATAGTTTTTAGAGCAGTTCAGTTGATTGGCTGAAACCTTGAGCTACCACAGTTATAGGAAGGGGTCTGGTCATTCACAGGTTTGACTTTATACAGTAACTAGGAAACTAAATTAATTGTTTACTGGAAATTATACCAAGTGTAAGCTCATATAATCAGCTGTTGGTGATGGAATAGGTTCTGATGTTATTCAAAGGCCATGTACTTGTACATCAGTTGAAACAGTAAAAATATTCTTTATAATGCTTTGAGGGCGGTGCCTGGTCTTTTCTGCTTCTGGGGTTGAATGGGGTATGTTGAAGACCAAGACGACGGCTGAGTTCTTGGGAGCTTGGAGTGGAGCACAGAGTCCTAGATGGGATCGGCTTAAGTGGGATATGCCTGTTTCCTTTAGCCAACCTGATTTGGAGAAAGAAAAGGTGCCTCGACAAGGATTTTTTGTTCTCCTGGATCCTAAATAGACTCAATAGGGAATCATAATGACTTATTTCAGGTTCAAAGACCTAATATATGTGGTTTCTTGAACTATAATTAGAGAGGTGTTTTCAGGCTACTTCATCTCAGTTGTTAAAGTAGCCTTTCTATGATACTTTACCTCTATTTCATCTAGTTGTGCCAATATGTTTTCCAGGTTCTTTTACTGAATATATTTACAAGCACCTATGTATTTGTACAACTAAAATTTTGACTTACTTTTCAGGTCCATTTTCTTTTTTGAAGCAATTTTCATATAAGGACATAAAGAGGGCAACTGATAGTTTTCACAGAATCATTGATAACTCTTCTCACGGTGCTGCTTATAAAGCCAAATTTCAAAGTGGTACTATTGCTCTGGTAAAAGAAGTAAGGGTTTTCAATGAAGAAGATGATGCCTTTTATAGGGAAGTTCAACTCTTAGGGCGCTTGCATCACCGTCACATTGTTGCACTTAGTGGATTTTCTGAAGGACGTAAGAGGTTTGAAATTTATTTTGGGTTTACCTTTGTTAGAACTCTTCTTTCCTGAGAATACATTACGAGAAACTGCAGATACAAAGAACTCTTAAGACGAAGTGAGGACTAAGGGAGCGAGGGATGCAACAGAGGCTGGCAGTGAGTTAGAGAGAGGAGGCTTTTAGGTGGCGTTTGATAAAACTGTGTAATGAGAGCTTATTTTTTGATAACTAATCTGCATAGTATGTCTGAATACAACATTTTAATATTTTACCCTTAGATCAGTTTATACAAACTTAGGGTGAGGGTAATAGTATAATAAATATTAAATAACTAAATTCAAATAAAATCATCAACAATGGTGGTGGTGGATGGCGGTGGGTGGTGGTGGAGAGGGATATCTCCAATATCTCCAAGTCTTTTGGGATTTTCTTCTGACATCTTTTACATTGACTTATTTTAACTTGGATTATACTTCTTTTTTTTCCATCACAATAGTCTGTTGATCATGAAAGCTACTGGCTTTTAAAAATGATGTTCTTAAAATTCCTAAAAGATATTCTGCTTCTTTTTTGGTAAGAAAATTGTTTTACTCCTCTTTTGCTCTTTTCAGGTTCCTAGTGTTCGAAAATATAGAAAACGGAAGCCTAAAGGAGCATTTAAATGGTAACTTTTGCAGCAAAAACTGCAGGTATTAAACCAGTTTGATTTTGTGACAAAGTTTAGCTCTTTGCAGATCCTCTGAAGACTCCCTTGAATTGGAAAACAAGGCTAAAAATAGCCATTGGAGTGGCAGCTGCATTAGTAAGTTTCCAGCAGCATAATGTCTTATTCACATAATGTATGCCCAAAAATTTCTCTATTTCCTGGAATGCTATTTCCATTCGACAAAGATTGATCATATGAAAGCAATATGGCATATACAATCTTCTGTAAACTACTATACTATCTAGTATGATATGACTAGAAACACTTAAAGATAACTATTGATAAGTCCTATTCCTGATATACAACATTGGTCATAGGGATTCAAACACATTCCCTTAGTACTCAAGAAAGACAGACTTATAATGGTTAATTAATTCAGTCTTTCCAATACCTTTCTCTCTCCTTCCTTAAAATTCAATTGTTCAAAAGTTAATGAACAAATTCCTGCATTTTTCTGAGTATCTAATCAAATAATAAAATGTTGAGTTTGTCCACTTATATAAACAACTCTTCCCAGTGATCAAAAAGTTGTATAATCCAGGATTTATTGATGTGAAATCTTGAAAGATTTTGGTATCAGTAAGGAACAATGCTACATTCCTTACTTCCCAACTCAATTTTTTATTCAGAATAGTTGCATAATTCACATGTCACCTTTTGCTCTCCCCCATCCCTCTGCTCAAAATGAAAATAAAAATAATATCCTCTATGGGGGTGCGGGGCAAAGCCCCGAGTGACAGACCTATTATATTATTTGAGCTTGTTCATTGGGACTGCTATGTTTCTAGCCCAACTGTATATATGTTATTATAGCTAGGGTTTTAGATGATTCTTTTCTCAATTTTTGGTAACCACCTTTAGAGAGAAACAATTAGGTGTATTGGGGTTTTGGGTTTGAGATATATTTTCACTGATTGTATTCTTCATATTCTGATTAGTGAATATATTATGCCTCTTGCCTGTGGATGTTTCCCAATTTGGGTTTTCCATATAAATATTGTGTTCTTTACTTTAAATTTCTTCATTGATTTATGTGTTTGCTATAGCTTGTTGACAGTTTTTTACTGCATATATTAGCCATTTCTTTGCTATTGAGGAACCTGTAAGTCTTTGACTTTGATTTCTTAACTACCTTATTAAACTATATAATGTTAGCTGTTAGCCATGTCTCTCACTGCTTTATGACCGGATTCCACACAGTAGAACTATAGTAAGCACTGAAAGTCTGAAAGGATGTTCGAGAACATTATACTTCAGAGTATACCACATGCAAACTAAATACATAAACCAACAAACACATGGAAGCCCAAAGTCTTACGTTTTCACTCTCAGCTCCTCACATGGATTATTATAATTTTGCGTAACTATTATGTTTACTATCCAGTCTCCGGTCAAACCAGAGATTATTAAAAGGAATCACAATATACAGGAAGAGGGATGATAAAATTGATTTGTGGTTGTTCTCTTGGGGTTTATGGACCAAGAAATATGCAAGGGTTTTTACCTAGGTTACATGGACTTGGATGAAGTGTTTGGTCGAACACAGGGGTTGAAGAATCCGTCACGGTTTACCATTTTTTTACACTAAAATGAATTGTCTAGCACCCATATCCTTATCCAAGTGTCGAGTGTCGAACAGTACTACAGGGTGCCTAGTGAAGATAACATTGATTTTTACTGATATGTATCTCTTGTTTCACCTGCTTTGGGATGTGGTGTCATTCTTGGCTTCCCTTGGTTGTCAGTTATGAGAGTGCCTTCTGAAGTGTAGCTATTGTTGGGGCTGTCCTTCAAGGAATAAGGAATTGTATTCTTTTCTATCTACTTCCCTATGTTGGGTGGATTTATTGTCCAATTTAAATGTTTCTCGTGTAAATAAGATTCTTACTTATCTAAATAAATGATTTTAGGTTCATATTATATGCATCTCTGTGTTTGCAATCTGAGAGAATGAGATGGTTCTGTAATTTAAACCTGTGCAGGTTTCCCCCTTAACTATCAGTCTTTGAAAGTCATTGTAGAGAATCGTAAATAAAAATGGAGGGGGACATTAGTTTCTGCTTCCTCCCAGTACAATAGGAAATAATGGCGGAGAGAATGAAAACCGTTGACATGTATCCCTATCTATCCAGAAGTCCATATGCCACATAGAGAAAATGAAGTCCCCCGCTAACATGATGATATCCCTCAATTGAGGCGATTTGCTGAACACATCAGAAAATTTAGTTTTACTTCAAGGATTGATTGTTATGAATATGGAGTTTTTTGAGACATGAAATAAGGAGTTTTAGAGGGTTTCTGGCATCAGGATAGCAACAATTGTGTGGTCCAACTGATATATTAATTAGCTTATTTCCTTCCAGACCTACATGTTTGAACCTTTTCTTTTGTTTTTTAACTTGTATTAAGTATTGAACCTCCAATGGAGGTCTTCTCCTCGCTTACTAAAAAAATAAAAGACAATGAAAATATGCTGCCTCATCCAAATGTCTTTTTGATCTAGGTCAGAGACACAGCAAGATGTCTTCAACAGCTTTCCTGCATATCATGCATAATGCCGTAAACTAAATATAAACAAGATGTCTATTATTCTAAAGCTAAAGAAGCTTCCCAATGTATGTGTCTTATAAATGCCTTAAATGGCTCATCTTAACCTGGGTATTCCTAGAACATTTGGGCCAGCGCGTCATGCTCTCAAAGGCTGTATGATCTCTGAGTGGCATTAGCTTTACAGTTGATTTTTGCTAGAAATCTAACTCTGTTGGAACTGTGTGTCCTAGAACTTGCTCTCTTGTTCTGGTATCGTGCGTCAAAGTTTGGGACTAACAAGCAAATCCCATGAATTGTCATGCCTAAAAGATTTCTTTCAAAGAAGATGATATCAACTGGAAAATCACTCTCACCAATAAGTTTTAAATTTTGAAAACATCAATGGTTATTGCTTGGTGAAAGCAAACTCCTAAATCAGTTGGTCTTCGTAATTTTTATGCGACCTGAACTGGTTACTGACAAGCACCTGCCTCTCTGAATGAGGTGCCTCTCAGATCAGATTTGATGTACACTAATCGAATGAAAAAGCAACTGGGATTTTGAAATTGTGTTATTCTTCTGGAAGTCCCTGCATTGATAATACCTATACCAATTTTAGTCGGAGGATTTTAGTTACAACTTTATCCTACTGCAGGAATATTTGCTTTTCTTCTGCGATCCACCAGTGTATCATATCTCTATCAGTTCAAGTACCATCATGTTAGATGAGAACTTTACTGCAAAGGTAAACGGTATTTCACTTTTCCTTCTGTTTTAATCTTATTTTTTGCAGTCATTTGACTTTATATGATTTGAGTAAGTATCTAACAAGAAAGCTATGTCGTCAAATATAGTGAAGACATTCTACACCCATGATGTATCCTCTTTCTTGTTGCAGCTATCTGATGTTGGGTTCTTCGGTTCTGGTGGAAATCAAGTCACACTACCACACACTTCATGTTCCAAAGGTAAGTCTATAATAATAATTACTCATCATAATTTATTTCTTACTTGCAATTTTTTTAGTCAGACATTACTCTTTCAGATTATGCTGGCCAAGTGTGTGGAAATACAGTCTTTCAACTTGGTTTGCTAATACTCGAGCTAATAACGGGTCAGTCATCAGGAGAGGGAGGTGTTGATCTAATTAAATGGGTCCAAGAATTTTCCTTTCCTAAATCCATACACAATATGATAGACCCAGATCTTGGAAATAATTATGATTCCACAGAGTTGAAAGGTCTTTTGGCAGTGGCTAGATTGTGTGTAAAATCAGTGGATAAACCGACAATTTTTGTTTCTCAGATATTTTGGTATCTCCAGAAGAAAGTAGGGATTACAGACGATTTAAACTGATGATTGAGTTAATGTTTATAATCTATATAGTAGTTCTATATTCCTTACGAGTGGGGTTGATTACTCCCTGGAACCTCATTCGCATGTGGGGCAATTCCTTGACATTTGTTTGTCGAAAATTAGTTGTCTATGGAAATATCTTGAATGGTATCGAATAGCGATACAATTTAAGATTCTATAAAAATCAGATGCATATTATATTTGTAGAGGAAAGAACTAGGAGATCACAAAGACTTCCCCTGTACTTCATGTTCTTATCTTGCTAGGAGTACTAATAGCATACTAGGCACATGACAAATTATATAACTACAGTCCATAGGGATATGAAGGGCCACAGTACAAGCAGACTTAACATAAAACTACCCTATGGAAATTCAAAATTTTCCATGATATACAAGCACATTATAGGAATACATCATAGCTAAAAAAGAGCCAAGTCAACATAAACGTTTCTGCACATTCTCTTTTTCTCTGGCGTGAAGAGTATAGTAGCATAAATCAACAGACAGACGGGCAGAATGAGAAGAAACGACAAGTTCAGGATTTTTGCTAATAGTTCTGCCTCCATACCAAATGAGAATCCAACGACACTTTACAAAGCATTCAGATGAACCTCATTTCAAAATTCAATTCATTTCTTTCAAACAAACAAATGATCAGGCAAACAATAATCATGATACCAGACAACCAGGGTTCTCAGTGCAAAGAGGTGTTGGCATAATATGCTGTCTCCACGTCACCTTATTCCAAGAGACTCGAGAGAACAAACATATAAGATGCTCATCCAAGTAAAACAGACGAAACCGAGTCCTAAATGTACATGAAGAATGTAATCGGCAGGGGGCACATGCAAGTAAAACAAGTGTCAAGTAGAGCTCCTTTTTCTAAATTATTACTTTTTTTAAAACAATAACAATATGACAATGTCATATAAATAATCCCTTCTTATGGTATCAATACATTGACAGCATAATTGCTGCTCAATCAACAGCCCTTTCCTTTTATAGATAGTTATAAAAAAACTAGAATACTACCATTTTATCCAAAAATTCCAAGTTACTGCTGAGCACATTGCACTCTCTGAGCTCCACCATGCATATCCTCGTCGTCCTCATCATATGCCTCTTGTTGCGCCTTAGCCTGCTTTCTACGCATCTCCTCCTCGATATTGACATCATGCAATGTGGTCTCTTCACACTCGTCCAACTCCATGGGTGTCATTTGTGTTGCTGGCCGTGGTGGTAGGACTGCCTCTAGTGCATGGACCTGCTCTGGGTTCAAAGAGTCGGGGAAGTCAACAGTGAAACTAATGTAAAGCTTCCCCTTCATAAAAGGCCTCTGGTACATTGGCATACCCTCATCGCTAATTGCCTTGAATTGATCTGCATTTTTCATTACAATATTAGATTCCTGAAAAACATTGATACGCATAGTGCCTAATCCAGAAAAATTCAAATATTTTCTTACCGGGCTTAATCACTTCTCCTGGATTTGACTTGATAAGCAGTGATCTGCCATCCAGATGAGTCAATATGAACTGGAAGCCACAGAGAGCTTCAGTGAGAGACAGTATGTGCTCTACAAATAGGTCATCACCCTTTCGTTTGAACTTGGGATGCTCCTTCTGCTGGAGGACAAACACTATATCTCCCGTGACCGTGTCAGGCTGCAAAGAGATGCAACAAATTAGCAAAAATTGACAAACCCTTGTTCAAAAATAAAACTAAAGTCAAATTTGGAAAAACGAGGTAACACACCGCTTCATCGGCTTCACCAGGGAACGTAATCTTCTGCCCATTCTGCATACCCTTTTCTACGTGGACTTCCACCACCTTTTTCTCTTGTACAACCTTCTCACCTTTGCACTGAGTGCATCGATCTTTATTGCTAATGCTCTCTCCCGATCCTTTGCATTCGTTGCAAGGATGCTGCATTTGCTGAATCATAGAGGGGCCAAGCTGTCTAATTGAGACCTTCATACCGGACCCTTGACAACCAGAACATGTCATCGATGCTCCAGATTTTGATCCCTTACTGGCATAGATAACACATAAAAACCAAACACGTAAGCATACTCATTTATACAAATTGAATTACGACCATAAAACACAAGTAGACAACACCGAATCACTCACCCCTTGCACTTCTTGCAAAGCACATTGCAGGATAGAGAAAGCTTCTTCGACGTCCCATTGTACAAATCCTCCACAGATACCTTTAGAGGATGAACAACATCCTCCCCTCTCCTCTGCCTTCGACCCCTACTACTACTACTACCACCATCTGATCATCATCAAGTCGATCGTAAAACAACATTAGTATTATCTTCAAAGACAAACATGGCAACCCAATAGAACTCCATACCAGTAAAAAATATTTTGTAGTACAACACTGTGAGAAAAACTGGTAAAAACGAAAAACTTGGGCATCATGCAAGACATAATAGTAGATAGTAGAAGCTGTATTTTACCTCCAAATGGACTTCCCCCGCCAAAGAAGGACTGGAAGATGTCAAATGGGTCATTCATACCCCCACCGCCTCCCATTCCTTCCTTGAGTGCATCTTCACCATATTGATCATATATATCTCGCTTGTCAGGGTCACTAAGAACCTCATAAGCCTGAGCAAGCTCCTTAAACTGCAACAGAAACAAAATGTGTCAACTCAACAAACTGCTTCACCTTAAATTTTGAACTTCCAAGTTTAAACAGCTAATGTGAATAAACAGTAGATGCGAGTAAATGGAGAGAATAAATAGTGCTCTTTCGGCGTATGCAAAATATCAACCTATTCTATTAACTTTGAATCGGTTATATACCAATCACACATGAGCAAGAAATGACTTGCAAAAACAAAGAGCCCGACCCCTTGCGGAGAAATTCATCTACAATTTTAATTGTCAAAACCTGTATTAAAGTCCTATCACTAAAATGCATGTCTTTTCATATGATGACAATCAAACGCCCATGTAAGTCATTAAAAATTTAACAAAATTATAAGACACTAGTACAAAGAAATTTCTCCATGTTTGAGCAAACAAATACCAACCACTAAACAAAAGAACTATATCCAAATACAGATCCACCAGTTCCATAGGGGAATTGATAACACAAAACAATAACCATAATCTGACCCAAATAATATCATAAAAAATTTAAACCAACCCAGAAAAATAAGTAATTAATTTACAGCCATCATTTCATCACAATACAGTGACTTCTATACAAATAACACCAAAACTCATCACAATTCAATTTACAACTAATTCAAATACAAATCTACAAAGTAAGGATGAATTACTTTCTCGGGATCACCACCCTTATCAGGATGATTCATCATCGCAGCCTTGCGATAAGCCTTCTTCATATCATCCTGAGACGAATTCTTTGAAACCCCCAATACCTCATAGTACTTTGTATTGTTGCTCTTCTTGGGCGGCCCCCTTCCAAACATGTTCTTAGTTTTCTCTCTTCAACAATCAAAATTCCCAAATTTCGCAATCTTTAAACCCAATTAAATAAACAGATCGATCTTGCAAAATTCTAAACAGAAAACCCAGAAAGTCGGGTGCTGATGAATGTGTACGAGTCTATAATTTTTATTTATAGTTCTGAAATTTATTTTGGACGGTTGAGATAATAGTTCTAGATTGTTCTACAATTCAAGGACTGGATCACACATTCAGTTTTCACGGTAGGATTAGGAAGGCCGACGAACATAGTTTGCTTCAACTATGAGACTATTACGCAAGAACGAACCCCTTTTGCTACTTTTGAAAGAAAATAATTGTACTTTCCAAATTTATAAATATTAAGACTATATTTTATTATTTAAAAAATCTAAAGTATATGATTTGATCACATCTCTTCTCCTCTTACAAGAAAAAGAGAGATAATTAGATGCTTTCTTTTGTAATTCCATATTTCTTTGTCTAATAAAAAGAGTTTTAATTTGATACTTTAATGTCAAATTATAAAATTTAAAATTAATATATTTTATTAAAATTTAATAGTGTAATTTCAATAATATTAAAATATTTAAGAAATGCTACGTATTATGACATTTTTTATTACAAAATTATATATATATAGGGGTTTCATCCACAACAAAGTTGTTGTGGAGCAACCATTTTTTGGCATTGTGTCAATTTTTTTTATTTTTTTACTCCAGCTGCTACAACATAAGGCTAAAAAAGGGCTTGTGTCACAGCAACCGGTTGCTGTAGATGGAACCCCATATATATATATATATATATATATAGAAAATGGATCAGGTCCGGACCTCCCGGACGGGAGAAAATCCGGACCCGAAATTTTTTTTTTTTTTTTTTTTTTTGTAAAACAACTAAAAAAAAAAAAATTTATGGAACTGAAATTTTTCAATAATACAGTATTTTGGGTATGTTTTTAATACCTACACCAACCAATGTATGTACAGTCTGCCCATACTGTACAGACATGTTTTGTTATAGGCATCCAAATCACGTCCAAAACACTGTATAATGTAAAAATTTCAATTCCATAAATTTTTTTTTTTAGTTGTTTCAAAAAAAAAAGCAAAAAAAAAGAAAAAGAAAGGTCCGGATTTTAACAAAATCCGGGAGTCCGGACCTGATCCGGACTCTATATATATATATATATATATATATAGGGATAAGATCTAGTCCGGACAGATCTAAAATTCGGAATTTTTTTTATTTATTTTTTTGCTTTTTTAAAAAAAAATTAATAATTTATGAAACTGAAATTTTTTCATAATACAGTGTTTTTAGTGTATTTTTTTGGTATTCTCTCTTCTGTATATATCTATCTAATAAAATACAAATGATTTTGAATTTCCCGCTCACTCAATAAATCATCTGGGCCGTCCAAAGTTTGGGATAAATCCCACCGTTCATACATCTATCTAATAAAATACATCTATCTATCTAATAATCTAATAATAATTTAATAAAATACAAATGACTTTAAATTTTCCGCTCACTCAATAAATTATTTTGGTCGTTCAAAATTTGAGATAAATCATATTGTCCATACAGTGCCGGAGGCACGAGACCCAGTTAGTATTATATATATTGCTAAATTATATACATTATATCATATTAGCTTAACTTTTTAGAATCTTATCAATTAAATTAAAAAGTAAAAATGATGTCCCTATATTGAACATCCGGACTACAATTTTTAGACAAGGTAGATTTATAATGGAGCACACTATTTCTACATAAATTTTTGAAATTTTTATATGATTTTTTTTCACATGAAAGTGGGATCTACTTTCTTCTCATGTGAAAGAAAACTATGTAAAAATATCAAAATAAAAATTTATATAAAAATATCAGTTTCATTTATAATTGTGGATAACAATGAATTAACTAACTTATATAAAAGGGTTAAAAATAATTCTCTCCAGCAAAGTATCACCCAAAGCTTTGGTCTACGGGCAAAATAATGTATTTATATGATTGTAATACTTTTTAATATATTTTTATGTATTTAAATTTAATTTATTATGTTTTCTTATATAGAACAATAAATTTAAATAGTATCAGCATGTATATACTACTTAAAATAAATAAAATTCGTTACAAATTATCACACTACACATAAATAATTAATCTTATTAATTAAATTAATTAAAGTTAAAAATTTATTCAAATAAAATAGTTAACTCCACTAATTAACTAAATAAAATAATAAACTCTACCAAATAACTTAAATAAAATAACTAACTCAATTAATTAATTCAAATAAAATACTTAATTCCTCTAGCCATTCAAATAAAATAATCAAAGTTAATTATTTTATTTAAATTAGTTAATGAGATTAATTATTTGCTCACTGCATATTACAATACTAGACATAAAATAATTAATTTCCTTAATTATTTTATTTTATATGTAAATAAAATAATTGACTTTGATATTTTAATCAAATAAAATAATTAATTCTATTAATTAAAATAAATTAAATAATTAATTCAAATAAAATAATTGAATCCACTAATTAACCAAGTAAAATAATTTAAAAAACCTAATTAAAATAATTAGATAATTAACTAAAATAAGATCATTAAAATATGATAAAATATGTTAAAAATAACTAAGCTAATTAGTGGAGTTTGATATTTATTTTATTTGAATTAATTATGTTAATTTATTTTGATAATTAATGTATTTTAATTATCATAACGTGTTTTGATAATTAAAATAATTAACCTATTTTTATAATTAATTAAATAAATATTTTGCTTGATTAATTAGTGGAGTTAACTATTTTTTTTAATTAAGTTGGCTATTTTATTTAAGTTAATTAGTGGAGTTTGTTATTTTATTTAGTTAATTAGTAGAGTTAACTATTTTATTTGAGTAAATTATTTATTTTATTAAGTTAATTATTTTATGTGTAATGTGGTAATTTGTAATGAATTTTATTTATTTTAAGCAAAATATACATTTTTATACTATTTAATTGTATTGTTTTATATAAGAGATTATAATTAAATGACTTTAAATACATTAAAGTATTAAAATATTCTTATATTATTGTTTTGTATTTTTTTACCCTTAATTTTTATTTTGTATTAATTGATATAGTTAGTTATTTTATTTAGTTTAATAATTGAGTTAATTATTTTATTTTATATTATTAATGTGATAAATCATTTTATTTGAATTAATTAGTGAGTTTTAATTATTTAACTTGAATTATTTATTTTATTTAAATTAGTTAATAATTCTTAATTATTTTATTTGAATTAAGTTAGTATTTATGTAAGACCCCGAATTTTATGAAATAAAAGTATTTAATTTTTTTTATAATTTTTATTCAGTAAATGGTTAAATTGATAAAAAGTTAAAGTTAAGGGTAATATATGAAATTTTTGAAAATACGCAAGTGGTTATAAAATACTCATTTATATCGGGGAATATTCATACGACGGCGCAGCCATTTGTGGGCCCCATAACAGAATAACTGTCGGATGAAGAAAACGACAAGTTTGAGTTTTTATAAATAACAGCGTAATTGTTACCGTTAACACTGTTAGAATACTTGGTGGTTAAAATACAGTAATACGCGTTGTTGCACAGTAGCACACTGTATTACACAATATTTTTGAATTATTGATCCTTACGTAAGAAGGCACTATTCAATAATTGTTACAGTAATTACTGTTCAATATTTTATTTTATTGATTCAATAATTACTGCATTGATATTTTATATTATTGTTGTTTCAATAATTATCATTGCACAGTATTTTCCATTATCAGATCAATAATTCATATTATTTGAATAATATTATTAGATAGCATTATTGGCAATATCTAGAGAGTTCTGTCAAGGAGAGATTTGGTCACCTAATTGCGCGCCAGTAAGGAAAAATCCTTATCGAAAAGCCCCCTCTTTCCTGGGAACTGTTTGGTTGTCATTATTGTGATTCTGTAATATTATTTGTGAATAATTAATTATTGATTTATATGATAAGAAAATATTTATTTGATACGGATATAAATGATGAATTTATTTATGTAGTTATAAATGAATGAATTAATGTTGAGGTTTATCAGTATTTTATCGGATTGGAGGTATTAAAAGATCAAATCGGTGTTCTTAAAGCTCTATTACGTGAGTTATAATTTTAATCTGACCGTTGGAACGTTGTGATTTTTGGATATGTTATACATATATAAGTTGAGTATATGTCCACAAATTTTGAACCGTTAAAAATTAACATACGATTTGTTATGAATTTTAAAATGTATTGAAAATCGTCCGTTTGTGGATTTCGGATATTTTCTGTCTAGAATTTGGAAAAACTTAAAGGTAAAAAGTTGTAGAGAATTTGATTTCGTGTGGAATGGACATAAAATTCTTATTTTTTCTGATAAACGGGCTATTTTCTATGAATTATTAAAGTTTTAGAAAATAAAATAAATTTTATTAAAATTGGGTGGGACCCACTTTTTGGTTGGAGTTGAATACATGTGCTGAATTGAGTTCAATTATGGAGGGCTGATCTTTGATGGATGCGTAGGAGAAAAGAATAATTAATATATTATTTTATTAATTTAGTCTCCTTTGGCGTTCTAGCATTTTCCTATAAATAGGTGTTTATGTTAGAATTGAAAATCACACCAGAAACTGAAGTTTTCTCTCTTTATATTCTGTAGCATATTTTTGTAAGTATTTAGATACTTGGAGAGTTGCTATTCAGTGCAAGTTTCCTTCGGCTTTTCATCCGACATTCCGGTCAGAAGTACTGCTCTTTTGAGGTAAGGAATTTTAAGAATTATTATGTTTATCATGTTTCGTAATTTTTCTGACCTTCAAAAATTTTGAAAAAATTTGAAACGCTAATTTGATGAGTTTCCTTGATTGTGTCCAAAAATGGCAATTTTTGAATGTATAGATTAGGAGTTATGGATTTTATGAGAAAGACTATTTTAAAAGTAAACTCTTATAACTCCTTGTGGTTAACTCCAAAATTGGTTAAATATTTATTGGGAGTACCCCTATATAACATCAGTATATTCTGTAAATTTCAGAATTTTTGGACAAAAGTACGATTTATGATAAATGTCTAATTATTCGGCAGTTTTGGCCATGTGAAAAATAGTAAATGAATTTTAAAAACTCCGAGAAAAATATATGTTCAATATGGGACTATATTATGCTAAATCCCAAAAAAGAAATATTTTTGAAACTGATTTGGTATTTTTTATGAAAATGGACTAGTTATGAATAAATAAATTAAATATGTTATATGAAGTAACAAAATTGAAAAATAGGATTTTATGGCTTGGAAATTCTATATATGGTATATGCAGATTTTTGATGAGGTTGTTGGTTATTGGTGATGAAATTTTATGAGTTTGGCATTTTAGTATTATTAAATGCATTAATTAGTAAAGTGTAAATAATTAAAATAAATTACTTATAAGTTTAAGAAATAATTAAAATATTGTGATAGTATTAATAATATTAGATTATGAGATTATTAATTGATTTATAACATTTGGATTAAGGTGTTATAAATATTGATGTTGATTTTATTGTGAAACTTTATCTTTTTATGTCGAGGTTACTATTCATGAGTTACTATTCACGGGGTACTATTCATGACAAAATTGGTTTCTTTTTCTGACCAAATTATCGTTGATTTATGAATCTTACTCTTGAAATTAAATCCATGATTTTTATTATCATATATAACATTTTTATAATCCTGGTGAAGAAATTTCTCTTTGACTTGAGTGTAAAGTTGGGTAGATTATTGGTATGATCATGACTATGGGTTCTCTTTGGCCAGTAGTGCAAAGTTGAATCGTTGATGGGTATGATCATGACCATTGAATTTACAATTGAATATTTTTATCTTAAGTGCAAAGGTGAATTGATCAACATGGTTATAATTATGGTTTATATAAATTCTGAAATGATTATGTATTTCTTTGAGATATTAATATCTTTGGCCTATAGTGCAAAAATGAATTATTGATGAATATCTTTGGCCCGAAGTGCAAAGATGACCTGTTGTTAAATATCTTTGGCCTGTAGTGCAAAGATGACCTGTTGTTGAATATCTTTGGCCCGTAGTGCAAAGATGACTTGTTGTTGAATATCTTTGGCATGTAGTGCAAAGATGAATTGTTAATGAATATCTTTGGCCCGTAGTGCAAAAATGAACTTATTAGTATGATTATGAACATGAACTGTAATTTGGTATAACTATGATATTTGATGTTTCAGGTAAAGACATGTGATGAAAAATATCTTCGTCTTGGATGAGAAGAGAAAATTAGAACTACAATTATGATTATGAGTTATTCACATGACTGTGAACAGGATCTGTTGATTAATGTTACAGGGTTAAAGCATTGTTGGTGGACTTTTAACATGTAGAAGATAATAGACTTTATGGTCTATTTGACTCTTCTAATGGATTGCTCGTTCCGCTGCAACTATGGTTGAAAAGTTTTATCATCTACCATATGTTCTAAATCTCTGATTTATTACTGATGAAGGCTATTGATAATTTAATTATCTTTAGTTATGATATTCTTTACTGGGCTAGTTGTGCTCACCCCTTTTGCTTCACAATTCCTTCCAGGTAATAAAAGTGTAGCTGGGTCGAGCGGGGATAATAGGGGAATAGTGTTGCGGTCCGAGATTATCAAAGTTTCTCAACACATTATAAAACAGAATGACATACAATATATAATTGTATTGAGGACCTAAGATGTGTGTGTCGTATATTATACATCACTTAATAATTGATTTTGGTGAACAACAATAGGGTGAAGTGAACCCCCAACTTTGGACGGGTGTTTTGCCACTATCATACAAGATTTATAATAATATACAATCTCGTGTTATCATAAGAAAAAGTTGTGCACATCCACTTGCTGAGTATATCTACGAGCACTACTTATATGATCTTGGAGTTGGGTTGAAACATAATGTTCAATCGCAGACGGTGGAGATAGTTATATGTCAAGAGAATACTCACCATTGGAAGAAACATGATAGTAATCTTCTCGTTTTTCTTTGGGGTCTATTGGATCAACCAAGGATAATTCTCTGGACATATGATATCTATCATAACTTAGATTCATGGTCTCCTATATACGAAGGTTTCCTTGAGCACTTCCCAAAGATTTTAATTTCTAAAACAGTTCTAGATTGTACCTTTATGTAAGGTATCACTGTGAGGTGTTGTCCATAGTTGGGACATGAGTCACAGTTGGTATCAAAACTCACAATGTATGTGTTGTAGTATTTTGCACGATAATTGTAGTAATAAAGTTGTAGTTATTTTCTGTACCATGTATTTGGCGACTCAGAATAGGTTGGATGGATTGGACCTATTTTGGGGGCGTCACAATTAAGATTATATTTGATAATTAATCGTATAGTCAACATTTTTATACGATTTTGATACGGTCAAATCGTATATATCACATGAACGGTCAAATCGTATATATCACATGAATGGTCAAATCGTTCGGGTTTCTTGCTTTCTGGGAGGTCACGACAAATGATCTCCCTTGCACTACTGGCTTTGACTTTTCTGGGTCGTCCTTTGGTGCCTCTATTCTAGCTGAACTTGTCTTCGCTGAAAGACAAAATCGGGCTAGGTGACCTTCTCTTCCACAATTATAACATGCTTTAGACGGCATCGCGCAGTTTGGACTGATGTATCCCTCCCCTCCGCATTTGAAGCATATGATAGGTGGTCGTTCTCCTTCCTTAACAACGGGTGCTGGTGCTGACGTCTTTCCATCATTGTTGAATCTCCTCTTCTTGAAATGTATATTCTTATTGTTTTGGCCATGATTACCACCGAAGTGGTTACCATTTCTAGCATGTTGATTCCCCCCATGCTTATTGTCACTGCTTCGATGACTGTTATCACTAGTATTATCATTTTGTCGGCTGCTCTCATTTGGTTGGGTTGACTCATTATTACGCTCCAATAACTGAGTCCTATTAACAACATCTGAATACAAACACAATTTATGAGAGATGAGATATTGACGTATCTCGGGTTTCAAACCTTTTAGAAACATTCGCGTCATTCTCTCATCATTATTAACCAAATGAGACGCAAACCGGGACAACTCGGCAAACTTGGGTTCGTACTGCGACACGGTCTTGTTGTTTTTCTCCAACTTAATGAAATCTACCTCTTTCATGTGATGAATACTTTCGGGAAAGTACTTGTCATTGAAAAATTCTTGGAACTTCTCCCAAGTCATCTTCAGTGCGGCAGGTTGAGTACGCTTTACAGATTCCCATCAGTAATCTGCCTCTGCATGCAACATGAAGGTGGCAAAGGGAACCTTTTGCTCCTCGGAGTATCCCAAGACATCAAATATCTTGTAGATCTGCTTTATCCACGTCTCCGCCTTAAGTGGTTTTGGCTCTCCAAAAAACTCCGGTGGTCCCAGTTCCTTGAACTGCTTAGCGGTGACCGTCCGAGAGTTGACAGTGTTTCCACCTGCATTTTAGACAGGAGCCGTTCTTGCCTGATGTTGCATGAATTGTATAAAGCCTCTGAATATTCCATCGTTCATCATCTGGTCAGTGTTGTTGTTTGCCTGAGGATTGTCGCATTCCTGATGCACATTATCGTAATTATTGATATGTGGAGACTCAACAGTCTCCTGTGCTCCATTGATGTTCTCAACATTCTCGGATGCCATTTTCAAACACTGTCACAAAACAAGGGTTAATTAACATATCACATATTATCCCTATACTCTGACCGACCAATTAAATATCAAATAAACTTAGGTAGGTCATACTAGCGAAGGAATTCCCCGTCTCTCCCCTTCTAGTTCTTGTCTCACATCTCAGCCAGGGATCATATCCCTAAGCTTTGATACCAACTGTGACGCCCCCAAAACAGGTATACATCACTCATCTTGAGTCGCTAAATACATGGTACAAAATACAAATAAAAAATTTATTATACAACTGTCGTGTAAAATACGACAATACATTTGCTGTGAGTTTTAATACAATTATTGTCTTCTAGACAATATCCATTCTCAGAATAAGTCCTCATTAAATTTATTGTCACAATATTTAACAGAATAGTGAGGACTATTAATACTATCATCTGGACCGTCACTCCATTTCCCGACTAATCCCGGCTACGTTCTCATTTTCTGAAGAGAACAATGAAAGTAAAAGGGTGAGCTCAACTAGCCCAGTAAGAAATATTATGACTAAGATAATGCAGAATAAATTATCATTAGTCTTCAACAATGTTAAACTGATAAAATACAATAGACATCAAGTTTAACTGCAGCGGAACAAACAATCCATTCATAGAGTCAAGTAGAGAATATAATCTACTATCTTTTATGATTTAAAAGGTTTTTCATCACTTTTATCGCTGGGACTCAGCTTAATAAATAATCCACACTATCCTTGCACTACGGCTAAAGATATCCATTAGTATCACAACCACAAATTATCCATGCACTATGGGCCAAGGATATTCGTGTATTCATCAATGGTTATGATCATGCCAACAACTGTCCATCAATGCACTACGTGCCAATGAGGAATTTTACCACATTATTTGTAACATTACGGTCATGATTACACCGAATAATCCCTGGTCATAATCATACCAAGTTCATCTATGCACTATAGGCCACAGATGACTTTCAAAAAATATAAACATGAGGATGATGACAATTGTGACGCCCCTAAAATAGGTATACAACACCCATTCTGAGTCGCCAAATACATGGTACAGAAAGCAAACTACAACTTTAATAATACAATTATCGTACAAAATACGACAATACATACTGTGAGTTTAAATACAAATGTTATCTTCTAGACAATATCAACACTCAAATAAGATCTCATTATAATTATTCATACACTATTTTACAGAAATAGTGAGGACTGCTAAAATATCTTTCTAGAACCATCACTCCATACCCCGACTCGATCCTGCTATGTTCTCACCTCCTGAGAAGAAAATGGAACAAAAAGGAAAAGGGTGAGCTCAACTAGCCCAGTAAAGAATATTATGACTAAGATAATATACAACAAATTATCGTTAGTTTTCAACAGGGAAAAATCTGATGGAATATAATAGACAACAAGTTTTAGATCAACAAATGCAGCGGAAACAACAATCCATTAGAAGAGTAACGAAGAGAATGAATTCTACTATCTTCTAAGATTTAAAAGTCCATCATCAATATTTTATCCTTGTAACAATAATCAATATACATTTTTAATCAAAAATTTATCTTTGCACTACAGGCCAAAGATATTCAGTAATATCATCATTTAGGACTGAGGATGATGAAAAATATTTTAAAGAAAACGAATCCAGTGAGACAGAAGGACAAATATTAGGGATTCGTATAACAGCAATAATACTTCATAATAATCAATTGTGAAGCATAATTCAAAAATAACGATCAAAACATGGATACAATCAAAGATAGTAGCCAAAAATAGACATCTTGGACAAAAAGGAAAATTTTCATTTTTCGGTGAATAGTGTCGTATACGTGAATAGTAACCCTGACACTAAAAGTTCCAAATTTGATTAAAAAGTTCAAACTCTCAGCTATTCTATGAAATAGTGTGATAATAAACTCACATTTCGGACCATCACTTCGTCCCCCGACTACAAACTTCCACATACAACTGTCGTGCGAAATATGACAACACATATGTTGTGGATACCAACTGTGACTCTCATCCCTTTACTTGGATATCACCTTACAGTGATACCTTACAATAGTAACTTACATAAAGGTACAGTTAATAACTGTTTTAAAAATTAAAATCTTTGGAAAATGCTCCAGGAAACCTTCGTACATGGGAAGCCATGCATCTAACTTATAATAGATATCACGTGACTTGAGAATTATCCTTGGTTGACCCAATAGACCCCAAAGAAAATCGAGAAGATTTCTATCATGTTTTTTCCAATGGTGAGTCTTATCTTGACATATAATTATCTTCATTATCTCCAATTGAGAATTATATTTCAATCAAACTCCAAGATTATATAGGTAGTGCTCGTAGATATAATCAACAAGTGGATGTGCACAACCCTATCTTATGATAACATGAAGTCGTAGGTCATTAGACATCTTGTATGATAGTGGCAAAACAACCTTCCAAAGTTGGGTTCACCTCACTCTATTCGGTTCACCAAAATCAACAGTTAAATGACGTATAAAATACGACACAATTATCTAAAATTCTCAATAAAATTATTTTCATACTGTTTTAGGGAAAATCTCAACAGCTATAGATCACCATTCTATTCCCATGTTACCCCCGCTCGACCCAGCTACACTCTTATTACCTGAAAGGAATTATAAAATAAAAGGGTGAGCACAACTAGCCCAGTAAAGAATATCACGACTAAAGATAATTAAATTATCAATAGCCTTCATCAGTAATGAATCAAAGATTTAGAACATATGGTAGATGATAAAACTTTTCAACCATAGTTGCAGCGGAACGAGCAATCCATTAAAAGAGTCAAATAGACCATAAAGTCTATTATCTTCTCCATGTTAAAAGTCCACCAATAATTTTTTAACCCTTTAACATCAATCAACAATTCCTGTTCACAATCATGTGAATAACTCATAATCATAATTGTAGTTCTATATTCCTCTTCTCATCTAGGACGAAGATAATTTTTATCACATGTTTTTACTTGAAACATCAAAGATCATGGTTATACCAAATCACAGTTCATGTTCATAATCATACTAATAAATTCATCTTTCCATTACGAGCCAAAGATATTCATCAACGGTTCATCTTTGCACTACATGCCAAAGATATTTAACAACAGTTCATCTTTGCACTACAGGCCAAAGATATTCAACAACAGGTCATCTTTGCACTACGGGCCAAAAATATTCAATAACATGTCATCTTTGCACTACGGCCCAAAGATATTCATCAACAATTCATCTTTGTACTACGGGAGATATTAATATCTCAAAGAAATATATAATCATTTCAAAATTTATATAAACAATAATTATAACCATGTTGATCAATTCACCTTTGCACTTAAGCTAAAGATATTCAATTATAAATTCAATGGTCATGATTATACCAGTCAACAAATCATCTTTGCACTACTGGCAAAAGAGAACTCATAGTCACGATCATACCAATAATTTACTCATCTTTACACTCAAGTGAAAGAGAAATTTCAACACCAAGGTTATAAAAATGTTATATATGATAATAAAAACAATATAATCAAAACATGGATTTAATTTCAAGAGTAAGATTCATAAATTAACGATAATTTGGTCAGAAAAAGAAACTAATTTTGTCGTGAATAGTATCCCATAAATAGTAACTCATGAATAGTAACCCGTAAATAGTACTGTATACGTGAATAGTGTCGTATACGTGAATAGTATCCATGAATAGTATTCTATGAATAGTACTCATAAAAAAAATACAAAAGAAAACGATATTCCTTGACGAGTACAAAAGAAATGATATCTCATACGAGTATAAAAGAATATACGAAACTGTAAATGAATTTTCACCCGTTATTCGGTAATCCACGTAGACAGATCATTTTCAAAATTTAATAAAGAATGAATACGAAGGGTCATTCACCATGCATGCGGTAATCCGCGTAGACAGGTTAGTCCCGCAGATTAATAGAAATGAATACGAAGGGTCATTCACCATGCATGCGGTAGTCCACGTAGACAGGTTATTCCAACAAAATAATAAAGAATAGAATAACAACCCTTACGAATATTGAAAGAAAATAACTCTCTTCATGAATATGAAAGAAATAATACCCCTTACGAATACAACAAATAATATCCCTTGCGAATACAACATATTGACACCCCTTACATTAATAAAAATTTGGAGACTGCACTAGTATAAGAGCAGAATACTCATCTTCTTTCTCTCTATAGTTTTTCTCTCTAGAGTTTCAGTGAATTCGTAAGAAATAATGAAGGAATGAGCTTCTATTGATAGGAAACAGGACTGAATAGTAACTAATTTATGAACAGTGCTGATTGATTTACTTTTAAATGGACGGTCCATATTGATTTACTATTAAACTTAAAGCAACTGTCCATACTGATTTACTATTAAAACTTTAAACAAGCGGTCCATATTGATTTACTATTATATCTTCAACCAACGATCCATATTGATTTACTATTATATCTTCAACCAACGATCCATATTAATTAACTATTATAACTTCAACCAACGGTCTAAAAACTTAGTACATCTCCTCATGGAATAATAAGCCAAACTTATAACAAACACCTCATAATAAAACCCTCTATTTATATCAAAAATTGAATAAATAATTACCATAAATCATTTATCTTATATAAACACATTTTTAATCTATTAGTAATTATTCATCATTAATATTATAACTCACAATATTTAACAACCAGATCATTCCTAGGAAAGAGGGGGTTTTCCGATAAGAATTTATCCCTATTAGTGTGTAATTAGGTGACCAAACACCTTTCCTCGACAGAACTTTCTAGACATCGTCAATAATGAAAATAATAATATGAATAACATTGTCGTCTCAATTATTGATTTAATAAAATAAAACATTGTGCAGATAATACCGACAATAATTGAATCAATAATATGAGATACTATGTAGCAACTACTGTAGCAATTATTGAATAAAACTGAGTGACTTCTCACATAAGCATCAATAATCAAAGATATTGTACAATACCGTATTCTACTATGCAACCATGCGTATTTTTGTACTTTTACCACCGAGTATTTCAAAAGTTTAACGGTAAAAGTTTTGTCGTTATTTTTATAAAAGATTATTTCTGTCATTTTCTAACTACGATAATACTCCCGTTATGGGGTCCACCAATGATTGTGTCGTCGTACGAATATTCCCTGTTAAAACGAATATTTTCCGACCAATCGAATATTCTCCGACACAACGAATATTTTATATTAACTTGCTTACTTTGCAAAATTTTCAAATATCACCCTTAACTTTAACCTTTTATCAATTTAACCATTTATTAAATAGAAAAATTGAATACTTTTATTTCATAAAATTTAGGGTCTTACAAAAATGACTTGTAAGGAAAAATTATTTAATATTATGTCCAACTAGGTATTATAATCCCTACTGAGACTAAAAATTTATGGACAAAATTAACCTTTAATTTTAATTTTATTTTGAAAGACCGATGCATCTTATCTATCTATACTTAAACTAATGAGAATATGACTATTATTATTTTTAATTAGCGATAAGGGTATAATAGTTTAAAAGTTAAGTTTTTTATCCAATTCTTTAAATAATTAAAAGTTTTGGGATGTTAATCCATGAGAATATAGTATTACATTTATAATCATTGCAAATAAATATGGTTAAAAAGTAAAAATATTAAAAAAAGATAAAATAAGATGTGAAATTTTTCATTTACATTTTTCACACATCCCATTAATACACATTATAGAAGTCTACCATTTGTGTATAATTACTTTTGTACATAAAATTTATTTCAATGATAATATAGTTTAGTACTATGTTTTATCTCTTTAATGTTAGTCCATATTTTACATTTTATGTATTTTTGAGTTTGAGGAGAGAAGAAAATAAATTAATTTAAATTTTTTGAGAGAAAATAGAATAATTTCTTTCATTGAGTTTGTGAGTTTTGGAAGAAAATCTCAATTTAAAATAGCATATTGCTATTTTACACTTATGAGATTATATTTTAGAAATTATTATAAAGGTAATTTTAATATTTTAGTTTGGAAAGTGTTTAATAAATTTTCTTACAAATCTTTCTAACTTTGGAAGAAATTTTGTTTTCTCCTTTCTTTTCTCTCTTCTAAAAACTCACAAACAAGGAATTTATATTCTCTTTTTTAAATAATTTTTTCTTCTCTTTTCGTTTCTCTCTATTTTGGAACTCACAAGCACACTGTTAGTATTGATTAGAGGATGGATGTCATGCAACAAAAAACTCAACACAATCACTCAATTATAACATTGTGCTTGTGAGTTTTACAAAAGAGAAAAAAAAAATTAAAGAATATAACAAGAGTTTCTTGTTTGTGAGTTTTATTAGAAAAGAAAATAAAAGATGTAAGTACATACTCGTATTTATATTAAACTTATTTGATTCGATAATGATTCAATTTTAATGTATATTTGTAAATAATTAACTTTTGTAAAATACTTATGAAAAGAATTTTATGTAAAATGATTTAGTTTGGGGATCAAACTTGTTATGTTGATCTAAATCGTAGAGTAAAACCTTGTATTAGCTAAGTTGTTCCTGGCTAGAAGACGTTTGTCGAGCTAAAAACAAAGTTACTTTAAGATTTTCGAGTGAACTGAAGATAATTAGAGATCGTAGAATACAAGTCGTAGAGCCAAATTTGCACAACATCTCAAATTTGTAGAGCACAAGTAGCAAAATAAGAGGGTGTTTGAGATGGATTATAAGTAGTCAACCTTTCTTATAATCATTTTCAAGAAGCAAAAAGTGTTTGGTAAATTAATTTTAAAATTGCTTATAAGCACTTTTTATGAAAATAATCAGAAGCTCCAATTTGGAGCTTCTGATTATTTTCCAAATCTAATAATCATGATTAACCAAGTATATTACTAATTTATCCCTATTTATTTTAATAATTCTAACCATTACCCATATTTACTTTTCAAAACATTCATTTTTAGTAATTTACACTTGAAATAAGTGATTAACAAATTTTTTCGGGTTAAATATTTTTTTTCATCACTATACTTTAGGTCAACTTGAGAAAGCCTAACTATAATTTTTTTTTCTTACAGTCAACTAATTAAACTTTAATATACTTACAAAAATCTCAAATTATGGAACATTGACATGACTTTATTTTTTTCAATTTAAAGCATACATTTGAACGACAATTTTATCCCAATTAAAATAATAAAATAGTTTGGATATAATTGACCCATAAACCACAATTTACTCATAACTAGTGGCGGAACCAGAATATTTTTAGAGAGGGTGTGAGACCCTAAATTTTATGAATAAAGATTTAAATTTTTCGAAATATTTTTTTTATTATTATGGTATGGATTTGAGATAATGTTATAGTTGTGGGCAGTGTTTATAAATTTTGCAAAGTATGTAAGTTGTTATAAAATATTCGTTTGGTCGCGGAATATTCTTTTTGTCGGGAATATCCGTACGACGGCACAATCATTGGTGAACCCACAATGGAAATATTGTCGTAGTAATAAAACGACAGAATTATTTTTATGAAAATAACGACGGAAGTTTTACTGTTAAAACCGTTGAACTACTCGGTAGTAAAAGTACAGTAATACGGGTGGTTACATAGTAGCACACGGTATTGGTTATTGATGCTTACGTGATAAGTCACTCAGTTATACTCAATTATTGCTAAAGTAATTGCTGCATCATATCTTTCATATTATTGATTCGATTAGTGCCACAGTATCATCTCCATTATATGGTATATTATTAAATTAATAATTGAGACGACAAAGTTATTCATATTATTAAATTGCAATATTTATAATGTCTATAAGTTCTGTCAAGGAGAGATTTGGTCACCTAATTGCGCGCCAATAGGGAGAAATCCTTATTAGAAAGCCCCCTCTTTCCTGAAAACGACCTAGTTGTTAAATATTGTGAGTTATAATATTAATGATGAATAAGCTCGTGTTGATTAAAGATGAATTTGATAGTTTCATTGTGTTGAGATTATTTGTGTTAGTAGAATCAACATCTATTTCGATGATAATTGATGTCTGGAGGTTATATTGTTCAATCGGGTATTCGGAACACTTTTCGTGTCGGAGTACTATTCACGAGTTAATATTCATGAGTTACTATTCATGAGTTACTATTCACGAGTTACTATTCACGGAATACTATTCACCCGAACAAAATATATTTCTTTTCGGTCCAAATCATTTTTGGGTACAATATTATTCCATGAGGAGATGTGCTAATTTTTCAGACTGTTAGTTGAAATTATAATAGTAAATCAATATGGATCGTTGATTTAAAGTTTAATAGTGAATCAGTATGGACCGTTGATTTAAAGTTTTAATAGTAAATCAATATGGATCGTCCGTTTTAAAGTAAATCGATCTGGACCGTTCATGAATTAGTTACTATTCAGTCAATTCTCCTATAAATAGAAGCTCATTCCTTCATTATTTCTTACGAATTCACTAAAACTCTTGAGAGAGAATCTATAGAGAGAAAGAAGAAAAGTATTCTGCTAATTCATTTTTCCAATATCCAGTTTCTTTTAAGGTAAGGGGTATTATTTCTTTCTTATTCATGAAGAGAACTTCTGTTATTTCATTCTTTATTATTCTGTAGGAATAACCTGTTTATGCGAAGTACCGCATACATGGTGAAATTCTTCTGTTATTCTATTATGTATTATTATGTTGGAATAACATGTTTATGCGAAGTACCGCATACATGAAGAAATTCTTCGGTTATTCCATTCTATATTATTATATTGGAATAACCTGTTTATGCGAAGTACCGCATACATGGTAAAATTCTTCTATTATTCCATTCTTTATTATTCTGTTGGAATATTCTGTCGGTGCGAATTTCGCCTGACCTGGTTCCGTTCTTTATTATTCTGTTGGAATAACCTATTTATGCGAAGTACCGCATACATGGTGAAATTCTATTGTTATTCCATTCTTTATTATTCTATCCGAATATTCTATCTGTGCGTTTAAGCTGGACCTGGTTCCATTATTTATTATTCTGCATTAATTATTCTGTCAGAATATCCTATCTGTGCATTTACGCCAGACCTGGTTCCATTATTTATTATTCCGTATTTATTATTCTTTCGGAATATCCTGTCTGTGCTTTTACGCCGGACCTGGTTCCATTATTTATTATTCTGTTGGGAATAACCAGTCTGTGCGGTCTCTATCGCATGCATGGTGAATCCTTCTATTATTCCATTCTTTATTATTAAGTTGGAATAACCTGTCTAAGTGGATTACCACATGCATGGTGAATGATCCTTTGTATTCATTCCTTATTAAATTGTGGAACTGATCTGTATACGTGGATTACTGCATGGCGGGTGAAAGTCCATTTGTAATTTCATATATTCTTTATTATACTCAGTTGGTTAAAGTTTTGACTTCTACACTCCATGAAATTAGTGGAATATCCTTGACATTTGCGCTTCATCCAGTATCTTTTCATGGAAATATTCTTCTGAGCATTCTTAAATTTTACTCTACAAAGAAGTATCATGTTGACAATTTGGACGTCATTAGTTCTTAGATAAATTAATTCTTGAACTTGTTTTATTGAATATTATGTCATTGTCATGATGAGTAATGTTGGTTATTAGTTGAAAACATGAAAGTTTCTTAGAAATCATAAAGGGTTGAAAATCAGATTTTTGTGAAAATAGAACATAAAATTCAATTAACCATATCTCCTATTATATTTTGAATTTTTGAGGGTGGTTAAGTTCTAGAGTTAGATTTATGAGTTTTGTAGCTTCTCCAAGTGGAATCACTAAAAAAGGTGTTGTAGATTTTCGTGTGGACTGATTTTAGCAAAGGAGTCAAAAGCTGAAAATTACCAAAATGCTACTGTCCATATTTTTAGAAGGGCTGTTTTGGCCACTTAATTTATAAGAAAAATTTTGACGTTTTGGGACATGAAAGTATATAGTATAAGGTACCTCCTGTCCAAATATGAACTCATTCCGACTTAAAATGAGCAAGTTATGACCATTTCAATATTTAGGTTTTTCCGACGAAAAATGCTATAACTGGATTTCTATAACTACGATGACCATGAAATTTAAACTGGAAGCTCACACTAACATGTGTAAGATCCTGCCAAGATTTGGTAATTTCTGGAGTTAACCTTGAGGTAGCTAATTTCATAAGGAATTAATTGGAAATTGATTTTTGAAAAATAGTAAATGAATTTTAAAAATTTCGAAAAAAATATATGTTCATGATGGGACTATATTCTGCTAAATCCTAGAAAAGAAATATTTTTGGGACTGATTTGGTATTTTTCATGAAAATGATTTATTTATAAACATATGAGTTAAATATGTTATGTGAAGTAACAAAGTTGGAAAATAGGATTTTATGGCTTAAAAATCCTATATAAGGTATATGCAAATTTTTAATGAGGGATTTGATCATTGGTGATGAAATCTTATGAGTATGGCATTTTTGAATGATTAAATGCATTATTTGGTAAAGTATAAATAATTGAAATAAATTGTTTATAAGTTTAAGAAGTGATTAAAATATTGTTATGATATTAATAATTTTAGATTATGAATTTATTATGTGATTGATAATATTTGGATAAATTTAAAGTCTTTAATATTTATCCTTGTTTTCGTTTGATTAATGTTTATATCATTGTCATCATCCTCATGTTTATATGATGATAAAAGTTATCTTTGGCTTACGTGCAAAGATGAAATGTTGATTATTGAATTATATATCTTTGGCTTACGTACAAAGATGTACTATTGATTATTGGTTTTATAGTTGCATATCTTTGGCTTACGTGCAGAGATAAACTTGGTATGATTATGACCAGGGATTATTCGGTATAGTCATTACTATTGATGATTTAATGAATATCATTGGGTCGTAGTGCAGGGATGATTCGATGATGTGGTTTATTTACACTATAATACCTTCCTCTTTTTCTTCATTTCTAATTTAGTCCTGCAAGTATTATCAAACTTGCACCACCTCCCCTAATAGTAAATCATGTGAATTAATAGTTCATTCATGTGACTCAATAGTATAATCATGTGAAAAAAACTAATTACAGTATAGTACCTTCAACTATACCTCCAATTTTAATTTAGTCAAGCAAGTATTATCAATATTGCACCAACTCCCCTAATAGTAAATCATGTGAATCAATAGTACATATATGTGAACACATAGTTATAAGCATGTGAATTAATAGCAATTAATTGCTCATTTATCCGGTTAATTACCCGATTGGTTAATATAACCTCCATACATCAATTATTATCGAAATAAATGTCAAGTTTCACTAACACTAATAATTACAACACAATGGAACTATCAATTTCATCTTTAATCAACATGAACTTATTCATCATTAATATTATAATTCATAATATTTAACAACCAGGTCGTTCCCAGGAAAGAGGGGGCTTTCCGATAAGGATTTCTCCTTATTGGCGCACAATTAGGTGACCAAACCTCTCATTGACAGAACTTCTAGACATTGTCAATATTGCAAATAATAATATGAATAACTTTACCGTCTCAATTATTGATTTAATAATATATATAATGCAGATGATACTGTGATAATAATTGAATCAATAATATGAGAGATATGATGCAGAAATTACTGTAGCAATAATTGAGTATAACTGAGTGACTTCTCACGTAAGCATCAATAATCAATACCGTGTGCTACTATGCAACTACGCATATTACTGTACTTTTACTACCGAGTAGTTCAACAGTTTAACGGTAAAACTTTCGCCGTTATTTTTATAAAAAGATAATTCTGTCATTTTCTAACTACGACAATACTTCCGTTGTGGGGTCCACCAATGATTGTGCCGTTGTACGAATATTCCCTGCTAAAACGAATATTCCCCAACCAATCGAATATTATATAACCACTTGCTTACTTTACAAAATTTGTAAATATTACCCACAACTATAACATTATATCAAATCCACACCATAATATTCAAAAATATATTTCAAGAAAATTATTCTTTATTCATAAAAGTTGGGGTCTTATAGTAGATATCATGCTCTACTTTACCCTTCTAATGGATTGCTTGCTCCGCTGCAGTTAAACTTGATGTTTATTGTATTTTATCAGTTTAACACTGTTGAAGGCTAACGATAATTTGTTCTATATTATTTTAGTCAGGATATTTCTTACTGGGCTAGTTAAGCTCACCCTTTTGCTTTCATTGTTCTCTTTAGGAAATGAGAACGTAGCCAGAACTAGTCGGAGAACAGAGTGATGGTCCGAGATGGTGTAATAGTAGTAATCACTATTTTATAAATCAGTGTGATAATAAATGTAATGAGAACTCCTTTTGAGTTTGTATATTGTCTAGAAGACAATATTCGTGTAAAAACTCTCAGCTTATGTTGTATAATTAAGTTTATATTTGTATTTTTTACCATGTATTTGGCGACTCAGAATGGATGATGTATACATATTTTGGGGGCGTCACACAAACAATTTGCAAATTTTTGGGGTGTGTTAATACTTTTGATTTCTAGATGTGTTGGTGGTTTTTGGGTGTCAATTTGTGATACTATCAATTTATAGGTATGGTGGTGGTGCTTTCTATTTCTAGGGTTTTATTTATTGGGTTTGATTGAAAAATTAGGGGCAATGATGTTAGTGGTATAAGTGTGTGGTTAAGGTGCAAGGGATCGATAATGGTTACACAAGGTTGGCGGTGGCGCAACTGCTGGTGATTACAAGGTTGCTGGTGATGGTGTTTGGTATGAAGAAGATGAACAATAAGAATTCATTACTCTGCGATCTTTAATTTATTACTCTACAATTGTTAAGTCATTACTTTACGATCTAAGTCAGTACTCTATGATCGTAGAGTCATTACTCTACGATTATAGAGTCATCACTCTACGATCGTTAAGTCAGTACTCTATGATCTAAGTTAGTTAATAATCTCGGTAATTGGATTTATATGTTTATTTTGACGAGAAAAAGAAATTCAAATAAAAGATTTTTCATCTAATGACTATTGATATTATATTTTCATACAAGTAAGGGGTAAGAAAACTCTATGGAAAGATGGTGGTTCAATTCAATATTGTTTAAGAAAGAGTTCAAACATAGGTGTGGGCTAAGTAAATCAACGGGTAGTCTTGATCCTATTGAAAATATAAGTGAAATTGAAGATCCGAAATAAATGATATGAAGAAAAATATTAACAGTTGAAGGGGGGGGGGTTGTGACAATTCTAATTACAATAATATTGATCATTTATTCGATGTCAAGGAAATTCGAAATTTCATCTCTAACGAAACTTTTTTTAGAGATAATAATGTGAACGATTATTCCATATATTTTAATATTGAAAATTATATTTTCGAGATTGACAATTGTGACGCCCCCAAAATAGGTATACATCACCTATTCTGAGTCGTCAAATATATGGTACAGAATTCAAATACAACTTAATTATACAACTGTCGTGTAAAATACGACAAAACTTAAACTGGGAGTTTTAATACGAATATTGTCTTCTAGAAAATATTCATACTCAAATTCAATTTTATTACAATTATTATCACACTATTTCACGGAATAGTGAGAACTACTAAAGCAACCATCTGCACCGTCAATCCATTTTCCGACTTGTCCCAGCTATATTCTCATTTCCTGAAGAGAACAGTGAAAGAAAGGGTGAGCTCAACTAGCCCAGTAAGAAATATTATGACTAAGATAAGGCAGAATAAATTATCGTTAGCCTTCAATAGTGTTAAACTGATACAATATAACAAACATCAAGTTTAACTGCAGTGGAACAAGCAATCTATCAGAAGAGTCAAGTAGAGAATAAAATCTACCATCTTCTATGATTTAAAAACTTTTTCATCACTTTTATTGCTGAGACTCAGCTTAACAAATAATCCACATCATCAAATCATCCCTGCGCTACAGGCCAAGGATATTTTTTAGTATCACGACCACAAATTATCCATGCACTACGGGCCAAAGATAATCGTGTTTTCATCAACGGTCCTGATCATGCCATAAAATAATTCATCTTTGCACCCTTGGCCAAAGAGAATCCATAGCCATAATCATACCAAAAACTGTCCATCAATGCACTACGAGCCAATGGGGACTTTTTCCACATCATTTGTAACATTATGGTCATGATTATACCGAATAATCTCTGGTCATAATCATACCAAGTCCATCTATGCACTACAGGCCACAGATGACTTTCAACATAATATAAGCATGAGGATGATGACAATTCAATAAAACAAGTTCAAGAATTAATTTTAAAGATTTATAAATTAATTTATCCAGGAACCAATAACGTCCAAATTGTGAACATGATACTGCTTTGTAGAGTAAAATTCAAGAATGCTCAGAAGAATATTTTCATGAAAAGATACTGGATGAAGCGCAAATATCAAGGATATTCCACTAATTTCATGGAGTATAGAAGCCAAATTTTAACCAAATGAGTATCATAGAATATATGAAACTACAATAGATTTTCACCCGCCATGCGGTAATCCATGTAGACAGATCATCTCCATAATTTAATAAGAAATGAATACGAAGGGTCATTCACCATGCATGTGGTAATCCACATAGACAGGTTATTCCAACAGAATAATAAAGAATGGAATAACAGAAGAATTCACCATGCATGCGATAGACCGCACAGACAGGTTATTCTAACAGAATAATAAATAATTGAACTAGGTCATGCGTAAAAGCACAGACAGGATATTCCAACAGAATAATAAATAATGGAACCAGGTCATGAGTAAACGCACAGACAAGATATTCCAAAAGAATAATAAATAATGGAATAATAGAAGAATTTCACCATGTATGCAGTATTTCGCATAGACAGATTATTCCAACATAATAATAAAGAATGGAATAATAGAAGAATTTCACCAAGTATAGGATAGTCCGCGTATACAGGTTATTCCAACAGAATAATAAAGAATGGAATAACAGAAGAATTTCACCATGTATGCGGTACTTCGCATAGACAGGTTATTCCAACATAATAATAAAGAATGGAATAATAGAAGAATTTCACCAAGTATAGGGTAGTCCGCGTATACAGGTTATTCCAACAGAATAATAAAGAACGGAATAACAGAAGTTCTGTTCATGAATACGAAAGAAATAATACCCCTTACCTTAGAAAAAACTGGATATAGGAGTAGTGAAGTAGCGGAATACTTCTCTTCTTTCTCTCTATAGTTTCTTTCTCTAGAATTTCAGTGAATTTGTAAGAAATAATGAAGGAATAAGCTTCTATTTATAGGAGAATAGACTGAATATTAACTAATTCATGAACGGTCCAGATTGATTTACTTTTAAACGGACGGTCCATATTGATTTACTATGCAATATTAATAAAATATTCTAATAAAATAAAATCTTTTAAATAAAATATAATATATTCTATTTATAATCTAATAAAACGAATAACTTTATAAAAGTATTCTGTTTTATATAAAAAGATTTTACTATGCAAATACTATGCAGGTACTATGCAAACACTATGTATAATAGAATATTATATATTCTATTTATAGTCTAATAAAACAAATAACTTTATAAAAGTATTCTATTTTATATAAAAAGATTTTACTATATAAACACTATGCAGACACTATGCAAATATTATGCATAATAGAATATTATATATTCTATTTTTCATAAAAAACAAAACTTATTATAATATATGTATAATAAATATAATAATAATAATAATAATAATAATAATAATAATAATAATACTTCCCTCTAAGATAGGCAAACTCCCTCCACCCCCAATTCTCCTCCGTGACTCACTTGATTCCCACAAAATCAATTTATATAACAAAACAATCATCATTAATCTACTAAACATTTCCCACACATGCAAAATCAAATATATATAAATATATAGTATGCATATCCTCTTCTATACACCAACTCCCCTCCCCCCCAATCCCCCATCCCCCATCCCCCATCCCCCATTTTCTGACATTTTATTTCTCTAAATTCCAACACCCACACACACATCACATATAATATATATATATATATATATATATATATATATATACATATATTACCCACACCACATATAATATATATAATACACTCCACATTTTTTACCATCCTCCACTAATATTACAAACATACACATCACTATCACACACACACCTTACACCTTTCATTTTCATATTATCACTTTTTCACCACTTTCCACTCATATTATATATATATAACAAAATATATTATATATATATATATATATATATATATATATATATATATATATACATCCAATGCCGTACGGCATTCTAATTCCCCTCCCCCCATTTCAGATTTTCCTCCACCAGTGGGCCCCACATGTGGTCCCCACTTAAATAATTTTTTACCGATTATTTTAAAAAATTGGTAAATGGGGGTCCATAAAATACGCCAAAAATTAACACAATACTTCATAAAAATCTCCCCAATATTTTTTAACAACATTTTCATTTTTGAATTTTCAAATTTTGACATTTTACGAAAAAGTCAACTGTTGACGTTTTGACAAAAAAGTCAACTCCGACAAATTTTGTGTTTATAATCTATCTTTACTAAATTTATCATTCCGGACTCAAATATCACCCTTAATTTTAAACTTTTATCAATCTAACTATTTACCAAAATAGAAAAATTGAATACTTTTATTTCATAAAATTCGGGGTCTCACAATAATGGTCATTTTTTCAGAGTGAACTAGAAAATTCTTTTTTCTAGTTATCTGAATAATGGATCTAACAGTGACAATCCCCAACTTACGTAGATTAAGGGGGTGTTTGATAAAAATTGAATGAATCTGAATCTGAATCTGAATGAGCTGAATCTGAATCTGAATAAGCTGAATCTGAATGAAAAAAACTGTTTGATAACTGACATATCTTAAAGATCTGAATGACATATTTTTAATATTTTACCCCTCTGAAAAATTCAAAGGTGTTGTAAATTTATTTAATATTACATAATATAATAGTTAATATTTTTTATTATTTTTATTATTATTTTTAAATTTTTTTTACTTCATTCAGCCATTCAGACCAAAAATTCGGACTTAACCATTCAGCCAACGCATCTGACCGATTCAGTCATTCAGACGATTTTTTTTCAAAACAAACGTACTTAATGATTCAGCCACTTACCGATTCAGCCATTCAGACACATTAAGTTCTAAACAAACAGCCCCTAAGAAAGAACTTAATAATTTGAATCGTCGGAGCACACCTGCTTGGACTTGGGAGTGAGAGTGGACGACTAGGTAAATATATGATATAACCAAATTGCCGCTATAAACAACAAATAATTAAGTGATGGCATGTAATTAACCAACCTACCGCTACTCTTTATAGCGGTAGAGATCGTATTAAAGGGAGGGTATTTAGATAATTTATCAGGTCGTTAGAAAGAGTATGCCCGCCGCTACTCATTCTAGTGGGATCATGATGGACGATATAAGATGTGATTGTTGAAACATTGTTCATAACAACCGATTATCATGGATGGAGACCCTATATATATATATTCTAATTATACAAGTCTAATTATTATAAACCAAAAAATATTATTAGCATTATTATTCAATTTATTATTATTATTATTACTATGTAAACTAATTATATTTATTATTATTGTTATCATCAAATAGAATTTAAAATGAAAAACAATCTTACATATTAATTCTTTTCTTTTTAATATTAATTGCTTTTCACATGAATAATATTTTTAATGTTAATAATTAGTTATATTAATAGATTAATTATAATTATAATATAATAATAGAATATCAAAAGGAAAATGATATTACATTCTATATTAATTTTCTTTCCACAAATTATTATTTTTGTATGATTACATAATTAATTTATTATGATACGATATAACAAATCATGTCCTTTTTGATCATTTTGCACAATTTCAACCATAACAGCAGTAATTTTTGTCAAACAAAAATCATAATTTGACAATATAAGTTGATAATAAACAAACAAGATCATAATTTTTTTAAACGTTGCTTACCAATTATATTTATGATATGAGATTTATACAGCCAATAATATTAAGACTATTTAGAGAGTATAAAGGAATTTAAGAATATCTTTAATAGATTTTAAGAAGTTAATTTTGATGGCATATTTCATAAACGAATGGAGGGAGCTTTTTAAAACGAAATTATTCTGTCTTAGGTTATGATAAATTATTTTAATTGATTAGGACATTCAAAAAAAAATTATTCTCATCTTGAACGGGTAACCATGATCAAGTAAGTGTGGGATATTGAAAATTAATAGGAAATCTCCACCACTATGAGTCGTACTACTACTACTACTTTGTTTTTTATAAGCCATCACTCACTGTGCAGTGTGCACGCAACACATATATACTACTACTGTAATCTATCTAATAAAATATAAATAATTTTGAATTTTCCGCTTACTTAATAAATTATCTGGGTCGTCTAAAGTTTGGAATAAATCACACCGTTCATACATCTATTTAATAAAATACATCTATCTATCTAATAATCTAATAATAATTTAATAAAATATAAATGACTTTAAATTTTCCGCTCACTCAAAAATTTGAGATAAACTATATTATCCAGCCGGAGTCACCGGACCCGGCTAGTATAATAATATACTACTAAAACACAAGAGTCATAAATAAACCTCACACTACTATTAGTATAATACCAAATGCTAACGACATCTACACACCCAACACCACCGACACCCCCAGGCCAGGCCCCCACCCTTCTCTCTCTCTCCGCTGTCTCCATCACTCCCTCCTCACCATTCATCCTGTTCCTCCCTCCCTCCTACTCCCACTGCTAAGAACCAAAATCTCATCAACCCCCCAAGAAAATGAATACCCAAGCCCCCAAATCCCCCTTTCTTGACCCCAAAACCCCTACAAGTTTTTCCCCCAGACAATCAAAAATGGTTTACACTTCTTCCCCATTAATCCCTACCATAGCCCTCTTCATTTCCCTCCCCATCATCTTTCTCCTCGCCCCACGAATCCTCCCTCCTCGCCATCTCTCCCCAATTTCCCTCCCCGACGAACTCGACGACCTCTCTCTCTTCCAGAAAGCCACTCTCCCCTCCGCCAAATCCCGCCTCGGCACTACCAATCTCCGCCCCAAAATCGCCTTCCTCTTCCTCACAAACTCTGACCTCCATTTCTCCCCCTTATGGGAAAAATTCTTCCAAAATCATTCTTCCCTTTACAATATCTACATCCATGCCGATCCCGCCGTCAAAATTACCCCACCCACCGGCGTTTTCCAAGATCGGATTATCCCCAGCAAGAAAACCCAGCGCGGCACCGCCACACTTATCTCCGCCGCCCGCCGCCTCCTCGCCACCGCCATCCTTGACGATTCAACCAATTTCTACTTCGCCCTCATCTCCCAACACTGCATTCCACTCCACTCCTTCGATTTTGTGTATAATTCCCTCTTCAATTCAAAGCCAAATCCCACTGATTTAGACCTTAGTTTTATTGAAATTCTCTCCAATGAATCCACTTTATGGGACAGATACAACGCCAGAGGCAAACACATAATGCTTCCCGAAGTACCCTTTGATAAATTCCGAGTTGGGTCTCAATTTTTCATCCTAACGCGGCGCCATTCTTTGTTGGTACTTCGAGATCGGCGGCTATGGAGGAAATTCAGGATTCCTTGTATAAATGTCAATTCTTGTTACCCAGAAGAGCACTATTTTCCAACATTGTTATCAATGCAGGATCCAAAGGGTTGTTCGTCCTATACATTGACTCGGGTGAATTGGACGGATAGTGTTAATGGCCACCCACATACTTATGGGCCACCGGAAGTGTCGGCAAAGCTAATTTATAACCTAAGGGAATCTAATTCTTCGTATTCATATCTGTTTGCCCGGAAATTCTCGCCAGATTGTTTGAAACCATTGTTGGATTTAGAGGATAAAGTCCTTTTCCGCGACTGAATTCTAGTCCTGGTAAGTGCAGTTCTTTTGCATTCCTTTGTACTGTTATGAGTAAAATTTGATTTTACCGAGTTAACTCTTGATATTTTAGGGATGGTTGATATTTTTGTGTGTGAAATGTGTCATTATCTTATAGTTGTGAGAAGGCAGAGTCATGTGCCACTTTTTTGGTGATTAGTGGTTTTGTTGAGATTGTGAAGAATCTAGAGGAGATTTTCTAATTACTAATACTGACACAGCTGAGCATGTTCATGTGAAATTGTAGATCAGCATAATTAATTATTATGTAGTTATGGGGTTGTGTTTAAGCCAATTTCTTTAAGTCTTTCGAGCATCGATTGCTTGAGGTAACAGGTGGGTTGGGTTGGTTGGGTGGGTGGGTGGGGGGGGGGGGCGGAGGAGATGGTGATCTTCATTTATAAAAAAGGTTAATGCTTTCACTCAAATTATGTCTTGAGAGTTTGGTACTCTGATTTAATGTGACATTTTCGTCCTCATAGATATTTTTGGTGCTATGAGATAATATTGGTAGATGAATCTACTTTTGAAGTTAGGAAATTAGTTGTTAGAAGTATTTCTTGCGAAAAGGATGGTTTGTGAAGATGTGAAGTATTTTAAAGGAGGCATTATTATTACCCAAAGGAACCTAACCCTGCAGGAACATGTCATCTTCTAGATTAGATTGCCTAATTTTGTGTTTGTTTTTTTTAAAACCATTTTAGGTATTTCTTAAAAATTACCAAAAATACCAACATAACTATTCTTTTTAACTTAGTTGTTTCAACTTCCAATATTTTTAGAAAATTTTTATTCATGTTTGTTTAATAACTAGAATGGTTTCTCTCTGTCTCTCTTTTGTCCTTTTTGGGTGATGGGGGATGGGGGAGTGAATAACATTTCTAAGTAGGGATTATCTGGGAAAGCAAAACATGAATCTCATTAGGAATTTTTCTTTCAACTACTCGGTCTTAGTGTTGAGTTAATATCTCCAGATTTTAGAGAGTTAGTGTCCAACGACTATTCAACATAATCAGGTTGGCTTTTAATCCCAGTTGCTTCAGATACATGTAGGAATTGTACTGGCTTAGGTTCACATAACCTTTAAAGTAAATAATAAATAAAATAAAAATAAGATGTTTGCTATGAATTTGGATATTAGTGGGAAAGAGTTAAATGAGGAAGAAGATAATGCCATTTGTGTTCATGTTTCACATTCACACACTTTCTCATCACCAATGCATATTTTGTTTTCTTCAACTTTTGCCAAGCCAAGTTATTCCATTAGTCACTTTTTCTTTAGGAACGGCTGCAATTCAATAATCTGATGCTGTACTTTTTTGGTTACTTGCAATTTGTGTTTGGTATATATAGGCGGTGGTGGTGGGTGTTCTCACTTGTTATCACTTTTACAGGTGAAGAAAGCAAATATTACTGAGTTTTTAGCAATTTTGAATGGAAGAATGTTGAAGTTTGTTATGGGTTACCTGTTCGTTCTCCAGCCACAAGGCTTTGATAATGTTTATCAACCTTGAGGTACCTCAAAGAGTTACTAGTCCAACTTGATCATGGAAAAAATTTCCAAAGGCAAATAGTCAAAAAAAAAATTGTAATTTTGGTGGTGTAAAATTATTAGTATTAGTTTTAGTATTAGTATTGTTGGTTGTAGTTGAAGTGGCCTTTTTGGTCCCTTTTTTTTTGGGGGTATTTGTACATATAATCCAATGTTCATGTAATGTGAAAAATAATAATAATGAGAGGAGTAACAAGTACTGCTAAAGCAGTTTGTTATATTATTACTTATTTAGTATTATTGGAATACATACTTGTGTTGAAGATTGGATTGAAATAATTAAGTATTGGATCAAACAAGTGTCTGCAATTGTATCTAGTAATCTAGATTTCTGTCTTGATACAAGAGCAGTTGGTTGGTGAGATATTTACTCCATTTTTCTGCTATATATTGTTACAAACATCACCAATAAAATATATTACTTTAAAAAATATTGAAAATATAGGTAAGGGACATCAATACAATTCTTGAAAATATTGCATAACACTAGTCTCACAATTTAAATAAATAAAACATTGATCATTTTTGTACGGAATAAGCTCTCGTTTCACATCGTATACAGGTACGGATGGAGTCATAAATTCAGCGCAGAGACGTTCGATTCTTTCACCCTTTACCCTTACATAAGATGACTTGTAATTATTATTTTTGGGTAATTTGGTGAGTTCTTATTTTAGCATGATGTAACACTATAAGTGAGTATAATATTTCAAAAGAATTTTTTTTTGTTTTGATTTTGGAACAGAGTGATTATTAAATTACTAAATATTAGTATTATTTTCGTTCTAAAATATGAGATCTTATTAAATAGTACTATCTACGTTCTCAAAATAAAATATACAATTTGATTTTTGAAATTATATTAAATTTAATATTAATATTAATTTATTTTATTTTAATTAATACAATTATTGTAATTGCATAATATATGATAAAAATAATAATTATAAAATTTATTTTATTTTAAATTTTTATGAATTATATTAATTTTAAAATTTAATATATCATAATTTAATCATAAAAATTAAATTATATTAAATTGTATATCTAATTTTAGAAATGAATTAAAAATAAAAGTCAAGCTTAAGGTGTAGTACCAAATATGTCCCAACATTTCACCGGTAATCCCTTTCTTTCAGCAAGTCCCCACTGAGACAGCCTCGATTTGTTAGGGCTCTCTATATCTATACAAACTTATATACATATATCTATAGTTTGTAAGAGCAATGGAGGCAATATTAATCGACGGTGTACGGAACAGTCTTCGGCACTTGCTCTACCGGAATGCAATCTTCATGTGCGAACGTCTCTGCGCTGAGTTTCCCTCCGAGGTAGAATTTTGTACACTCATTGATTTAGTGGAGTCACAGGTACGGATATTTACAACTATTTTAATTTGAATTTCATACCAGCATTTGCGCTGGTATGAGCTCATAGCCATTTCAAAAGTATTGTCGTACCAAATATATTAAACACTATCGAGTGTCTATTTCTTCTTAAGCATTGGCAAGGCATATCTTAAACTGCAATGGTACAAAATAATTACATGATATGTTGGACTTGTAGATTAGAGCACTATACAGAACGGATTTGTAGGTCATGCTTGCCTTGGAAAGTTTTGTGAAATGTTGATTTCAATTTTGAGCCATTTTTGTGGTCTGTTTCCAGTAACTATGATGCTTGGTTTGTAATTACTAGTTGTGCCATTCAAGTGAGTAACCAGTTGAAAGCGTACTAGTCTAAGCATGAAATTCTTACTTTTTTTGCCATCAGTTTAGCAAATCCACTGTAACGATTATTTTCCCACATAAATGTGATGTAGCGAAGCTGAAGTCATTATCTAAAGTGGAGTTGAGGTTATCATTTTTGCCTTATCATTTTTAAACATTTTCTTCACTATGTCAACTTGCAAAAACAAAGTTATATTTATCTCGCACATTATTTCTGAATTTTATTTCTATTTTTTGCTGCATATCATTATTTTTTGAATTTCAATATTTCAGGTCTCTGTTTGTACTTTATCTCTTGTATTTAGGTATATTCAGTTGGAGGATGAGAAGCCTAGAAGCTAATGGTGGCTTTTGTTCACTAGAATACTCCTCTTTGGTGCAGATATTAAGCAATGGGAATATATATCTTACTGCCTCTCTCAGCTATCTTTTACTGATAAGGGTATGAAAAAGCTGATGGACTCATTTAAGACATATGAGCATGTCCTATCTGATGATTCTGTGATGGATCATTTTAAAAATATAATCAACAAGGTACTGCTTGTTAATTTTGCATCAGTAAATTTGTTACAAGTTTAGTGGCCTAATTAGTAATAGTTATTATATTCTGTAGTTCATGTTAATATGTTTTCAACATTCTCAAACAGGCGAAGAAGTTTGCTAAACCAGAACTTAAAGCTTGCATTGAGGAGTTTGAGGAGAAGATAAATAAGTTTCATATCGAAAAGAAGGAGCTAGAAATTACTGCTAAAAATGCCGAAGTCCATCAACAAAAAGTTCAAATCTTGGAAAACATTAGGGTTTCTAAGGAAGATGGTGAGGAATGTACAGGATCCGAAACCTCTGGAGGTTGGTGTACTTATTACTCCCACTTGAATCCATGTCGTCTATATAGCTCTAAATTAAGTAGATTACGACTTCCCCTATTCCACAAAAAGAGTACCATTTATAAAATTTACAAATTTTAAGGATATTTTTTTGTACCCTATTTTTTTGAGTGTTTAGTTTAGTGGTTCGTTTGTGGAGAAATTTTTATTGCATAGATGGTTATGTGATGCGCTTTTCTACTCTTGTCTAGTTTTCCCATGATTTGGCTCTAGCCTTGAATTTCTTGAACATAGAACAGATGGTAAGGTCAGTGATCCATCAATGGAAGTAATTGCCGAGTCTTCATTTATGTACCAAAAACAAAATGTGGAGTCAGAAGAGAATTCACATGCTTCCAGTGAGGCGATAGAATTCGAAGCTGGTGACAACGAGGTTCAGTCGTCCAAAGCTTATTCCAGAGGTAGTCTTAAGCTTTTAGGTCTGCTGTATTATGATTATCTAAGTTAGTCGAAATACTTAACAATATTCTTGTAGGTGTTTCCAAGTCCAGAGTCGAGAAAAGTAGCATGAAGGATCAAAAGAGCGATTCTCAAGTCTCCACTAGAAGAAGTACCAGGTCAAGGGGAAGGTAACTTTCTCATCTGTTCATATTTATCTGCTCAGTTCATTTTATCAAAATTGCTGCACCTTTTACTTGTTATTTGGGCCATTTTTGTAAGAAATGAAGAAAAATCTCTTCAACCTTATCCAAATGACAACTTGGTAGTAAGCTAAAGGGAGAAAAATACATCAGGACTTATCTTGTGCTTGAGCTGTTTTGGAGTTACATGCGGAAATATCTAACACTGTCTACATTACTTGTTGGGGGCACTTTCCTTTATTTGGAGGATTAAAGCAAAATATTTGACTTGCTATTTATTTCCAAGAAATCTATTTTATGACTCTATCAATAGAAGTTAACTGTCTGTTGTTATCATCGTCGGAGAAAATTACTTGGCTTGGCACGTGTTTTGATTCTTTCTTATAGTGGAACTGTCAGAAGCTATGTTTGGGTAATGTAAATGTGTGCGTGTTATTTTAGGTAATAATTTTTGTCAGCATTCAGAAAAATATGCTCACACAAATTGTTGTTATATTTCTATCTTTTATAGAAAAATATTTGTATTATTATTATGTAATTCAGGTTGCCTTTGATTTATAAAGTGATTGTATTGCCTCGCTTTGTTGCAATCAATCTTAAGGAAACTGCTAAGACTTCTTAACCTTTTTTTTTTATTTAAAAAAAACAAAAAAAAAGAAATACAGGAGGATTTGAAAATTTATCTTACAAATTTGAGTTTAATTCTTTTCTTTTTTACTCAAAACACCACAAATAGACACCATTCAATTTTTTTAAAAAAAATAAACTCAAATTTGTAAGATAAATTTTACAAATTTGTAGACACCATTTTTCTAAAAAAAATTAAAGTCTCTTCTTTAAAGATATTGTTTTTTGGACTGCTATGATTAATGGGTATGTGCAGTTTAACCATGTCGATGAGGCAATGTTCCTGTTTAGGGAGATGCAATTCAATAGGGTTAAGCCGGATAAGTTCACGGTGGTTATCCTACTTACAGGTTGTGCTCTGGTGGGAGCCTTGGAACAAGGGAAATGGATCCACGCATACATGGAGAACAGGATAACAATTGATGCAGTTGCCTGCACTGCTCTGATAGATATGTATGCGAAATGTGGGTGCATAGAGAAATCCTTGGAGATTTTGTATAGCTTAAAAGAGAAAGATGCACCTTCATGGACCTCATCAATTATCTGCTCCCTTGCTGTGAATGGGAGAACCAGCAAAGCACTTGACTTGTTCTCTGCCATGAAACAAGCTGGGTATAAACCAGATGATATCACCTTTCTTGGTGTTTTGACTGCATGTAGTCATGGAGGATTGGTGGAGGAGGGCTGTCAGCATTTTTATTCCATGACAAAGATGTATCAGATTGAACCGTAGTTGGAACGTTATGGTTGCATGATAGACCTACTTGGCCTGCTGGATTGTTAGACGAGGCAGAAGAATTGATGGAAAAGATGCCTAGTGGAAATAACAATATTGTAGTTCCACTTTACAGTGCTTTGCTTGGTGCTTGTAGAATACACTGTGATGTTGATATGGGTGAACGTCTCGCTAAACCGCTTGTGGATATTGAGTTTGGTGATTCCAGTGCTCATACTCTTCTGGCCAATATTATTGCATCTGCTGACAGATGGGAAGATGTTACGAAGGTGAGAAGGAAAATCAGAGCTCTAGGAGTCCGGAAGGAGCCTGGTTGCAGTTCTATTGAAGTTAATGGCAATATCCACGAGTTTCTTGTTGGAGATGCATCTCACCCTCATATCATATGGAAGGAGTTTTATCCACGTTGAATAAAATAGCTAAACCGTTGTCAGATATTCCAGAAAACAAAAGTGAATATGATAACCTAAATTCGTTGATTTTATGGTGGATAATATTACTGGAAAGTCCAAAGATCCAGAAAATATACTAGGTACAAGCTCATTATGATCTTCTGAAAGATGGACAGCGGTTCTAGAGTTCCACACTGGTAAATACTAGATAGTTTATGGATGCTTGAAAACTGGGTTTGATGGTGGTAGCAAGAGGCTGAGAGCTAGCTATTAATTCATATGCTCTGCAGTTTATTGGGAAGATGACGTGTAAAAGCTTTATATGACGCATTGACACGGGGGTTAGTTTTATGAAAACGTTACAACATGGGAATGTTTCAGCTAAAGACTAATGTAGGTCTTGTGCTCGGAAAGTATTCGACTTAGTACAATTCAGAATGATTGGTTAAATTGACTGGTTTTAGGTGCTTATGTTATGATCTGAAGAGTAGTAATATCTTAGTGTTCTAAGTTACAAATGAAAATCTCAAGGTCTATACGAGGAACTATTTTCCTAGTTTTGAGTGGGAGTTCAACCTTAAATTTTACAAGGGAAGCCGTGGGAATAGTTCAATTTTTTTCTCAAATAGATCCATCCTAAAACACAAAACCTCACTGCTAAGGTATTCCAAGATAGATAATTCCAGCCTGCAATTCATTAATGTTACTAGCTGCAACAGACATGGTGGACATCAATCTCTAATAATTAGACTCAACTGCGTGAAAATGTAAGTTTTAATGTTTGTGTTGAGCATAAATCTCCTCTGCAAACGAGACTACATACATTCTGAGATTAAGAAGCAGTAAATAACCCTGTAAAACACACTTTCAAAACACTGGTTTGATCAAAGAGAGCTCACAACAATATATTTGCTTAAGATACCAATTAGTACAATGATAGCATGTCCCAAATGACACTAAAATCACTTATGTCAATTAGTACATGATACCATGTACAATATGATGATAAATCATCCACACCAATGAATAAAAAAAATAATAAAAATAAAATGAATCTTCCAAATTTGGTTTGCAGTTCAACAATAAGCCACATGCCAACTTCACTGTAACAAAGTTCCACATTTATGCTTCAAGAAAAGCCTAAATAGGAGTAAGATCGTCGACAAATTTCTATAACCTGCTTCCAACCGTTCTTTACCTAGAATCTAATGCCATTCTCTATCACTAAGATTACTACCACCATTAAGTAGCCAATCAATAACTTCTGAAAGTTCATAAATCTGAGATCTCCACTCCAGCAAACCTATTTACAAAAATTATGTCATACAGGGTCACTGTCGAATCTGCTAAAGGAAAATCGCAGAATTAAATAAAGGTTTTTAAAACAACATACACGAGCTAAAGAGCATAAAGAGTTCATAACATAAACATTACAATTCCTTGAGTTTGAGATTATTGCCTAACACGATTAGAGGAAACTTGTTAAAAGTTACTCATCCATTAAATATTATATATATATGAGATTCCATCCACATCAACCGGTTGTTGGGGAGCAACCCCTTTTGGCCCAGCCGCTACAACCTGTACCGACTTTAGACAATTTTTTTTTATAAGCCGCTACAGGTTGTAGCGGCTGGGCCAAAAGGGATTGCTCCCAACAACCGATTGCTGTGGATGGATACCCTATATATATATATATTATAAGATGATTACTCAAATATGAAAGGTATATTTTTGTTTTATAGTTCCAAGAATCCATGCATGTCGACAGAGGCGGGACTAGGGGGCCGGCGGCGGGGGACCGGGGGAATCTGACCCTTGTATTCTGACGACTCCCCCTAGAGTACCCTACTGCTGCGGTGCTGCCCCTGCCCGGCCGACGCCCGCTGCGGCCTTCAGCGACTTAATCTTCTTCTCTGTCTGCAACAGCCAAGTTAGGTTTTTTTTAACTAACATGAAACGACGTCGTTTCATATATATATATATATATATATATATATATATATATATATATATATATATATATATATTCTATTCAAAATCGCATCACTGCATCTGATCAGACATTAGGTTTTAGGCATAAACAAATTTTCTTTTCCTTCTTCGCCTCTTCGATTCTTCCGCCGACTGGTCGTTCACTCCTCAGCCGCTCACGGCGTCGGTGCGCCTCTCCGTCTCTGGCCGGCGGCCGCTGCTGCTTCCTTGCTCTGCCAGACAGCCACTGCCTCCAATCTTCCTGTTTGGGCCTTCCGCCTTCGATTGCTCAAGATTATCTCTTTAATTTCCTTTGGTAATTTCTAATTCAGGTTATGTCTTTCAAATTATATTATTTCATGTTCAAGATTATCTCTTTAATTTTTCCGATTGTTGTAGACTTGTAGTTTTTCTTTTCTTTTACCTTTGTTTGGCTTCTGAGAATCCTAAGAGAAAGAATTTTGATGAATTTTAATAATTTAATGTTTACATCTTTTATCAATTTAGTTTTCAGATTTTTTTTGGAGATATACTTGTATTGTTACTGTTAGAGTGTTGGTACTAAATTTATTTCCCATAATCCCATTAGGTTAAATTAGGTTAATTAAAATTATTAAATTAGGTTAATTGATGAAATGTTTGAATAATTGAATTGCTGAATGATGAAATTATTATGAAATGTTTAAATTGATAAAATTATTGATTAGCAATTGATGTTTTTTTTTATACTAGATTATGGATAAATACTTGATTAAGCGACAAAAAAATGTTGATTCTTCTAATAATTAATTGTCAAGTTCCGAAGCAAGTAGTGGTATTAATAATTCACGTGTGTTCAATCCAAATGATATTGTTAGTGATCCAGGGTTACATAAATCAATTGAAGACTTTGATATTGTGATTAGAGATCAAGTTCGAAGATAGTATTTGACTAGAGGTCCATGTCAACCAATTGCCCATAATTATTCCCAAAATTATTTTTCTAATGTGAAGAGAAGCTTTCGGCCCGCTTGGTTTAAAATTTTTGAATGGTTGGATTATAGCATTTCAAAGGATGCAGCCTTTTGCTTTTGCTGCTATCTATTTAGCAATTCAAACAGAGTAGATGCTTTTACAAAAAAAAAGGTTCAGCAACTGGAAAAAGACAATTGAAAAATTTCAAGAACATGTGGGTGCTTCGAATAGTGCTCATAATGATGCTAGAATACAACTTCAAGGTTTTAAAAATCAAAGGCAGGGTGTGTCACATATACTACTAGCACGAGGGCAAGAGATGGAGGTTGCTTATTGCACCCGTTTAACGGCGGCTTTGGATGTCACACGCCTTCTTTTAAAGCAAGGTTTGCCTTTTCGTGGACATGATGAGTCATCAACTTCATCAAATAAGGGAAATTTCCTTAGCTCTTTGAGTGGTACAACCTACGAAATGAAGAGGCAGGCAAGGTAGTTAATGAGAATGCTTTTAGAAACAATCAAATGACTTCTCCAAAAATTCAAAAAGAACTAACAAGTGCTTGTGCCGTGGAAATTACACTTGTCATCATCAATGATATTGGGAACATCTTTTCTATTATGGTTGATGAGTCTCGAGATGTTTCAATAAAGGAGCAAATGGGAGTTGTTTTGAGATATGTAAACCACCATGGAGATGTGATTGAAAGGTTTCTTGGTGTGGTACATGTGCCTGACACTTCATCTATTTCTTTGAAGAATGTTATTGATGAATTGTTTGCAAAACATAAATTGTCATTATCGAGATTGAGAGGTCAAGGATATGATGGGGCTTCAAATATGCGAGGCGAGTTCAATGGATTGAAGGCTCTTATTTTAAAAGAAAATCCATGTGCAAGTTATGTCCATTGTTTTTTTCACCAACTCCAATTAGTTGTTACCGAGAGCAACCGTATTGTAAGTGATTTTTTTCAATATATTACTATGATTGTGAATGTGGTTAGAGCATCATGTAAAAGGAAAGATAAACTTAGACAGCTTGAACATGATAGGATCGTATAATGTTAGGAAAAGGTAGAGATAGTTAGTGGTAAAGGAAAAAATCAAGAAATCAATTTAAAACGGCCAGGAGATACTCGTTGGGGTCACATTACATAACAATAATCCGTCTTATGTCAATGTGGACTTCCGTATTACAAGTGCTTGAAAATGTGCATGATGATGGTGATTCTGATGATAATAGCGGTATAGCCATATGTTTGATTAAAAAGATGGAGAATTATGAATTTGTATTTGTGATGCATTTGATGAAATATTTATTGGGAATCACAAATGATTTGTCACTTGCCTTACAACAAAAAGATCAAAACATTGTACATGCTGTGAGATTGATTGAGATAAATGAAAGCTCAACTATAAGATTTTAAGGAGGCGGAATGGAACAATTTTTTGAAGGAAATCAATATATTTTTTGAGAAGAACATGATCCCAATAATTAATATGGAAGACAACATAAAATCCCGCGATCGTAGCAGTTACAATGAACAAATTATTAATAATTTTCATCATTATCGTGTTGAGATTTTTTGTCAGGTATAATCTCTATAAATCTTTTTTCATTATTCCTATCCAAAAATTTATCTTTTTTGTATTTTTCATTATTACAATGCAGGTTGTTGATTCAATTGTTCAAGAGATGAACAATCGTTTTTTAGAAGCAAGCACAAAGTTACTTTTATTCACATTATGCCTTGATCCAAGGGATTCATTCTCTCAATTTGACAAAAATAAGTTACTCCATCTTGTTGAGCTTTATCCAGAAAACTTCTCATTGACTGATCGCATGATACATGGGGATCAACTTGAAAATTACATTTATGATATGCGATGCGATGGTCAATTTTTTGGGATCAAAAATTTGGGTTTGTGACGTCTTACTAAGAAGCAGATTAAAACAAGAAGAAATATGACTTTTACATTGGTATATCGATTGATCGAGTTGGCTTTGGTTTTACCTGTTGCAACGGGTACTATTAAAAGAGTATTCTCTGCGATGAAAATTGTCAAGACTGACTTGCGTAATAAAATGGGAGACGAGTGGATGAATGACAGTTTGTTAATTTATATTGAGAATGATATTTTTTCAACAATTGTAAACGAACAAATTTTGAAACGTTTTCAAACTATACAAACTCAAATGATACAGTTGCCTCTCAGTCGTACAACCGAAAGAAGCACTTCAAGCGTGAATAAATAAAAAAATTTATTGACATATTTTGACCCCCCCTATAAAAACGTTCTGGTTCCGCCACTGCATGTCGATATAAAGTTAATTGGTTTGTAGTAAGTTAATGCAGAATAACACTTGAGATATTAAATCAGACAATAAACCGTTGCCAAAATCATCATAGCCCAAGCATTCAGATATTCATATCTCCTGACGAGGAGACAATATTAGTTCTACAGAGTTTCAAATGCATGTCAAATGCAAGAAAACTTACCTTAGTGTCCTCTACCATGGGGATTGAGGAAGTTGTCCATATCTGTTGTTAGTAAGGGTGACCTAGAGTAGCTCTCCAATATATCTGAAAAATTTATAACATCCAAAATAAACATAAAAATACTATAGGAGAAATAAGTAGTTCACTTAAAGTTTGGCTCTGTAGTTGTCCCATTAAGTTTAAACACAGACATAGAGAGAGAGAGAATGACAATGAGAGAGAGAGATGGAAAGCCAACCACTACTGAAAAAGTTAGCAGTCAAGTCTGACAGACTAAAGTTTCGTGGAATTTGACCCAGAAATCCAAATGAAGAAGTGTCTACATCTAATGTTGTCTCATTCTGGGTTTGCGAGTTCGACTCTATACCAGTCAAAGATGAAACAGAAAGATTGCCAATAACAGGATGCGTTTTCAGGACATCGCCATTAACACCATACATGAAAGGGGAAGTGCCAGCAAATCCAGTTTCTGATTTCATTATTCCCCCATTCGTTCCTGGAATCATTCCCATATTTGAGCTCTGAGCCAACAGCATGTGTGGTGAGACGTCGATTCTTCTAGCATGAGCATACATATCAATAGAAGTTTGCATGCTTGGGTGAAGCAATGACCCACCATTAGTGAATGCAGGTAAACTAGAGCCTATAGACTGGTGCATATACTCTGGTTTCATAGCAGTTCCGGTTCGTTTTGGTGCATAGCAATTTGTGTTTTGGTGCACCGTCAAAAAGTAACAGGTGATACCGAGTCAATCAATAAACTTGAAAATCTAAAATCGTAAGGCAGGTATTTTTTTACTTAACAGAACACAAAATAACAACTATATTCCCCAAGTGTTTCAATTTGATATATATATATATATATATATATATATATATATATATATATAGAGAGAGAGAGAGAGAGCAGACAAAAAGACCTTCAGAGTCCCGAAGTATAATGAGCTACCAAGTAGCACAAATGCAATGTGTGTAATAGCTAAATGGGAGAAGAGATGAATAACACAAACTAATTGACCTAAATATCAATTAACCAGTGTTCCAGCATCATATATCAAGAAATTTATTTCCTTCCTTAGAGCAAGGCATATAAACACCAATAGACCATAACAATGAAATTGAAATTCTCAAAACAGTAAGTGAAAGTCAATTGATTCATCAGGAACATGTTCGAGGCATGCATTGGTAGTCATATAGACGGTGTTGAGCATGAATGTCATAAATCAAGCTAAACAATGAGATATAACGGAAGGACACTGAGAGGGAGAAAGGATGAGAAAGATTGAATTCTATCGAATGCCACACTTGACAGTTGATGACAACCAGGCTCGTGGTGCAGGGTTGATAAAAGATGCAAGTTTGACAAATGCTATACTAGCTTTAACGAAAAGACCTTACCTATCAGAAAGCTTAGCTTATATTGTTCCATCTTAAGATCAACTCTATTACTCAAAATTATGCAAATTTCCCCTTCCATTGAAAAAAAGGAAAAGAAGGCGAGAGGATTTGCATGCAGGGGATACATGTTATAACTGTTATCCATATGAATTACTATAAAGTATCTATCTATCTGCAAAATACAGGTTATAATTGTTATTGATGCCCCAAAAATATTTATAAAAAAAAGAAAAGAAAAGAAATAATATTAGCGTTATTATGCAAGTAATTGAAATGGATGAAAACAATTCCAAAAACCAGGCCCAACAAAAATTGTCAAAGCAGAAACCTGCCTTGGTGAAATTTGAGATCCATTAGATATAGGAACGGAGGCAACTCCAACTGCCTGACGCATTAGCTCAGCCTGTTTTTCAAGCAACTGATTGAATTCTAATATCTGTTCTTTCAGCACTAGTCTAAGATGATATGCCTCGAAAAATTGCTGATTTTGTTTTTCAAGATGTTGCCAAACTGGACACAAAAATACTAGATGTTAGAATCTCAAAGAGTTTATAGCCAAAATAAATAAAGAAATCTTATTATGACATTATAATATGGCTATGTCCATTTTATTATTTTATTTTTTTTCCTAGTATGTTTATAACCTTTAATCCCTACTCTTATTTTTTCAAGATAGCCACCATTCACAAGTGATAATTTGAACTACACAGATGTTAGCATTTTAATAAGGATACAATCTACTTGATGCTATCTAGTATTCTAGTTTAGGCTGACTTAGTCCGAAGTAATAAACAATTAAGTTGAAGAATCAACCAAAAACAATAAGCAACAGTAACTTATAAGGAAGATTTCAGTGATAAACTGTGACTAAATGATGAACAGCAGCTCGACTGGGAGAGAACAATGGAGATTAATGCTGAATCAATAAATAAATATGAAATATTATGTTATATTTAAATGCTTCGGTTAGAATTTAGAATGTCAAAGTCAACAGATCGTAGCATAAACAGGAAATATCTACGAATGCTACATGGAAAGGAATAATAGGGGATGGGGAGCCAGTAACCCAAGCATAGAGAGAATGGAGTTATAATATATAAGCACCAACAAAAAACAAAAGAAGCTAGTAAGAACAGATAGAACAATTATTTGAGTGTAAACTCAACAAAAGAGAGAACAAACTGCATCAGACACGCCAAGGTTCCATCTACAAACACATTTCAAAATGAAGCATCCATCCTACATTTATTTCCAAGTATCTTCTACCATGTGTAATTTAATACCTCTTTCACATATCAAAACCAATAATCTTAAAGGAAACATTTCTTTTTTTATAACATTTTCTTGTAAGTTTTTCCAGACATGCATTAATTTTGCTTGTGAAACAACAAAGAGCCAATCCCCAATACTCAATACCATGTGCCATAATTTCATAATAAAATTAAATGGTAGATATGAGAGGATATACTGATTGATAACACCTACTAATTTCAGTGAAACTAGGTTCAATTTTCGCCTGCTGTAATAGAGTACCCACAACTTTCTTCTGGCTCATGTATAGCTGAAGGCATCGTTCTATAAGATTTTGCACCTGTCATCAAAAATCAATAAGCAAACAAAAAAGAATATTGATATTAATAATTAAACCAGATATATCTCTACTTATGAGGTGCTAAAACAGCATGTGCAATAGGAGAGTGTTAGCACAATTTCGAATGCAAGTAGTTTTACCAAGAAGATTGAAGCCTGGTTTAAGCTCAAAAGTCAAACCTTCCAGTTTGTTCTTAATTGGATTGGGTGGCCTGATCATAATTAAGATTCTGAAACCATAATTTAGTATTACCATATCAACTTAAGCCAAATTACTCTTTTTTTCTTTTTTTCTCTTTTCTTTTAAGCTTCGTAGTTCTCTTCAATATTTATAATTCTTGCATCATGTACCACACAACGGATATGTTAAGAACCAACCACTAATACAACCCAGGACATGGAACTACAAATCTGTGCTGTAAATTAGAAATGGCAAAGAGGATGTATGAAGTGTATTATATAGTTGTATTGGAAAAAATAGATGACTACTTCAAAGATCATTAACATCTCAAACAAAAAAATCACATATTTAAACAAGCTTGACACAGAAAGACACATACGAGAAGTATCTATGATATAATAATTCTTCGTCTGCAATATATACACATGAACCCTATGCACTTTGAGAGAGTTATCAGTCCAAAACATAATAAGATGAAGATCTTACAATGTATCTGTTCATTACTAAGAATTTTTACAACCAAGTTATTAATTTAAAATCAAATTATTGAACAACAAGTGACGAAAAAAGGAAGAAGGAAAAAGAAATGCAAGAATCAAACACAAGAGTAAAGGCAAAATAGGAACTATTTGACATAAGAAATCTTTTAACACCATGTCTAGGAAGTAAAAATATAGGTATTTGTTTAAAGTTCAATTACATGGAATAACAAGAATTAACATTTTTTCTCAAGAGTGCTGTTCCATGGGACTCTTATGATTGTTTTTTTTCTTTACGTTTTGAAAAATGCATTTGAATTTGTTCACCAAATTTTAGGGAGAGAGCTATGGAGTACTATTGAGGTAGAACTCCTCTTACTAACAAAGCTTGTTGAAAATATTGTCTCATTTTTTCTATAGGGAAGATACAAATTTATCTGTATTCTTTTAATCAAAGTTTCATACGGGCTTCATTTACATTTTCATTCATGTTTTCATTGATAATTTAAGAAATCAATATCAGAAAATATTGCTTGATCTCTTTAATTGCATGGAATCGTATGAAAGATGACTCATGGAATAAAAATACTTAATAAATAGTCCATCATAACAGAATTCGAGCTCAATAGCTTACCACTTGTATATCTCGGAGTGAGACCTTGACGTCGCCGGTAGACATTTTTAGAGATTCAAACCTGGAAACACTTAGAAGATTTATTAATTCAACTTGTCATTGATGCAGAGCAATATACTTGATCAAAAGATAACAGTTAAATTATTTGATTTATGGAGATCAAAAGATTATTGTTAAATTATTTATATTGTTTTTGAATACGGGATTCTTTTTCAGCCTACCCCAACTAATTTAGGATAAGAGACCCGGTTGAGTTGAGATTGTTCGGAGAGAAATCAATGCACTTATCTTTTAATTTTTGCAGGTATTAATTAGTAGGCCTTTTAATTACATTGGATATCATATTAGGAGTTGTGATCTTATTAAATTAGGTTACTTGATTTACAGTAGAATTACAGTTATTTCTAGTCTATATAAACTCATGTCAGCTCACTATTATTAAGAATTGAATATATTATTATTCTGAATTTAAAGCTTGGAGATTTTGAGTGTGTTTCTACCAATTCCCTGCGTGGATCTTCTTTCACATCCTTAATCTATATTCTAAACCTTCTCTACACATGTCTGACAATGCTGGGTTTTAGCTTTAGCTTGGAAATTAAGAAGGGAGAGGGAAAGAGATAAAGAGAAGTTGATAAATGGAGCTTTGCCAATAAATGCAGCATTGACTGAGTTTACGGCATGCAATTAAGAGAAACCATAATCATGGAAATATCCAGAGCAAAGAATACGATTATTTTCTGCTTCGTCATTAACAGCAGAATCTCATATCATTTGATGCCTTGCGAGTTGAGACAAAATGCAATTCATTGACAAATTAGAAACTAGAACTAGACCAAGTTGAAGACATCGATCTCAGATATCACTACCGCAACAATTAAGAACTCCATGCAGGGAGGTGCAATGATTCCAAAATATTTCAGCAAGTAGGTTACAACGTCAATGGCAATAGTACCACTTACTTGGTTCTGAAAAGGATAATGTTGAGGTCGTACGGCAATTGAGGATGGTAGCACTTGCTGGGTAATGAGAACTGAGAAGAGGGGGCAAGGAAAGGGGGTTGGCAGATCCAAAAAGATGAGGTGAAGAGAATAATAATTGCCAAATTTTGCAACCAGAAGAAACCTGTGAACTTTGATGCACATTGGTTCCCCTGTTGTATTGAAGGCTTGTTTATATATATATATATATATATATATATATATATATATTGGTTATACAAATAACGAATTTGATTCTGTAAAATTAAAAAAGCCATTTAATTACAAATAAAAGTTACAACTAGATTCCTCCAATTTTTTTGGTTAGTATAGTGATAATCTCACATTAAAGCAGAGAGATTGCAATGGATAAAATTAAGGTAGATAAGCATAACAAAATTTCCCAGACAAGGAACTACCGTAATCAATAGAAACGCAGTCAAATAATAATAGTAATAATAATCCAATCCCCTCTCCCCCAACACACAATTTTCTGCAGTTTCCACATAATAATATATGCACTTAAGAAGTAGGACCTTCAAAAATAGTTTCATGCAAAAGTGACTACAAAAATCTCATAAAAAATATAAGCATCTGATACATGAACAGCAGTGGTGAAACAGTATAAATTGGGGTTAGGGTTCAGATGAATTTCAGTTAATTTGAAACATTAAACCTGGTATAGGAGATCTATTACGTCAAAAAATCATGATCATCACCATATAAACACAACAAAACCCTAAAATAGGCCACGGATCAGCATTACAGAATCTAAATACACACACATTAACCTGTGTCAATTGGAAGAGAAATTATAATTTGCAAATTACCTGCAAAAATATATTAGCTCGAGCTTTTAACCGACTTTGATTAATTCGCCGACTGGCTCTGTTAAGACGGAATTTAACAGATATCGAATTGGTCGATAGTGCGTGTGACGTGGAACCATGACGCGTGAGGGTCTGAGAAGTAGAAAAGTGGGACACACCCCACGGGTGGTTCCGATTAATGCACCGGTTGATCATTCTTACCGGACTTTGTGAAGGAGAGGTGAGATTTTTTAACAAAGGACTAAATATAGATTAATACTCTCAACTTTTAATTATTTTTTTATTTTTAGGATTGTCTTCACAAATTTTCAAGTAAGAAATTAAATTCTTAATTTTTTTCACTTTTAAATTGTCTTTTCGATCAATTTTTTTAATTAGAGATTAAATTTTTACTTTTTTAGAGATATATTACGTGTAATTGATACATAGTTCAACATCAAAAAATGATAATATGACAGCAACACATGTTTAAAAAAATATTTTAGTGTAATATTGAGCCTCGTTTTAATATTTATTCCGTTAATTTTTTATACGAAACGGATAAATATATGATCATTATTAATGTTTTAAAATATATATTTAAGACATTACGAACTCAACTTAAACAAATCATCAATAATCATTATATTATAATGATAACTATTTTAAAATGTATAAATGTTATACTAATTAAAATCTTGTTATTTCATAATCATCAATAAATAATATAATGACAATTTTGCCGTATGGAGGGAGTATATTTTAATTAAGTAGTATATGTTATATGATAACATTATTATATTATATTTTTAAGATACAGGAACAGTTGGGGCTTATAATATACTTCATCCCTCCTAAATTAATTGCTCAATTTTGACTTTTTAAAGTCAAATTGACCATTTTTAAATCTAATATTTTTATTATTTTTGCTAAAATATAGGTGAAGATATTATAACCAAAATAAAGTATATACAATTTATTATGAACCCCAATTTTTATAATTTTAGAAATATATTTATATATGTTTAATTATTAATTCTAAAAATAGTCAAATTGACTTAAAAAAATCAAAACTGAGCAATTAATTTGGGACAGAGTGTAAGACCCCAAATTATTAATAAATAAAATTTAATTTCCTCTATTTATTTTTTTGAAATACTAAGGGTTGATTTGATTAATGTGGTTAGTTGTGGATAAAATGCGCAAATATTTTAAATAAGTAGGTGGTTATAAAATATTCATTGTTGTCGGGGAATATTCGTTTGGTCGTGGAATATTCTTGTTGTCGGTGAATATTCGTATGACGGCGCAGTCTTTTGTGGGGCCCCATAACGGAAAGCGATTGGATGAAGAAAACGACAAGTATAAGTTGTTTATAAATAACGGCGCAGTTGTTACTGTTAATACTGTTGGAATACCCGGTGGTTAAAACACAGTAATACGCGTTGTTGAACAGTAGCACACGGTATTGCACCAATTATTGATTCTTACGTAAGAATGCACTACTCAATAACTGTTACAGTAATTACTGTTCAGTATTTTATTTTATTGATTCAATAATTGCTGCATTGATTTTTTATATTACTGTTATTTCAATAATTGTCACTACACAGTATTTTTCATTATCGGAGCAATAATTTATATTATCTGAATAATATTATTAGATAATATTATTGGCAATGTCAAGAAAATTCTGTCTAATGAGAGGTTTGGTCACCTAATTGCGCGCCAATAAGAAGAAATCTTTATTGGAAAGCCCTCTCTTTTCTTGGAACGGCCTGGTTGCCAGTACTGTGATTCTGTAATATTATTTGTGAATAATTAATTATTAATTTATGTGACGCCCCCAAAATAGGTTCATTCCATCCAACCCATTCTGAGTCTCCAAATACATGGTACAGAAATAACTACAACTTTATTATTACAACATATAAACTATTGTCGTCTAGACAATATCCACATACAAATAAATTCCCATCATAATTATTGATACATTATTTTACAAAAATGGTGAGGACTACTAAACAACTCTCTCTAGAACCATCATTACATCCCCCGACTCGTACTCGCTACATTCTCGTCTCCTGAGAAGAAAAAAAATAGAACAACAAAAAAAAGGGTGAGCTCAACTAGCCCAGTAAAGAATATTATGACTAAGATAATATACAACAAATTATCGTTAGTCTTCAACAGGGAAAAATCTAATAGAATACAATAGACAACAAGTTTTAGATCAACAACTGCAGCGGAAACAATAATTCATTAGAGGAGTTAAGTAGAGAATGAAATCTACTAACATCTATAAATTTAAAAGTCCATCATCAATATTTTATCCCTGTAACATCAATCAATATATATCTCAATCAAATCAAATATTCATCTTTGCATTATAGGCCAAAGATATTCATCAGTTGGTCATGTTCATCTAAACACCTGTTCATCTTTGCACTACGGGCCAAAGATATTCATCAATTGTTCATGTTCATCTCAACACCTGTACATCTTTGCACTACGGGCCAAAAATATTCATAACAAAATCAACCATCTTTGCACTACAGGCCAAAGATATTCAGTAACACCATCATTTAGGACTGAGGATGATGAAAAATATTTTAAAGGAAACGAATCCAGTGGAACAAAATAACAAGTATTAAGGATTCATACTTTAAACAATCTGAGTTCAAAAATACTTCATAAATAATCATACTGAAGTAAAATTCAAGAATGATCAAAACATAGATCCAATCAAAGCTAGTATCCAGGATAGATATTTTGGACAAAAAGAAGAAATTTCATTTTTTCGGTGAATAGTGTCGTATTCGTGAATAATGCCGTATACGTGAATAGTGCAGTATACGTGAATAGTAACTCCGACACCAAAAGATAGAAATTTCACAAAAAACATCTTCACGCTTCGTGAATAGTACTCGTGAATAGTAACTCATGAATAGTAACTTGTGAATAGTAACTCATGAATAGTAACTCGTGAATAGTAACTCGTGAATAGTAAGCCCGACATGAAAAAGTTCCAAATTTGATAAAAAGTTCCAACCAATATTTCGGCATAATGATATTGAAGAAATAATATCATTTTAGAAGAAAATAACATCCCTTACCTTGAAAGACAGTACTTCTAGTTGAAACACCGGATATAGGCTATGACTTGAACTTGCACCGTATAGCAATACTCAAAGTATACTCAAAATACTCACAAGAATACGCTCGATAATATAGAGAGAGAAAACTTTAGTTTCTGGTGTGATTTTCAATTCTAACCTAAACACCTATTTATAGGAAATTGCTTAGAACACCAAAGCAGAAAATTTATTATATTATTATTATTATTATTATTATTTCTACAACTTCCTACGCCAACCTAGAATCTGAAATCAGTCACCTAGCATGTGATTAATGAGGCTCACAACATATAAAAAATGTTTTTATTATTAAAAATATTTTAAACTTCCAAAAATCAATTATTTCGGAGCTTCGGAACTTCAATAATTCACAATAAATAGCCCTTTTATCAGAAAATTCGAATCTCGCAACTTTTTATAGGAAATTCAATTCTCTACAACTTTGCAGAAGAAAATTTTTCCAAATTCCAAACAGAAATTGGCCGAAATCCACAAACGATCGATTTTACAGGCTATAATCAAATTTCAGTCAATAATTGTGTCCACCAACACACAAAATATGTGTTAAATATTTAATGCCACAAAAATACTCTTCCTCCTCATATACTCATATATCCCACATTCATCGTAAAAATATCATCATTATTATATTATTAAAAATATAATAATATATTTAAATGAATTATTTTATCAGAAAAAGATAAAATATTAATTTTCAACAATTGTCACATTAAAAATTTTCTCCATCTATATCCACATAAAATCAATATTTTCCTCATCATATGAATCAATAATTAATTATTCACAAATAATATTACAGAATCACAATATTGGCAACCAGGCCGTTCCAAGGAAAGAGGGGGCTTTCCAATAAAGATTTCTCCTTACTGGCGCGCAATTAGGTGACCAAACCTCTCCTTAGACAGAACTTTCTAGACATTGCCAATAATGTTATCTAATAATATTATTCAGATAATATGAACTATTGCTTCGATAATGAAAAATACTGTGTAGTGACAATTATTGAAACAACAGTAATATAAAATATCAATGCATCAATTATTGAATCAATAACATAAAATACTGAACAGTAATTACTGTAACAATTATTGAGTAGTGCCTTCTTACGTAAGAATTAATAATTGGTGCAATACCGTGTGCAACTGTGCAACAACGCGTATTACTGTGTTTTAACCACCGGGTATTCCAACAGTATTAACTGAGACGCCCCCAAAATAGGTATACAACACCCATTCTGAGTCGCCAAAATACATGGTATAGAAAGCAACTACAACTTCAATAATACAAGTGTCGTATGAAATACGACAATACATACTGTGAGTTTAAATACAAATATTGTCTTCTAGACAATATTCACATGCAAATAAGTCCTCATTACAATTATTCAAACACTATTTTACAGAAATAGTGAGGACAACTACAACATCTTCCTAGAATCATCACTCCATACCCCGACTCGATCCCGCTATGTTCTCACCTCCTGAGAAGAAAAATGGAATAAAAAGGAAAGGGTGAGCTCAACTAGCCCAGTAAAGAATATTATGACTAAGATAATATACAACAAATTATCGTTAGTCTTCAACAGGGAAAAATCTGATAGAATACAATAGACAACAAATTTTAGATCAACAAATACAGCGGAAACAGCAATCCATTAGAAGAGTCACGTAGAGGATGAATTCTACTGTCTTCTAATATTTAAGAGTCCATCATCAATATTTTATCCCTGTAACAACAATCAATATACATCTTTAATCATCTTTGCACTACAGGCCAAAGATATTCATTTATATCACCAGTTGGTCATGTTCATCTCAACACCTGTTCATCTTTGCACTACGGGCCAAAGAGATTCATCAGTTTAATCATTCATCTTTTCACTACAGGCCAAAGATATTTAGTAGTATCATCATTTAGGACTGAGGATGATGAAAAACATTTTTAAGAATGAATCCAGTGAGATAGAAGGACAAATATTAGGGATTCGTACAACAATTTATCCAAGATCAATAATACTTCATAACAACCGATTGTGAAGCAGAACTCAAAAATAACGATCAAAACATGGATACAATCAAAGATAGTAGCCAAAATAGACATCTTGGACAAAAAGGAAAATTTTCATTTTTCGGTGAATAGTGTCGTATTCGTGAATAGTGCCGTATACGTGAATAGTAACTCCGACACCAAAAGATAGAAATTTCACAAAAAAATATCTTCACGCTTCGTGAATAGTACTCGTGAATAGTAACTCGTGAATAGTAACTCATGAATAGTAACTCGTGAATAGTAACTCGTGAATAGTAACCCCGACATGAAAAAGTTCCAAATTTGATAAAAAGTTCCAACCAATATTTCAGCATAATGATATTGAAGAAATAATATCATTTTAGAAGAAAATAACATCCCTTACCTCAAAGAAACAGTACTTCGGAAGGAAAGGTCGGAAGTGATGCTGAATGAAAACTTCTATGAACAGCAACTCTCAAAGTATCAAAATACTCACAAAATACACTCAATAATATAGAGAGAGAAAGAGAGAAAACTTTGTTTCTGGTGTGATTTTCAATTCTAACTTAGCCCTCTATTTATAGGAAAATTTTAGCCCGCCGAAGCAGACTTGACCTGCTACCTGATGGCTTTACCTGCTACTATTGCCACCTACCACATTTGAAATAAAAATTCAGCACATTTTTCACCAACCACAAGTGGGGCCCACTCAATTCTAGAATTTTCCACCAAAATCATTTATAACCCTAATTTCTGAAGCAGACTCCTCTTAAAATTCATAACAAATCATTTGTTCATTTTTAACGGTTCAAAATTTGTAGACATATACCCAACTTATATATGTATAACATATCCAAAAATCATAACGATCCAACGGTCAGATTAAAAATTATAATTTTCGCAAAAGAGCTTTAAGAACACCGAAATCCGACAAAATACTGATAAAACACCTCAGCGTTAATTCCTTCAATTATAACCACATAAAATAAATAAATCCGTCATTTATATCAAATAAATATTTCATTATCATATAAATCAATAATTAATTATTCACAAATAATATTACAGAATCACAATTATGACAACCAGGCCGTTCCCAGGAAAGAGGGGGCTTTCCAATAAGGATTTCTCCTTACTGGCGCGCAATTAGGTGACCAAACCTCTCCTTAGACAGAACTTTCTAGACATTGCCAATAATGTTATCCGATAATTTTATTCAAATAATATGAATTATTGATCTGATAATGGAAAATACTATGCAATGACAATTATTGAAACAATAATAATATAAATATCAACGCAGCAATTATTGAATCAATAAAGTAATGAACAGTAACTCCTGTAGCAATTATTGAGTAGTGCCTTCTTACGTAAGGATCAATAATTCAAAATACTGTGCAATACCGTGTGCCACTGTGCAACAACGCGTATTACTGTATTTTAACCACCAGGTAACCCAACAGTGTTAACGGTAACAATTTACGCCGTTATTTATAAAACTCAATCTTTGTCGTTTTCTTTCATCCAACCGTTTTCTGTTATGGGGCCCACAAATGACTGCGCCGTCGTACGAATATTCCCCGACAGCAAGAATATTCCACGACCAAACGAATATTCCCCGACAAAAATGAATATTTTAATAACCACTTGTTTATTTTGTAAAAATTTCACATTTCACCCATAACCAAAGCATTATATCAATTTAACCCTTATTAATTTAGAATAATGAATAAAGGAAAATTTAATTTTATTTATAATAAGTTGGGGTCTTACAACCTCCCCTCCTTATGAAATTTCGTCCTCGAAATTGACGTACGTACCTGGTGTTTCGAACAGGTGAGGGTACCTCGCTTTCATTTCCGATTCCAACTCCCATGTCATTTCCTCAATTGCATGGTTTCTCCACAAAACCTTAACTTGTGGTATAACCTTCGTGCGTAAGACATGCTCTTTCCTATCCAAAATCTCAACAGGTATTTCCTCGTATGTCAAATCTTCAGCTATCTCGTCTGGTTCTAACGCAATAATGTGGTTCGGGTCTTTCACATATTTACGAAGCATAGATATGTGGAATACATTGTGAACACGAGACATACTTGGAGGTAACGCGAGTCTATAGGCTACGTTTCCTATTCGGTCAAGAATTTCAAATGGACCAACAAATCTTGGATTGAGTTTTCCTCTCTTTCCAAATCTTGTAACTCCCTTCCATGGAGCAACACGTAACAATACATGATCTCCAATATTAAACTCCACGTCCTTTCTATGAAGATCAGCATAACTCTTTTGTCGATCTTGTGAAGTTTTAATACGTTGTCGAATCATTTGGATCTTTTCTGTAGTCATGCGTACTAAATCTGGTCCCAACAACATTGCTTCTCCCACCTCGTCCCAGCATACTGGAGATCGACACTTTCGTCCATACAATGCCTCAAATGGAGCCATGCCTATACTTGCTTGATAACTGTTGTTGTAGGAGAATTCCACCAATGGCAAGTACTTATCCCAACTTCCTTTGAAATCTAGGACACAGAGTCTTAATAGATCTTCAAGGGTTTGAATAGTCCTCTCTGATTGTCCGTCCGTTTGAGGATGGTATGCTGAACTGAATCGTAAATCCGTGCCCATAGCTTTCTGTAAGCTAACCCAAAATCTTGAAGTGAATCTTGGGTCACGATCCGAAACTATGGATACTGGCATGCCATGCAATCTCACAATCTCATTCACGTACATACGAGCAAGACGTTCAAGGGAATAAGTCTCACGTATCGGCAAGAAATGGGCAGACTTGGTTAATCTATCTACAATAACCCAAATCGCATCTATGCCTTGAGAAACTTTGGGAAGACCTGTAACGAAATCCATTGTAATGTGTTCCCACTTCCATTCCGGAATCTCAAGTGGTTGCAATGGACCCTTTGGCACTTGATGCTCCGCCTTTACGCGTTGACATGTTAAACACCTTGAGATAAACTCCGCGATCTCTCTCTTCATATTATTCCACCAAAATGTATGTCGAATATCATGATACATTTTGGTACTCCCAGGATGGATTGCAAACGGTGTGTTGTGTGCCTCCATCATGATTCTATGCTTCAAGTCCGAATCGTTCGGAACGCAAAGTCGAGAGTTGAATCGAAGTATTCCTTCTTCATCGATTCTTGCTTCTGGAATAGCACCTTCTTGTACTTTCTTCTTCATTTGCATCAGCCCCAGGTCCGTAGCTTGAGCAGCTTTAACTTTATCGATTAAAGTCGGTTCTACTCGTATATTCGCCATCATTATGTGGGTCCCTGGAGTCTTTAATTCTACCTCCATCCTTTGCAAGTCATACAAAATGGGCCTTTGTGTTGACAATATTGCACTCGTACTTGTATATGATCTTCTACTCAATGCGTCAGCTACTACGTTCGCTTTTCCAGGATGATATTGAATAGTGTGATCGTAATCTTTCAACAGCTCAAGCCAACGTCGTTGCCGCATATTGAGTTCTTTTTGGGTGAAGAAATATTTGAGACTTTTATGGTCCGTATAAATCTCCACTTTCTCCCCGTACAAGTAGTGTCTCCATATCTTCAACGCGAATACAACTGCTGCCAACTCCAGATCATGAGTAGGATAATTCCTCTCATATTCTTTGAGTTGTCGTGAGGCATAGGCTATGACTTTCCCATGTTGCATGAGAACACATCCTAACCCCTTACCAGAAGCATCGCTGTAGATAACAAATCCATCCGAACCAGATGGTATTGTCAGAACAGGTGCCGAAATGAGTCTCCTCTTAAGCTCTTGGAAACTCTTCTCACATTCCTCGCTCCATATGAATTTTGTATCTTTCCGAGTCAGCTGAGTTAATGGAGTAGCGATTCGAGAAAATCCTTCCACGAATCTCCGATAATAACCAGCTAAGCCCAGAAAGCTACGCACTTCGGTCACCGACTTTGGCTGCTCCCAACTTTGTATTGCTTCAATCTTCGCCGGGTCAACAGATACTCCATGTTTTGACACCACGTGCCCAAGGAATGCTACTTCCTCAAGCCAGAACTCGCATTTCTTCAGCTTGGCATAAAGCTTGTGTTCACGAAGTCTTTGTAGTACCAGCTTCAAATGGTGCTCATGATCTTCATGGCTTTTGGAATAGATGAGGATGTCATCAATAAAGACAACAACGAACTGATCCAAATATTCCTTGAATACACGGTTCATCATATCCATGAAAGCAGCAGGAGCATTAGTCAATCCAAAAGACATGACTAAGAATTCATAATGCCCGTATCGAGTCCTGAATGCCGTCTTTGGAATATCCTCAGTTTTAATCTTCAGCTGATGATATCCAGAACGAAGATCGATCTTTGAAAAGAATTGTGCTCCTTGTAACTGGTCGAACAGGTCATCAATGCGAGGTAGCGGATACCTATTCTTGATGGTGACATGGTTCAATTCTCGGTAGTCAATACAAAGTCGCATACTCCCGTCTTTCTTCTTTACGAATATAACAGGAGCACCCCAAGGAGATGTACTAGGACGAATGAAACCGATGTCTAATAATTCCTGTAGTTGGACTTTTAACTCCTGAAGTTCAATAGGAGCCATTCGATATGGGGTTTTAGAAATGGGCTTTGTACCCGGTTCAAGGTCAATAAAGAATTCAACATCACGTTCTGGGGGTAGACCGGGAAGCTCTTCAGGAAATACATCAGGAAATTCTCTAACCACAGAAATATTATTCAAATCTGACTTGTCTTTATTCAAATCCATAACATGGGCTAAGAAAGCTTGACATCCGTTTTTCAATAAACGAATAGCTTTGTGGCTTGATATGACAGTGACTGATTTTAGTGGTTTAGTGGTTTGAATTCGTATGACAGGTTGGTTAGGAATATGAAAACTAACAACCTTACGAAAACAATCAATTTTGGCATGATGAGTGGTTAACCAATCAATTCCTAAAATCACATCAAAAGCAAGTATCTTTAAAGAGATAAGATCAACAGGTAATGTGATAGTGCCAACTTGGATCATGCAAGATTTATAAACTGTAGATGTAACGAAGGTTTTACCCAACGGAGTTTCAACAGATAAATCAAAATCTAATTTCTCCGGAGTCAAGTTTAAACGTTGAGCACAAGTAGGAGAGATAAAAGAATGGGTAGAACCGGTATCTAGTAAGGTATAAACTTCGCAAGAATTCAAGATTAGCTTACCCGTGATCACTTCGTTTGGGTTCCTCACGTTTTGGCCAGTCACGACAAACGCTCTTCCAGGAACCGCTGATTTCGACTTATCCGGGACAGCCCTTGGAATCACCACTCCCGCTGAACTTGGTTTCGCTATATTACAATCTCGAGCGATGTGGCCTTCCTTTCCACAGTTGTAACATACCTTGGATTGTTGTGGACAGTTTGGGCTGATATGTCCCTCCTTCCCGCATTTGTAACATCTAACTGGCGGTCGTTCTCCTCCCCTAAAATTTGTTGGTGGTGCTGGTGCTGCTGCTGATGTCTTCCCGTCATTATTGAATCTTCTCTTTCTGAAATTTCCACTTGAGTCACCTCTCCTATTATCATGTACACGATTACCACCTGAGTGGTTACCGCCTTTGTCCGTATTCTTTCCTCCTCGCTGGTTATCATCGTTCTGATGACTACCCTGGTTGTGGTCCCTCGGTTGAGTATACTCACCATCTCGCTCTAACAACTGAGCCCTGTTTACAACATCTGAATATAAAGAAAATTTATGAGATATAAGGTATTGACGAATCTCGGGTTTTAAACCTCTCAGAAACATCCGCGTCATGCGTTCCTCATTCTCCACCAAATGAGGTGCAAACCTGGACAACTCTGCGAACTTTGCCTCGTATTGAGACACCGTCATGTTGTTCTGTTCGAGTCTAATAAACTCTACCTCCTTCATATGACGAATACTTTCTGGAAAGTACTTGTCATTGAACAGTTTCTGAAATCTTTCCCACGACATGTTGAGTGCATCTGGTTGGGTACGCTTCACAGATTCCCACCAGTAATCTGCTTCACCACGAAACATAAAGGTGCCAAATGGAACCTTCTGTTCCTCCGTGCATCCCAAGACATCGAATATCTTGGTAATTTGCTTGACCCACGTTTCTGCCATGATCGGATCCGGCTTTCCCTTAAATTCTGGTGGTCCCAACTCCTTGAACTGCTTGGCTGTGACAGACCGCGCATTGCCATCATTTCCACCCGTATTTTGTACACGAGTCTCCCTTGTCTGATTTTGCATGAACTGCAAAAAGCTCCTAAACATTCCATCGTTCATCGTTTGTTCGGTAGTGTTGTTTACAGGAGGAATATTGCCTTCCTGTTGCCCGTTCTCCTGGTTTGCGACTAAAGGTTGTTCCACCGTCTCATAAACTCCATTGTTAACGTTCTCAGCAGCCATTCTTAAATACTGCCATAAAACAAGGGTTAATTAAACAAATTAACATGTCACATAATATCCCTATATTATGACCGACCATCAAATAAGCTTAGGTACGACACACTAGCGAAGGATTTACTCGTCTCTCCCCTCCTAGTTCTATTCCCCGATCTCCGCCAGAGATCATATCCCTAAGCTCTGATACCAAATGAGACGCCCCCAAAATAGGTATACAACACCCATTCTGAGTCGCCAAAATACATGGTATAGAAAGCAACTACAACTTCAATAATACAAGTGTCGTATGAAATACGACAATACATACTGTGAGTTTAAATACAAATATTGTCTTCTAGACAATATTCACATGCAAATAAGTCCTCATTACAATTATTCAAACACTATTTTACAGAAATAGTGAGGACAACTACAACATCTTCCTAGAATCATCACTCCATACCCCGACTCGATCCCGCTATGTTCTCACCTCCTGAGAAGAAAAATGGAATAAAAAGGAAAGGGTGAGCTCAACTAGCCCAGTAAAGAATATTATGACTAAGATAATATACAACAAATTATCGTTAGTCTTCAACAGGGAAAAATCTGATAGAATACAATAGACAACAAATTTTAGATCAACAAATACAGCGGAAACAGCAATCCATTAGAAGAGTCACGTAGAGGATGAATTCTACTGTCTTCTAATATTTAAGAGTCCATCATCAATATTTTATCCCTGTAACAACAATCAATATACATCTTTAATCATCTTTGCACTACAGGCCAAAGATATTCATTTATATCACCAGTTGGTCATGTTCATCTCAACACCTGTTCATCTTTGCACTACGGGCCAAAGAGATTCATCAGTTTAATCATTCATCTTTTCACTACAGGCCAAAGATATTTAGTAGTATCATCATTTAGGACTGAGGATGATGAAAAACATTTTTAAGAATGAATCCAGTGAGATAGAAGGACAAATATTAGGGATTCGTACAACAATTTATCCAAGATCAATAATACTTCATAACAACCGATTGTGAAGCAGAACTCAAAAATAACGATCAAAACATGGATACAATCAAAGATAGTAGCCAAAATAGACATCTTGGACAAAAAGGAAAATTTTCATTTTTCGGTGAATAGTGTCGTATTCGTGAATAGTGCCGTATACGTGAATAGTAACTCCGACACCAAAAGATAGAAATTTCACAAAAAAATATCTTCACGCTTCGTGAATAGTACTCGTGAATAGTAACTCGTGAATAGTAACTCATGAATAGTAACTCGTGAATAGTAACTCGTGAATAGTAACCCCGACATGAAAAAGTTCCAAATTTGATAAAAAGTTCCAACCAATATTTCAGCATAATGATATTGAAGAAATAATATCATTTTAGAAGAAAATAACATCCCTTACCTCAAAGAAACAGTACTTCGGAAGGAAATGTCGGAAGTGATGCTGAATGAAAACTTCTATGAACAGCAACTCTCAAAGTATCAAAATACTCACAAAATACACTCAATAATATAGAGAGAGAAAGAGAGAAAACTTTGTTTCTGGTGTGATTTTCAATTCTAACTTAGCCCTCTATTTATAGGAAAATTTTAGCCCGCCGAAGCAGACTTGACCTGCTACCTGATGGCTTTACCTGCTACTATTGCCACCTACCACATTTGAAATAAAAATTCAGCACATTTTTCACCAACCACAAGTGGGGCCCACTCAATTCTAGAATTTTCCACCAAAATCATTTATAACCCTAATTTCTGAAGCAGACTCCTCTTAAAATTCATAACAAATCATTTGTTCATTTTTAACGGTTCAAAATTTGTAGACATATACCCAACTTATATATGTATAACATATCCAAAAATCATAACGATCCAACGGTCGGATTAAAAATTATAATTTTCGCAAAAGAGCTTTAAGAACACCGAAATCCGACAAAATACTGATAAAACACCTCAGCGTTAATTCCTTCAATTATAACCACATAAAATAAATAAATCCGTCATTTATATCAAATAAATATTTCATTATCATATAAATCAATAATTAATTATTCACAAATAATATTACAGAATCACAATTATGACAACCAGGCCGTTCCCAGGAAAGAGGGGGCTTTCCAATAAGGATTTCTCCTTACTGGCGCGTAATTAGGTGACCAAACCTCTCCTTAGACAGAACTTTCTAGACATTGCCAATAATGTTATCCGATAATTTTATTCAAATAATATGAATTATTGATCTGATAATGGAAAATACTATGCAATGACAATTATTGAAACAATAATAATATAAATATCAACGCAGCAATTATTGAATCAATAAAGTAATGAACAGTAACTCCTGTAGCAATTATTGAGTAGTGCCTTCTTACGTAAGGATCAATAATTCAAAATACTGTGCAATACCGTGTGCCACTGTGCAACAACGCGTATTACTGTATTTTAACCACCAGGTAACCCAACAGTGTTAACGGTAACAATTTACGCCGTTATTTATAAAACTCAATCTTTGTCGTTTTCTTTCATCCAACCGTTTTCTGTTATGGGGCCCACAAATGACTGCGCCGTCGTACGAATATTCCCCGACAGCAAGAATATTCCACGACCAAACGAATATTCCCCGACAAAAATGAATATTTTAATAACCACTTGTTTATTTTGTAAAAATTTCACATTTCACCCATAACCAAAGCATTATATCAATTTAACCCTTATTAATTTAGAATAATGAATAAAGGAAAATTTAATTTTATTTATAATAAGTTGGGGTCTTACATTAACGGTAACAACTACGCCATTTTTTATAAACAACTTATACTTGTCATTTTCTTCATCCAATCGTTTTCCGTTATGGGGCCCACAAAAGACTGCGACGTCGTACGAATATTCCTCGACAGCAAGAATATTCCACGACCAAACGAATATTCCCCGACAACAATGAATATTTTATAACCACATTCTTATTTAAAATATTTGCGCATTTTACCCATAACTAACCACATTAATCAAATTCACCCTTACTATTTCAAAAAAATAAATAAAGGAAATTCCTTTTTATTTTAAAAAAATTTCGGGGTCTTACAATTTATATAATGAGGAAAATATTGATTTTATGTGGATATAGATGGAGAAAATTTTTAAAGTGACAATTATTAAAAATTGATATTTTATCTTTTCTGATAAAATAATATTTTATTATATTATTATAATATAATAATGGTGATATTTTTACAATGAATGTGGGATATATGAGTATATGAGGAGGAAGAGTATTTTTGTTGCAAATGTTTAACACATGTTTTGTGTCGTTGGACTCCATTTCTTGACTGAAATTTGATTATAGCCTGTAAAATCGTCCGTTTATGAATTTCGGTCAATTTCTGTTTGGGATTTGAAAAAACTTTCTTCTGCAAAGTTGTAGAGAATTGAATTTTCTATAAAAAGACGCGAGATTTGAATTTTCTGATAAAATGGCTATTTATTATGAATTATTGAAGTTCCGAAATTCTGAAATAATTGATTTTTGGAAGTTTTAATTATTTTAATTAAGAAAAACACTTTTTTGATTTAGTTGACTATTGGTGGCTGATATTTGGATTTGAGTTGGTGTGCGTAGGATTTTAATATATATATATATATATATATATATATATATATTAATACTATATTAAATTTTCTGCTTTGGTGTTCTAAGCATTTTCCTATAAATAGGGTGCTTAGGTTAGAATTGAAAATTACACCAGAAACTAAAGATTTCTCTCTCTATAATATCGAGCGTATTCTTGTGAGTATTTTAGTACTTTGAGTATTGTTATACGGTGCAAGTTCTTTCAGCACTATATCCAGTATTCCAGTCAGAAGTACTATTTTTTCTGAGGTAAGGGATGTCATTTTATTCGAAAATGATATTATTTCTTCAATATCATTATGCCGAAATATTGGTTAAATTTTTTTTATCAAATTTAGAACTTTTTCATGTCGGGGTTACTATTCATGAGTTACTATTCATGAGTTACTATTCACGAATACTATTCACGAAGCGTGATTATATTTTTTTGTGAAATTTCTATCTTTTGAGGTCGGAGTTACTATTCACGTATACGACACTATTCACGAATACGACACTATTCACAGAAAAATTTAATTTTCTTTTCTGTGTCCAAAATTGTCTGTTGTGATTCCTATCTTTGATTGGATCTATGTTTTGATCTTCATTCTTGAATCTTACTCTAATCTGATTATTTATAAAGTATTTTTGAGCTTGGATTATTTAAAGTATGAATCCTTAATACTTGTTCTTTTGTTTCACTGGATTCGTTTTCTTTAAAATATTTTTCATCATCCTTAGTCATAAATGATGATATTACTGAATATCTTTGGTCTGTAGTGCAAAGATGAATGATTTCTTGATGAATATCTTTGACCTGTAGTGCAAAGATAATGATTTCTTGATGAATATCTTTTGCTCGTAGTGCAAAGATGAACAGGTGTTGAGATGAACATGACCGACTGATTAATATCTTTGGCCCGTAGTGCAAAGATGAACAGGTGTTTAGATGAACATGACCAACTGATGAATATCTTTGGCCTTTAGTGCAAAGATGAATATTTGATTCCAGATATATATTGATTGATGTTACAGGGATAAAATATCGACGATGAACTTTTAAATTCATATATAGAAGATAGTAGTTTGCATTCTTTACTTATTGATTTAAAACTGGTTATCTATTGTATTCAATTAGATTTTTCCCTGTTGAGGACTAACGATAATTTGTTCTATATTATCTTAGTCATAATGTTCTTTACTGGGCTAGTTGAGCTAACTCTTTTCCTTGTTGTTCTATTTTTCTTCTCAGGAGGCGAGAATGTAGCGAGTACTAGTCGGGGTGTGGAATGATGGTTCTAGAAGTTGTTCTAGTAGTCCTCACTATTATGTAAAATAGTGTATTAATAATTATAATGAGGACTTATTTGAGTGTGAATATTGTCTAGATGACAATATTTATATTTAAACTCACAGTTTTCATGTTGTATTAATAAAGTTGTAGTTGTTTCTGTACCATATATTTGGCGACTCAGAATGGGTGCTGTATACCTATTTTGGGGGCGTCACACAGAGGGAGTATTAATTATTATCCGAGGATAACCCGGCCTGTACCAAGCCGACTGATAATTAATATATTTTATTTTTCTGTTCAGCCCTGCCCTATCAAATGAAGGGAATGTTTGTTTAGAGCTGAATGACTGAATCGATCAGTGCGTTTGTTTTGGTCTGAAAGGCTGAATTGGTAAGATGGACGAGCTGAATGACTAAGTCAAATTTTTTTAGCTGAATGGCTGAATGAGAAGGTGAATAAAGTAAAAAAAAATTACAAAATTAAAAAAAATATATTAAGCAATATTAAATAAATTTACAACAATTTTGAATTTTTTTAAAGGGGTAAAATAATAAAAGTTTTGTCATTCAGATGTTTCAGATGTCAATTTTCAAATAACTTTTTTTATTTATATTCGAATTCGGATTCAACAGATTCAGATTCAGATTCAAATTCATTCAAACACCCCCAAAATATCCTTATTGCATAAAGCATTCATATAAGAAGATCAATCAAATTCTTTATCAATTCCCTTTTGTAAAGTTGAATGAAAAAAATGGGCCCAACTACTTTGATAACATATCCCAGCTAAAGTGATCCAACTGGGACTTGGATTAAAGCCCATATGCGAGCCCAAAAGCAGAAAAGGAAAAATAGAAAAAAAGGAAATAAATTTCAAGAATAGCAATCAATCATTTGTTCAATGAATGGTGACCCTCTCACATGACCATTTAGATATGGTGGTCACACGTAAGTTCAGATACGTCTCAACTGTTTGTTTATATGAACGAACGAGTGGAACATAACATAACAAAACTAAATTTTTACGACTCTAATTTAAAATATTTTGCTCAACTTAATTACTCAAATTATATTCAAATTAGTTACCACTTTCGTCCGTTATGTATGGCACCAAAAGAAACAATCATTTATAAAAAAAAATACAAAAAGATTAAATAGAATAGAAAAGAAAAAAAATTAGAATAAACACAAATGTGCGTCATCACCTAACCAATGATCAACCAATGCTTCTCATTGATTTGTATTTACTCGATCATTGTTGCTAGTTTTTGCTATAAATTTGGCAAGATCGTACCGGGTACAAAATTATCACTCTTTACGTTCGATTTCCAATCTCTCCGGCCACTTACCGTTCATGATAGAGTTAAAAAGTTAAAAGTATATCAATCATTTGTTCAAGTGCTTATTTTCTTGGATTGTTAAAAAAATACAAAAAGATTAAATGGAATAGAAAAGAAAAAAAATGAAAACTTTATGTTGTTTGTGAGTTTATAAAAAAAATATAAAATAAATTAATTTTTAAAAATAAATTATCACTTTACCTTTAAATTAAATCTTCTCGTATTTGTAAATAAAAACAAATATTATTAGAGTTTTTACTCTATGAATTGTACCTCTTTGAAATACTCATCACAATATTTACTACCACTAGAACAAATAAAACCCTCTAATTAAGTACATCACCTTTGTGTTTTATACATTATATACCTGCACGCTAGCATGTATATAGAAATTGGTTAGTATAAAGTTTATTTTGGGGTAAATTGATCAATTGACTAATAGAATACTGAAACGCAGGCAATACGCTATGTGTGTCAGTATTATAGTGGCCAATTGACCAACTTATTAAAAAAATAATTTCATGTTAACCGGATCCGTTTATATATATATATGTATGTATTATGTATGTATGTGGGACTTCATCCATATCAAATGATTGTTAGTCACTATTCTTCCAGTAATCTATAGCATGTATGAGTAACGGCTGACCCAAATTTGACGAGTGACATAAGTAAATACCTTTATGTCCCTGGTTTTTAGCAGCAGAGCCTTGATGTTATTACCATCTTCAGATATGTTTGCTGCTAATGGAAGACTGGTGTTACTTCAAAATGCTTGAAAATCAACAGAAGTCCTCCCCTTTCTCCATCTATATTTACAAGAAATTATGATAAATTTTGATTACAAAAATGATCAATTTGACTAAAAAAGTCAAACTAAGCCAGGTTTTATAAGATTTAGTTTCCCTCCGTTATACATTTATTCCAATTTTATCCAATACATCAATTATTTGATCTCATTAATTTGTTAGTAATGATCAAAATATGTTTATAGATAGTTGATGATATTAAAATCAATCCTACAAAAATTAGAATTATAAAAAATATTTTAACAATTATTTTGTCTAAAAGAATTTTCATCTATTGAAATTTTGGTGAAAAATCAACAAATTCATCAAATGGTGAAAAATTATCGGATTACTTTCATTTTTAAAATAATTATGATATTCAATATAATATATTAGTTGATCAATATCGATTTTAATTATACTATTCAGTATTTACAACTACTCCCCTTTCATTCTAAAATTAGATATATGATTTGACTTTTGAGATTAAATGATACTCTACATATTAAATTTTAAATTGATGTGAATGTAGTTAACTTTGATACAATTATTATAATTGTTTAATATATAACAAAATTATTAATCATACAATTTATTTTATTTTGATTTTTTATGAGTCATATTAAATTTAAAATTTAATATTTTATCGTTTGATTTTAAAAATCAAATTATATTTTTAATTTTGGAACGAAAATAAATGTAATTGAAATGATTCAAAATCCCTTGTTTTTTATAAGACGGAGGGAGTAGAAGATAAGATATATTAGATGTAATTTTGTTATTTGAGGACATAATAAAATATACTTCTTTTAATTTAATTTTATTATTAATAAAAAGATTATTAAATTGGCGTATTTAGAGATAAATGTAATGAGAAAATATTGTACATGCATAATTTTGTAGGGAGATAAAGCGGGAGAGATTTGGCCCATAGAGTGAGTGTTAAATTTGTAGAGAGAGAAAGAGACATACCAATTTGGAAGAGAGAGAAACGGAGGAGACAGACTGTGTGAGATTTTTAGAAAGAGATAGAGGGATTGGTAAACTTGAAGGTGTGTTTGGCTTTCAGGTTTTCTCTTTTTTATTTTTTCTTCCCATTTCGACCGAAAACCTAACAGTATTTTCAAAAATATTTTGGTTTTACTCGAATCGAATCGGAGAATTTGAGCTAGGGTTTGAATTTGATATATTCCAATCGTAGAAAACGAAGAAGTTTGAGTTGGCAATTCGAATTCATTTCAATTTCAACGCGTTGATCAGAAATGCGATTTGTTGAGAATTCCCAGCTCCGATCTCGATAACAAGGCTGCAATTTTAGGGTTAAGGACATGGATGTTGATTCCTCAATGGCGCCGGATACCGATCAGGATTCAACGAGCAAGAACAACGATAGCCCTAATCTCGAACAGCTTGAGCAATCTGCAGAAGATGATTCCGGAGGATCTCAGCCGGCAACTCAGCAACATTCGTTACAGCCGCAGCAGCAGGCTCAGGGAAGTCCAGTGGTGGGACCTAGACACGCACCCACATATACAGTAGTTAATGCGATTTTAGATAAGAAAGAGGATGGTCCAGGGCCGAGGTGCGGCCACACTTTGACGGCCGTGGCGGCCGTTGGGGAGGAAGGGACCCCTGGTTACATTGGGCCAAGGCTTATTCTTTTTGGTGGGGCAACGGCACTCGAGGGAAATTCTGCTGCTTCTGGAACTCCTACCTCTGCAGGAAGTGCAGGAATAAGTATGTTGTTGTTTGATGCCCTAGATTCTAAGTTTAGTTCAAGTTTTTTGTTCGAGTTCAATTATGTGGTGCAAAACAGTTAAATTATGTGTTATGTTAAATGAGGTAACCTTGAAAGATGATAACTTTTTTGTTTGTTTGTTGGGGTTTACACTAAAAGTACATCAGATCATCGGAACAAATTTTTGCCTTTTTAGGAATGAGTAAAAGGTCTGCTGGTTGATTGATGAGAAAGTAGTTAAGAACTCTACTTTTTGTGTGTTTATAAATGCATGTTTGGGTTTTTGTGTTTAATTATATATTGTAAGTTGAAACTGATTGTAGAGGTACTTGATGATTAGAACGTAGTTGGAAACAAACTAAATCGAGTTTCTTATGTTAGTTGTTTTGTTCCATGTGACAATGATATAAAAAAAATCCTATTTAGTTATCATTTGAATTGCCTATTTAAGCTCATTTTGGAACTGTCGTAAATTCCCAATTTTGTTAATACTGGAAACTCAGTAAGCCAATTACCTGTTGTTTGTTGAAACATTGCATTTGTTTAATTTCAAGCGATTTAATTTCATTCAACTACGTGGTGATGATTTTGGATATGATGCAATAGTTGAACCTTGAAATGGGTGAGTTTTAACTACCATTCTTAATTTTTTACTTTCCTTTAAAAAAAAAGTTTAAGACTTTAGCGGCATGTTTGATTTGAACCAAAATCTAGTTCGAAACCAATCATGTGAAGTTGCTTGAAAACCATCTCTTAAAAGGACCCTAATATGCTCCCCTCCTCCATAAAGAAAGAACTTTGTCCTCAGCCCCTAGCCCCCTACAGAGAGAGGGGATGGATGCTACTGTGTCAGTAGTGTCTACATGTACCAAACGAAGGACCTTCTTAGTTTAACACTGGCTTAATGATTTAATAAAAGTCAGTCTTTTAGTTAGAGTATATAAGCAGCTGTTTCTTTTTCTTCTCTTACGATATTTCTAGTTAGTGGTGAAAGAGCCCATCAACGTGAATGTCAGACTTGGCTTGACTCAAAGGGATAAGACACACACACTCTTCTTTTTCATAGTCTTCTCTATCTAAAGGGAGTTTATTTGGTAGCTATGCTTAGAACTTCAACTCAGTTTTCCATTAGGTTGTAGTGATTTAAGTTCAATTACTTGGTGTTAGTTTTGGTTATGGTGCATGTTAACTTCTATTTTGTGTTATCTATGTAAAGTTCTTGGGAAAGCCAACTGCATAGAGTTGCTTGATTTGGTTATTATAATTCAAGTAAACGAAGCCAATTTCATTAGTATTTATCAAAACATATGATAAATAGTTTGGCCCTATTGCAATATCGCTATTCTTTCAATACTCAAGTAAGCCACTAAGCCTCCATTAACATGGATCATAATATTCAAAAGAGACAAAACAACCTTGGCTGTGTCAAGTGGTCATCCAAAAAATATTTATGTTTTTGATTTAAACAAAAAAAAGTGAAATTATTTGTATAATATGCTAATTTTATAAAAAATACCTATATATAAATCGATCCCCCCCCCCCCCCCGCAAAAAAAAACCCAAAAAAATAAAAATCAAAATCAAAAGTTAATTATTTGTAAATGTTATTCCTCTATTTTATTTTTTATTTTCAAATTAGCACATTCGAACTCTGAACTAAATAAAGAAGGCTTATATTATACTGCAAAACAGTGTCATTTTTTACAAGTAAATGATTAAATTGGTAAGTTTTTAGTCTCCAAATTACATATATTTGGTCACCAAAAGTGGAATAGATGACGCTGACTTTATTGATATTATTGCGTCTACACTCTACACCATAATTTTGATAAAATGGCCATCCTTCGTGATTTTATGTGTCTACCCATTATTGTGAATTTTGTCATTTTCTCTCATGTTCATTAAAAATAAAAAAATCCACCCAAACGGCCAGCACCTTGCAATAATTCTCCCCGATGGACTGTCTAGGTGCTGCCTGCAACAATTATGGCATGAATAAGTATGTGTTTGTAAGATTTGTTTTATTTCTAGTTCAATCTTATAATTGAATAATGCTACCGATTGAAGTAGCATTTTGATGATTTGAACTTCTACATTCGTTCTCTAAAGGATTTCTCAACTCAAATTAAGAAATATAAATTAGAGGAGAGAGAGAGAGGGAGGAGAGAGAGAGGGAGTATATAAGTTCCAATCTTACCCCAAACAGACCCCACATAAGTACATTAATGAATCTTTTTTGTTCTTCTCCTAAAACTGGTGGACCTCACCCAAGTGTACTTTTGTGGTTAAATTAGTTTTTATAGTACATTTTACATTTGTAAAGTCATCCTTTGGCGGACAAATTTTTCTTTATATTTAGACATCCTTTGGAGGACGGAGGGTGCTTTCTCAGTTAAAAACAACTATTGAAGTTGCCTATGTGGTCACCACGTCAGTAGGTTAATACGAAACAATCAAACAAAAGAACCCCAAATTTATTACCTTTTTTAACCAAGTATAGTTTAAGTGATTTGAGTTCAATCACGTGTTGTTGATCTTGTATTAAATGTCATAAGAACCCTACTTTAGTTTAAATTGCATGTTTGGACTTCATTGTATCCTTAAATTCCAAATGATTTTTGTTGCAACCATTTATCCATTGAAAACCAACCACATGAAGTTGCTTATTGTGGTGGTTATGTTCTTATGAACCTATTAAGTAAAAGAACCCTGATTTTATTACCAATTATAGCAAGTATATAGTAATCATCTTTGGGTTGTTACCATTTTGTAAAATTTGTTGATACTGAAGTAAAGCCTTAATTAGCAGAAAGTTATCTGACTCGGCATGTATTGATTGGGGCATTCACTTCATTTATGTATTCAGTGTGTGTATGAGCGTAGGTGGGTGGATTGGCCCTAGGCTATAAGGCTAAACCTCATGTAAGAAATATTATTTAATGGAAGCTGATATCATTTGCTTTCGTGTAAGATATTATAAGAGGATTGTTTGATAGGAAGTGCTTTTCAACTTAAATCCCTACCATAACATTTTTGGTTTTGCTTGATCACAGGGTTAGCAGGGGCGACATCTGATGTGCACTGTTACGATGTTCTTACAAATAAATGGTCTAGGTAAGCCCGGGGCATTGATCGCCTCAAAAGCCAGTGATTCATTAATCATATTGTTTCATCATCAAGCGGTTACCTCTGTTTAGTCTAGAATTGATATGGTTTGTTTCTGAGCTCTAATTTTTTTTGCAGAATCACTCCATTTGGAGAACCACCAACACCAAGGGCAGCTCATGTAGCAACTGCTGTGGGTACTATGGTAGTAATTCAGGTTGGTAGACAACTTAATATCTCAGAAGTTTGTTTGGTTTAAATTTTCTTTTAATTTATTCTAAGCATCAAATTTCTATTCAACACAGGGTGGAATTGGTCCAGCTGGATTGTCTGCTGAGGATCTTCATGTTCTTGACCTTACACAGCAACGGCCACGATGGCATAGGTTAGAATGTTAAATGATGTGATTGTCCAATTATGAAAGTTTAGTACACCTATATAGTATATTTAAAGAACTAACAATAGATTGTGTATACGTCGAATGCCTCTGTAGAATGCGCATGAAAAAAGAATATTTGAAATGGCTTTTGAAACCAATCTTATTTTCTTTTAGGGTGGTGGTTCAAGGCCCTGGACCAGGGCCACGTTATGGGCATGTCATGGCTCTGGTGGGGCAAAGATATCTCATGGCAATTGGTGGAAATGATGGTATGTCTCTGTACTGTTTCTTCCTTCTGTTTTGATTAGAATATATATCTCCGTCGGATGATCTTTGCTTCAAAAATCAATAATTTGGTGAAACATCTTCAGCAAAGAGACCACTCGCTGATGTATGGGCCCTGGATACAGCTGCCAAGCCGTATGAATGGCGGAAATTGGAACCTGAAGGGGAAGGTCCACCTCCGTGCATGTAAGTTTCTCCTTTCTTATTTTAGTTATTATGCTTTATTAGAAGACTTTACACTTAGCATTTATTGGAAGAACGTTCTTGTTGAGTGAGGTTGTAATCATAGCGTTCACAGTTCTGTTCCACCCCATCGGCAGCTGTTTGTTATACTTGTTAAAAAGAAGAAAATAAGGAGAATATATCTACCCTTGTCTAAACTGATTTTTAATTTTAACTATACAGCTGGGAAAGCTAGTACTTGTCAATGAAAATTACTGTCTAGGTGATAACTAATTTGCTACTTTGAGTAGGTATGCCACTGCAAGTGCACGCTCGGATGGTCTTCTTCTGCTTTGTGGAGGGAGAGATGCAAACAGTGTGGTGAGTTATATGTATTAGTTGCAGTAGTAATTCTTGAATTTGTTTAATGATGTAAATTTGCAGGATATTTTCATTTATAATGTAGTTTGCTCCCCTCACGCTAAGGCAACAACTGTACGCTTTGGAAGATGCACATTTTGTGTTTCTTTTTTCTTTCTTTTTCTTTCTTTTTTTTAATCTTTTCCGAACAAAAAGTGGCAAGAGCAGAGTTCTTGGTCTTAATATTGATTCTTGTTTGAATGATCACTAAGACGTTTGTATTTGAACACAGTCAGGATTTGGTTTTTATAGAGCTTTCATATTTGGTGGGACTACTTTTTTCATGAGCCATTGTATACTTTTATTACCTTTATATGTCATATGTAGTGAACTATCATCCATGTTGGACAAGTTGGTCACCTTTGTTGTTGTATTACACATGCGCACACTGAGGATTTTATATACCGAAATTACGTTAGACGCAAATAAGCATTTGGAAAATCACAATTGTTTAATTGTAATGAGTTACTCCATCGACTCAACTAAATAAGCATTTGGAAAGTCGCACTCGTTTAATTGTGATGAGTTATTCCTTCAACTCAACTTCAATAGTATCCTTATTGTCTCCAATTCTCCATGACTTTTGAAAGTAGTTTTTTGTGTTCAATGCTGACCTTAGGAAGTAGTTTTTTGTGTTCAAGAGTTTTTCCTATAATATGTATATATGTATATGTTCTAGTCATAATGCTTATCATGAAATGGTTTGGTAGTTATTTGTTTATTGTTCGAGTGTTGATGTGTTTCTTTTGGGGTTTGCAGCTGGGTTGTTGCGAAGTCACAAGGTCGCTGGTTTCAATCCCCAACAAAAACTATCAAAAAAGGAAAATCTATAAATAACGAGGCTTTTAACGCATATTTGCAATAGTAATAGTATACTAATAGTTCTTTTAGTGGTTAGGGTTTGAAGTTTGTGGCAGTTTGTTGGTCACAAGAGCCTCCCTTCTTTTGGCCTTCTATACTATTAACATATAATATTTTTTTTAAATGATATATGCTTTCTACTTGCACTGCATAAACTTGGTTATGGTTGTTTAACATGTTGGTTTCTAATTCTGGAAAATATGTTTGTTTAATCTATTTCGTCCTCTGTATGATTGTTGCAGCCACTAGCCAGTGCATATGGACTTGCCAAACATAGAGATGGTCGCTGGGAATGGGCAATTCCTCCTGGTGTTTCACCATCTCCTAGATATCAACATGCAGCTGTGAGTCCTTTTTTACTACTTCTCTATTATATCTATGGAACTAAGTGACTAACTATTTTGTGGTACTGCCACTTTTAGGTGTTTGTTAACGCTCGGCTCCATGTTTCTGGAGGGGCACTTGGTGGTGGACGGATGGTGGAGGACTCTTCAAGTATTTCAGGTTCTTATCTTGCTGTACTTGCCTCTTTATTGAATTTCTTTTTATATTTTGATTCCAATCCTAAAGCTATTCTAAACCTGGCAAGTAGCATCATTGAATGAGCTTTTTACCAATCAAGAACTGTTCTTTTTTTCTTCCAAAAATGAAAATGTCCAGGTCCTTAAATTCTTAATGACATCGCAATGGTAAGGTGGACAAATCTGGCAAATGTAGAGAAAAACAAAATATGGTTCTTTATCCCAATTTACGAGGCCATTTTAACCAACCTAACAAAGAAAAAAGGGGGGGGGGTGTCTAATGTTCATCAGAATTGGGCAAAGCTCTCCTCAAAAACTAATTTTAGTTCTTCATCTCAACTGAACCCAAAAACTTGCAAATAACAGTCCTCGATCGCACATTTTCTCCATCAAATTTTGTCGCGGCTCGGCACCGCCGTCCTTCTAATGTGACAGGCCACGGCACTGCCGTCCCCCGTCTTTTTCTTTGTGCTCTCTCTCTCTCACCTTCACTTTAATTTGACTAAACCTTGGGCGCATTACCCCTCTTTATTCACAGACCCATTTCTCTTCTTTGCTGACCCAAGATGAGACCTAATTATAAAAATAGAACATCATTGTCTTTGCAATTCCCCATCTGTAACTCCGAAGAGTTTTGGTCAGAAATTGAAGGATTTCTAGTGGAACTGAAGAAGCTTGATAATGGTGGCGAGCCCTTAACCCTATGAATGTGCCCGAGGTTTGCGGGCGTCTAATGTCTGTTTGTCTTTCTGCCTCTCAGTATGCGCCCAAGGTTTGCATAACCTTATTGGACCTTGATATACATTATGTGTCTATTTTGTTATTGTTAAATCATTTAAAGCAATTGAAAGTGTAGCATATTAAAAGCAGCTTTATCTCTGTTCTTCAGTCAATGTTCCATTTCACCGATTTCTCATGAATTTTCTTGTGTTTCTACTTTATGCAGTTCTAGATACTGCAGCAGGAGTTTGGTGTGATACAAAATCTGTTGTTACTAGTCCTAGGACAGGTAGATACAGCGCTGATGCTGCTGGTGGAGATGCTGCAGTTGAATTAACAAGGCGTTGTAGGCATGCAGCAGCTGCTGTTGGGGACTTGATTTTTATATATGGTGGTCTACGTGGAGGTAAGATGGCTATTTGAATCGGTGGATCTTTCAATTCAATTGTTTTTTTTGAGTTGGCTTCTGCCTGCTGGAATTAGATCCTTGTGTGTTGTTGCCTACTTAATCTGCCCCAACTATTCTTGGGTTGTCAAGTAACTAGCTTACTGAGACATTCAGATTTCAGACTGGGTTTATCTACCTAACAGTGATAAAAGAAGTTTGTTTAGAGGAAAATGGGGACTATTCACGTGCGAGGATTATGCCTAAATTGTATAATTGACAATTATTACTTTTCAGGAGTTTCATATTTTATTTTTCCAATAACATAATGTGTTATTTCCCGACATCTTTTGAAATTTTTTCTTGAAGTTCGCTCACTGGATACGAAAGTTCTGCACAAGAGCAAATATATAATTTGTTTAGACTTCAATAACTCTGCGTTTGCATGTTTATTTCAAATCTTTTTGTGAGAGTTGTCTCGGGGAGTGGATCTGTTAAAATTTTAGGAATTCCTCTAGTCACCGATGAGACAATGTCCTCAAATTTATCATCACAATTACATTACCATGCCATCACTATAAAACCAAGCACTAATTAAATTTAGGAATAAAGACGGAACAAAATATATCCTGCAAATTTGTAAATTTTTTCAAGTGGGACTCTTTTTGTCAAACTAAGGGAGTATTTATTAACCCATACGTTCTCGTCCTAGCCCAGTGAACACTTTTTTTTAGCGCTTAACCAATAACTTTTTAGTTCAATTCTCTCTAGAATACTGTTATAATTTTTTTTCTTGTTGTCCGTTTCAAACCTTACATTTCTGTATAATACTAATAAGTGGCATGACATTGGTTTACACTAGGATACTGAGTATGATCTGTTTTTTATAGGGGTGTTATTGGATGACCTACTAGTTGCTGAAGATCTTGCTGCAGCTGAAACAACTAGTGCAGCTTCACATGCAGCTGCTGCAGCTGCAGCATCAAACGTACAAGCAGGGAGGTTGGCAGGAAGGTATGGTTTTGTTGATGAAAGAACAAGGCAACCAATTCCTGAACCAGTTACTGATGGTTCCGTGGTGCTGGGAAGTCCTGTGGCACCCCCTGCTAACGGGGATATGTATACTGATATTAGCACTGAAAATGCTATACTAGAAGGTTCAAGGTAAGCCACCATATGTTTACGTATATACACAGAAATTGTTCAGCTCTACAAGTCTGTTGCACATTCTTTTTTTTTTTGAAGTTTATACATATGCTTAATATGGTTTTCTGTACAGGAGACTGAGCAAAGGTGTTGAGTATTTAGTTGAGGCATCAGCAGCAGAAGCTGAGGCTATTACTGCAACCTTGGCTGCTGCCAAAGCACGGCAGGTCAATGGAGAAGTTGAATTGCCAGACAGGGATCGGGGGGCAGAGGCTACTCCTAGTGGGAAACAGATATCTACCCTGATCAAGCCTGATTCTGCTGTTGCAAATAATTCAGCTCCAGCTGGTGTTAGGCTGCATCACAGAGCTGTCAGTATCAAATTTGGTCCTTTTCTTGAATGTTATACTTCAAGTCTTATTGGTTGTGCAGGATTCATTTCTGATACTTTGTAAGCATTTGTAGGTGGTTGTAGCTGCAGAGACTGGTGGAGCTTTAGGTGGTATGGTTAGATCACTTTCGATTGATCAATTTGAAAATGAAGGTAGGCGGGTAAGCTATGGAACCCCAGAAAATGCAACAGCAGCAAGGAAACTTTTAGATCGACAAATGTCTATCAACAGTGTGCCCAAAAAGGTAGAGGATTTATTTCATGAGTGTAATATAGTACTATATCATGGAATAGGAATTCGACAAAATGCACTTCTGCATTATGATATCTGCAATGAAGAAACATTGACAAATTCCACGATGATTTGAAATGGTTGGGTGCTTTCATATCTGCATGTATTTCTGGCGCTGTTACATTTCTCATCGAAAATAATTGACATACTTATAGTTTAAGTCTCTTGGTCAGAAATAAATGGCCTTCCCCTCTTCGGGAATCTACTGCATGGGTATTTAATGTTTCTCTTTCGTATGAGAATATTCGACTGAAGTTTTTGAATATTTTTAAAAAACCTTTTCTGGCATGTGGTGAAAAAAGATCAGGTCAAGATCTGAATTTTGTGCACTATTATTTACTTGGGGTTGGATTATTATTTTTTGTCCAGTATAGGTTTTAGTGTATTCCCTCAGTTTAGCTTCTTCATTGCTATCTTCTGATATGGTGAATTATCTTCAATTCAGGTGATGGCTCATCTTTTGAAGCCTCGTGGTTGGAAGCCTCCTGTTCGCAGACAATTTTTCCTGGACTGCAATGAAATAGCTGATCTTTGTGATAGTGCTGAAAAAATATTTTCAAGCGAGCCAAGTGTTCTACAGCTTAGAGCACCTATCAAGATATTTGGTGATCTGCACGGGCAGTTTGGGGACCTTATGCGACTTTTTGACGAGTACGGCTCCCCTTCTACTGCTGGGGATATAGCGTAAGTGTTTTCTTTATCGATGCATTTTCTTCATGTTCAGATTTTAATCCATTTTGTTTTGATCCCAAACTCATGTTTCTGTGAAAATACTGGAACCTTCCTACATTGCGTATACCATCTTCATTTTTGGTATATTTGTACGTTTGATAATTTCAAGCTCTAACCTTGATCACTCGTGCTCATGCATTTTAGCTTGTACGGGTAAATCTGTGGTTATGCTCATAAGGATCATGATTTCGACTAGAAAATCCCAAGCTGAAAGAGAAAACACCGCTGCACCCTAAATAGGACAACCACAAAATATTTTCATTAATAGGTGGTTTAAGTATAGCTTGTAGGGAATAATGAACAATGCTTAAATTTCATCAGTTACACGTGCTAAACATTGTTTATTACTGTCGTTGGAGAATAAACATTTTACTATTTAAAGCCAAAAACTTCTTGCAACTAAACATGTACATGTTTTCCCTAATACATTAAACTCAATAATGGCTTGTACCAGTTATTGACACAGATTTTCTTTCAATGCGTCCATTTGATATGCACTAAATCCTTTAACTTGGTTCTATCATTTTTTCTCCAGTATGATCATAATGAAATAAACTTAGGAATCCATCGGTGAATATTTTTGCTTTCATGAAAACCTAATTTGTTTTGTTTGTTCTGTGTAGTTATTGTAGTTCCTTGTTACTCGTAGAGATTTTGTTTTAAAATTGAAATTATGTATGGGTTATTACTTTGTTGACACTGATTTAAGTATAACTATTGTCTCGTTTTTATTGTCGTAAGAAAATTCTTCAGGGTTAGAGCATCTTGTTCCAATTGTTCACTCATACTCAGATCATCAATTTTCCAAGGTGGAATTAGCTGATAGCTTGAACCGAACTACCCAAAATAGGTGTTATTAGCTCATTACTTGGTATGAATAGTTAAGTATTTAGAGAATGGATTATTCTTGCAAGCTTAACAATTGCCCTCATGCCACCCCCCTCACTTCCTCGCACCATGGAGATGCACTTCAGGAAGAAGAAACTTCATAATTCCCAAAACCAGGGATAAAATCATTAATGGGAAGGCTTGTAACAAAGGCTTTACAAAAGAGGTCTACTATTATGTTAGTTACTTGGCTGTAAAGTCTTAAGCTGTTTTGTTTGTGTCCACATGTGCGCGCACAAGCACAATGCATTAATTTTCTAGTGTTTGTATATTTATGTGAATATGTGCGCGTTTATGTACTAAATGTTCTTTCCTTTTCTAATCATATCTTTGCTGTTATATGGATTTATGTTCATGATGTTATTTTGTGCTCAGTTATGCACTCATAAATACATCGACATCTTTCTTGTTATACTAATTTTGTACAATGACTGTCAGATATATCGATTATCTCTTCTTAGGAGATTATGTTGATCGTGGCCAGCACAGCTTGGAAACCATCTCTCTTCTGCTTGCTTTAAAGGTACTATTGCTTTGTGTTTGTCCTATTCTGGCTCTTATGTTGTATGATTTCTTATGTTTTTTAGCAATTGACTGATTGAGAGCTTTACAGGTTGAGTATCCTCAAAATGTACATTTGATTCGTGGAAATCATGAAGCTGCAGATATCAATGCCCTTTTTGGCTTTCGAATTGAATGTATTGAGCGCATGGTATGGTGCTATTGTATTTGTATATTATGATGTTTGTGATTTTCATCTTTCACCAGTAAATGACTATTTTCTTAATGATATGCTAAACAGGGTGAGAGAGATGGAATTTGGGCATGGCATCGGATAAACAGATTGTTCAACTGGCTTCCCCTGGCAGCTCTTATTGAGAAAAAAATAATTTGTATGCATGGTGGTATAGGAAGGTCAATAAATCATATTGAACAAATTGAAGGCCTTCAGCGTCCAATCACGATGGAAGCGGGTTCAATTGTTCTGATGGACCTATTATGGTTGGTACATGTCCATGCTACTACATTTATTTTGTTTTTTTATATTGTTCAATTTGTTTCTTATTAAATGAATTTCTTTGTATAGGTCTGATCCAACTGAGAATGACAGTGTGGAAGGATTACGACCAAATGCAAGAGGTCCTGGGTTGGTTACATTTGGGGTTCGTATTATTTCATTTTTATCTTATTTTCTTGCCATTTTTCTTATACTTGTTATTATTGTTTTGCGGTTGAGGCGTTGTGCTTAACAAAGTTAGTTTCTCATAATTTTTCTTTACATGTATATGCTTCACATTAAATGATTTTGTACACGTTTAATTCTTTAGTTTACTTATTATTATTTTTAGATTTTTCAAGTATTTATTTTTTCAATTTTTTTAAACACAATATATAAAACATGATACCAATATTGCTACCCAATACCGCAATTGACTGTCTGATACTTTTCTGATACCATGACTTTGAACCATGTGTAATGGTGACAATCTCACGTACTCTGGATGATACTAATTGATATTGAATTATCACAGTGACATCCTTACTAGGCTTTCTGGTAGTCTTTTTGTGCTAAATAAAGAAAATCTGTAGCTGACCACTTCTTTTTCCAAGGAATTTTCTTCTTCTAGAATGTGTAATTTATTGGTAGTTTCTTTATGATTGTGCATTTTATTGCTCATCCTGGCATGATATTTTATTCCAGCCTGATCGTGTGATGGAATTCTGCAACAACAATGATCTTCAATTAATTGTACGTGCACATGAATGTGTCATGGATGGCTTTGAGCGTTTTGCGCAGGGACATTTAATTACCCTTTTCTCAGCGACCAATTACTGTGGTACGATTTCACCTTCTACTTATTTATTGAGATTGTAGAAGCCTATAGGGAGACTGCCTATTAAGCATGTTATTGACTTATTCTTTCAATTTGTGCTGTTTCTATAGGTACTGCAAATAATGCTGGCGCAATCTTAGTCTTGGGTAGAGATCTTGTAGTGGTTCCAAAACTCATTCATCCATTGCCACCAGCAATTTCATCACCAGAAACGTCACCTGAACGACACATAGAAGATACATGGATGCAGGTACTACTGGTTCTAGATTTGTTACCTATTCTGATATTGTTTCTCTCTGAGGTGTCTTTACCTTGTTCTATTGGTAATATTGTTTCCTGTTATTTTTTTGGCGTGATTAGGAACTTAATGCTAACAGACCACCTACACCAACTAGGGGGCGTCCTCAAGTTGCTAATGATAGGGGTTCTCTTGCTTGGATTTAGTGGGTCTGGTTACATATTGTTTCTCGAAACATTCCTGGATCATGCTGCCACCTTGGTATTTCTTGTTTCCTGTATATAGCATGAAGCTGTATGGAGATTTTCCCGAGCTTGTAATATCTGTTCTTGTTAGAGTTGTGAAGGCTTTCAGCACATTTGGCGCACTCGGCAAATTTAGCAAGATCTCAAATCACTGAATACATGAGCTCGAAATCCACATTGTTGTCTGGCGAATAGGCTACTAGTCTCTTATGTGCTGAAAGGGTTCGGGGTTTCCCAAGCTGACCTTGTACATTGAGCTTCAGACGGGTAGAAGTTACAGTCTTGTTTGTTTCTCCATTTCGGCGGGGTAGTCATGGGTATTTTTCTCTGTAGTTTTATATAAATTTTTATTTCTTGTTTAGATGTATTAATTTCTCTTAATTTTTCTTTTCTTTCTTAAAAAAGGACATGAGGTACCCATATGATTGGTGAGATATGATATTGAAATCATCGTGGGAGTTCGTGTATCATAGAGGCGTTTCTTTGTGTAATTTGTATTTTATTCTGTACAATACAACTTTTTTGTGTGAAGATAAGAAGCTATTTGTATGAGAACATGTTCATTCCTTGTTCTTTGTGTTCTTTCATTCCAAGTGCGACGACTGCTACATGATTTGGGTGTTCGGTGCTTGTCAATGGAAAATCATTTTAGAGCAGTTTGGCGGAGTAAATGCGTTCTAAATTGAATTAGATTTCTTTTTTTCTTTAGTTTGTTGATGAATTCTAAAAGTGTTTAGTATATATGCAGTTAAAGTATAATAGTTTAATTTCATATTTAAATTGTGAACAACGTATGTTATTTGATGATAACAACATAATTAAGAGTTGGATGAAGTAAACAACTTCATGGAATAGTCACTCTTAACACAAATGTTGATGTCTAATTATTGCATTGACACAAACGACATAAAAATAATAGTTTTAGTAAATAGAGCAACCAGAAATGGTTTGGTTGGGTTGGGATCGGGATGTGACGATGCAATATTTGCTCAAATGCTTCTGGTTTTGTGGAAGACACCATCACCTTGAAGTTAGACTTGTTTTTGAGAAAACCCAGGAGTACTGGAAGCCATTGGCCGAGGCGGCAGGGGATTTTGGTGGGAGAGATTGGGCCATTATATTTTGGGATCCCTCAACTTCCTCAGCTATTTCATTCTCTTCTTTTTCTTGTTGAGAATTATCAAACACTTAATTCTTTTCTTGATCAATAAGTGGTGTTTCTTGATTATTGAGAAGGGTGAGGAGAAGGCGGCCATCTTGTCGTTGCGTTTGCAAAAAGTTATCGGCCTCGAGGACTAACCGCCCACTTTCACGGTGCGAATGCATTTGATGGGAAGGAATTGGCGGAGGGAATGTTCGGGGTTTCTTAGTAGCTCTAGCTGCTGCTGCTGTAGCAATTACTCGCACTTGTTCTTGTTCTATTTGTGGCTTTGGTTTTCCCTCTCCATCCCCAGTCTCTGAAGACGTCGGGTAAGAGGGGAACCCTTCAGAGCCCGTCTCGGATCCCAGACCTTCAGTACAAATCTCGAGGCTCTTTTTAGTCAAAGAGCTTGATGATCTTTTTACAAGAGGATGAACACAAGGAGGTGACTCCACCGCCTTGTCCTTGGACTTTTCTAATAAAATGGAACTCCAAATATCAAGTTGACTTGGATTTTCAACTTCCCTCCTCCCCTTGAACTCTTTGTGTTCATCACCTTGGATGGGAAAAGATGCAACATTTTGGGATAACCATTTCTTGGAGGACATGTCAGCTGAAAGAGTTCGTCTGGTGGCATTTGGTGCTTTGGTTTGTTGACAGTGATCAGGCCCCTGCAGAATGGAGACTATCCCTTGCTTACTCTCTATCAGAACTGGTGCATATTCTTCCACTTTTAGAGGTGATGATGGTAAGCCAAAGCTCTTGTTCTTGTTTAGAGTAATTGACATCTCTTCAAGTGATGTAGGTGGTAAAGAATCAATATTTTCTCACTGCATAAAGTATTGAATTATGAAAAAAACCCAATATATGCTTTAGTAACAAAGTCTCAAGTCACAAAAAGCTTGATTTTGTATCCAACTTCTTAGGGGCATGTAGGTATGTAATAATAATAATAATAATAATAATAATAATAATAATAATAATAATAATATGATTTTCGATTCCATGAAGTTTGTCAAGTATTCGTAAGGCTAAACAAAAAATGTTGCATCTCGTGTATAGCTCAAAGTTACAGATATATGCTATTACCATGATACAATTAATATTTTCCTATATCCTTGATAAAAGCGTGACCAATTTTGAACTCGGTGGAAATCGGATCCTAATAATATACCAATATATATATATATATATATATATATATATATATATAGATACAGATCATATATCTAAATATGTATATTAACAAATACTCAAAAAAAACAACAAACAAACACAAAAACTATATATATACTTTGAAAGATTAATTGTTTTTTACCTTAAGCAAAACAAGAGCAGGCCAACTGAGGTAGGAGAGACAACTGAGTGCTAGTTACTGAAGAGAGAAGATGATAGGATGTTGTTTAAGGATCAAAGAGCTAAGCTGTGTATATATGGCTGAATGCAAATACAAGGGAAAGGGAATGTTGGGTATTTATAGTAGACCAAAGAGCATATGGAACCTTGTTCATAGGACCACCTATGCTATGCCACAATAAAAAGGCCTTTTGATTTCCTCAAATTATAATTTCTTACAATTACTCCAAGGGATAGGGATAAACTTTTAGAGGGACATCACAAATAACTTGTATATAAATCCTTAAATTCTAATTCCGATTCTAATTATTGAAGTTCTCAAGCTTACTTATTAAGGAACAGATATTTATGAGCTGAGCAATTCTTATAGATATTTGTTTTATATCATGCAATCTTGATTATAATAATATCTTGGGTAAAATGCAATTTACTACCTATGATTTATATATTTTTGCACTTCAATTGTCACCCATAGTTAAGCTTTCATTGCACACTACCTCCTATTCAATTTTCTGTCTTAATACTATTCAAAAAAGGTGACTAATATCTATATATTTTGGCCTTAATAATCCTTTTGACCATACTTTAAATTGTTGACTCTATTAGTTTATGATCTATCTAAATATTTATATATATAGATCAATTTTTATCAACATACCTATTTTCGAAAAGAATAAAAGTCTTTGAAAAAGTTAAATATAACTAAAGAAGTACTATACTTGTTAATTCTATGTGATATATTAGTAATATAAAGTCGTTTATGTATGGCGATATAAAAATTCACAATGCTTTAGTATTTTAGTATATTCTTTGTACGTATATGTATAGTTGGATTTATCTAAAAAACTTTTACTATGGACATGTTAATTCTATGTGATATATTAGTTAAATACCTATTTTCTCTTTTCACATTATATTTTCTTTATTTAAAAATTAGGGATATATTTTCTTCAACATCTATTCCAAAATTAAAGATTTTATTCTATTTTAGACTATATATAAAGTAATACAAAATTTCTTATCACTAAATATATATTTGCTTGCGTATTATTATTATTATTATTATTATTCTCGTTTTGGCAATACCAACAACTTTTCTAATATGCTATTACTATTATTCTTCATTGAGTAGGTATTATCATGGTCCCCTCTTATATATTTTCAAAAAATGTTAAAAAATAAACTTAATTTTCCTTTTTCGAACGTGGTCATTTTAAAATTTGTATCTCTAATTTCCATACGTAAGGAGTAAATTGATATGGAACGTCTACTTCAGAAAGGTAATAACTTAAAAATCGCAATTTATTAGTGGCAGAAGCTAGCAGTCTTGCTCCAAAACGTTTGTGCCAAGACAAATTTTCATATTTATAATTTATCACATGAAAATATATTTATTTTGGAACAAATCCTATTTCCCATGATAAATAAGACGGAAATAATGATGTTCAAAATCAATAAAAGAAAATTCTCTTGCCCTTACTCATGTCCCAAAATTAGAGATATTTTTTTGAGTCGATTCGCAAAATCCTAAAACTCAAAATTGATATAATTTCGTTCAAATTTAAAAAAAAAAAAAATATAATAATTAGTAATGTTTTATAGTTAATTTACTTACAATTGTTATATTTGTTTTCATTAAAACTAAATAATTTCATATCAGTTTTAAATTTTAAAATTTCGCAAATTAACTCTAAAAAATTAAAATGCATCTTAGAAAACCTGAAAATTTCAAATGGACGAGAAAACACGAAGCAGTAGAGTTACATTTGCCATTGTATATTAAAATTGCAGGCCAGTTGTATGTTTAATACTTACCAACAAATTTTATTGTACATTAATTAGTCAGATGGAAATTATATTTGATAATGCCCTATCCTTCGTGTAGTTATTTTCAGTTGGACTCCGACTCCTTTAGACCTACGCAGCATATTCTTTCGAGCTTTGGACTGCTAGCTGTGATAGTCACGGACTCACGGTGTATGTAGCCATGTAGGTATTAGTAAGTGAGAAAGAAAGATAAAATATTACCAATATTAATATGGAAGAGTTATATTTATAGGCATAGGTAATGTGATACGTCCCTTCGCCAAATTCCATCAGTACTAGTGGATGCATGGTTGGGACCAACCCATATCATGAGTTGTGTTGTGTAGGAACGTCGGATCAAAAGACAAATATTGTCCTTGCCTTGTAGGGCTTGGGGGTGTAACAATAATATTAGTCACATGAGATTATATATGTTTCGAATTGAATTCTTTTTTCTGATGATAGCTAGATTGTAAGCTAGAACACTTAAATTTAGATCTTCACTTACGTGTTTATTAGAAAAAACATTCAATGCATCCTTCGTAATGCAAGTGTGTCTATTTTTTTCATGCGATGATTTCATGTTGAATAATTATCATGAGATTGTAAACATTTAGAGGGGTTGAATAGTTGTCTAAACTAAAATGTAACTAACAATGTCAATTTTTAATTTTTGTAGTTACAGACTTACAGCAAACATCTTTATATATAATATATGCACACATAAAACGAGATGTCTGGATTAATATAATTTATTCTAACATGAGACTATTTTACGTGAATATTGATATACACATTTTTTATACATTTTAATATTCCCATATTTATTATTTTATATTCTTATTTTATTTAACTAATACATTTTATTTTGTTTTGTAGGAAATAACATTTATTTTTCTTTGGGAGCAAATAAAGGATTTATATCCAACCTTTAAAGATGAAAAAGGTTTCTTGGAGGATTACTATGTAGAGATTGAAGTCAAGAAGGAAACAAGAGGAAAAAAGGAACAAAAACTTTCCAAGTTCAAGGAACCTAAATTAGGGCACATACTTATTTTCCCTATAAATAGGCTTCTTGTTTTAGAGAGAAGGGGTACCACTTGTTATTTTCTTTTCCTTAGTTTTTTGCTGGTGTAAAATGTAGTAATATATTTAGAGCTTTTGTCTTTTCTCTTATTCCAATCATGTGTGGTACTACTGTCAGAGAGTATTTTTAACTTTCTTTTATTGATATAATAGAAATTCTCTTTTTAATTATTATTCTTATTTCATGCAAGCAGTAGTACTAATATTATTTGTTTTTGTTTTTTATTCCATGGCTAGCTAAATTTCTATTACCTAGGATGATGATGATGAAATTAGGTATTTCATAATAATATTCTCTTTCCGTTCCGAAATTAATGCTTAATTATTTTCGCCTTTATATTTTCTTTTGCATAAATTGTATATAATTCTTATATTGATTGCGAGATTTTGATAAGTTATAGTTAATTTGTGAATTTTTCATAACTTATGCTTGCCCATATTAATTATATAAATCATTATTTTTAAAGAGAAAGAAAAATAATTTGAGAATTAATTTAGAAAATAAGAAATTATTTATTATGTTAATATTTGGTAGATTCTAATTCCTAGGTATCATTTCTCATTAATAGTTTTCGTTATTAATTAATAGTTTGCATACTTTAGTTAATAAATCTTCTCCACCATTTTTTGTTTCTAATTTGTCTAAAATATTAATTAAGGATATATTAAAGAATTGATCTAGTCTGTGTGGTTCGACCTGCACTTGTCAAATCTACAATAGACGTTGTGCACTGGCAGTACATAATTTTTATCACATCAAATTTTTGGCGTTGTTGCAAGGGACTAGAATTAATTTTTATCTATTCCCTAATTTTTATTTATTCGAATTAATTTTAACTCTAATTTTTTTCTAGGATTATTGAAGCGGATCGAAGGATCGAAAAGATAAAGATTTTGTTACTACGCTTTCTTTGGTACATTGTATCTCCATATATTTTTTTAAGAAAATAGTAGTTTAGTTTTTTTAATATTTTTTTATTTGTCGCATTCATGCATTCACTCACGTAGAGCACATCCTAGATTTTTTATTTTTTATTTTTTGTCAAATATAAACTGTGGTTATTGCTGAAAGATTGATGTACATTAAAATTTCTCATTCTTTCGTAATTCACAAGTGTTAAGACACTTTAGTTATTTGTTTATAGTTTTTTTATTTGTGCATTTTCATCTTTAATATAACATTAAGGCCACAACCTCTAACAAGATAAAGTGGGGATTTCATCACCCTTTATTGGCCCACAAACAACTCAATTTGCATTTTGCATGACCATGACCTAATAAAATCAAGTAGACATTGACCCCTAGGACTCTCGAGCTCAATTAGGACAAGAAATTCTAAGAGGAGTCTAAATTTTAAATTAATCAAACTACTGGTGTCTAGGCAAGTGGTTCAAAAGATAAATGCCTAAAGATTGTGTGATTATTCAATTAGTCACCGTATCTATGTACGGAAAGACTCACACCTTTCTTACACTTACCTGGCTAATGGAGTGATTAATTTCTAATTTGGTGGACCTTGCGGTGTAACTTGGAACAGTTAGGAGCTGTTTAGATTTTATTTAGGTTGACCTTAGAAGTAATTTTTATTATTTTTTTAATTATTATAATTTGTTTTTTGGGTGCTTATCTGTTTATTTACTAAGTAGTGTATGCAAAAAGTGTGGACTAGGGACGAAACATCCCGATTAGTGTTACTTGATTTTTTGGACTTCACTTTAAATGATCTCACTTTAAGAAAAATAGAGGGCGCACAAACTGTTTCTTTAAGGGATCGATGTTGCCCTTCCCGCTTTGCCCAACCTTCATGCATAAGTCTACCATCGGTAACTAGTAATAATTTTGAACTTAAACCACATTTCATAAATATGTTACCAAGGTTCACTGGTATAGAAGATCCATACTTATTCATTCAATAATTTGAGGAAGTTTGTGCTTTAATGAAAATTTAACAATTATCTGATAACATAATTAGGCTAAGATTGATCACATTTTCTTTAAAAGACAATTCTAAAAGTGGTTATATAGCCTACCAAATAATTCTATATCAACATGGGAGGGATTTGTTGTTACATTTCTAAAAAAATATTTTCCAAATCATAAAACTGCTAAAATTAGGACTGCAATTCATCAATTTTTCAAATTTGAAAAGAGTCATTTTGGAAATATTTTGATAGATTTAAAAATTTTTATCCCAGTGCCCACACCATGGAATTGAGAAATGGAGAGATTATGTCAAATTGCATACGAAGGTTTAGACTATTCCACTAAGATAATGTTAGAGTCAATATGTCAAGGGGATTTTTTGAATAATGACGAGGAAAATGCTTGGGAGTTTTTATAAGACTTAGCAAAAAAACCATGCAATGGGAAACCACCCGAGAGACCAATAAACCTAGTTCATACAATTGACAATTTAATTGCTATCGAAGCTAAGTTGTCTAGTGTACTTAAAAGACTTGAATCTTTAGACAATAGGGGACAATCACACGCGAACCAAGTCTCCACACCAACACCTTTGTGTCTAAGGTGTAATTCACCAAGTCACATGATAGAGGAATGTCCTAGAGTCATGGCCCAATCTGAAGAATATGAAAATGTCAATGCAATATTTTAAAGACCTGGGAATGACCCATTTGAACCCACTTATAATCCAAGATGGAGAAATCATCCTAATTTTGCATGGAACCAAGGACCCTACCCAAATAATTCTTCAAATTAGGTCCATCAGTCTCTAAATCAATCTTTTCAACCTTACAAAAATTCGAGTTCTGGTTCGTACCAAAATGCAAATTCAACAACCCAATTTCTACTAGGTTTTTCTAATGAAAGTGAGAAGAAACTTAACACTTTAGAGAAGAACATAGAAACTTTAATGAAATCTCATAATAATTTTAATAATCTCATGCAAAACACTAACCAAGCCTTATCTCGTCTAGAGATCCAAATGAGTCAATTGGCCATTATAGTTAGTGAAAGAGAGAAGGGTAAACTTCTTAGTCAACCCAAGACCAATCCAAAATTTTGAGTCCCTAATCAAAAACCTTATCATGCTAATTCACTTAAAAACAACCAAGTTAATCATGTGAATTCTGTAATCTCTTTAAGGTCTGGAAATTATTTTAACAATCATACTGACATTGATAATGAATAAGGAAAAATTTAAATGATGAATCTAACAATTCATCTTCAAAGTCAGCCCAGCCTGAAAAGCCCACAAACTTTGAGTCAGTAGGCCCATCCACTAAGCATGTGTCAAAACATAATCAAACCACACCTTCTGAGTCAACTGAAAAAGTCTTTAAACCAAAAGCCTCATTTCCTCAAAGGCTTATTTCAAACAAGCAGGCAACCCAATTTGATAAAATTCTAGAAGTGTTCAAACAAGTGAAAATTAATATTCCCTTTCTAGATGCAATTCAACAAGTTTCCTTATATGCTAAATGTCTAAAAGATTTGTGCACACATAAAAGAACCACTCATGTTCCTAAGAAAGCTTTTCCACCAGCCCATGTTAGTTCTATCTTGTCAAGCCAAGTCCCTGTGAAATATAAGAACCCCGGTTGTTATACTATTTCATGCATCATATGTGATACCTTAATTGAAAAAGCTGCTTTGCTTGATTTAGGAGCTAGTGTGAACTTGTTACCATTTTGGTGTACCAAACATTGGGCTTAGGGGAGCTAAAAAAGACAAGTGTCACACTCCAGCTAGTTGACCATTCTGTTAAAGTACCAAATGGAATAGTTGAGGATGTACTCATTAAGGTTGGCAATTTTGTATTCTCTGTTAACTTTGTTGTTCTTGAAACCTAGCCTGTTGTCAATTCTAAGGGTCAAATTCCTGTCATTTTAGGTAGACCATTTCTAGCAACCTCTAATGCGTTAATTAATTGTAGAAATGAAGTAATGAAATTGATATTTGGGAACATGACATTTGATTTAAATGTGTTTAATGTGGGAAAACAATCTAGTGATTTTTCAGACCAGTCTGTTGAAGTGAACATGATTCAAGAAATGTCTGGAAATGAACTTACGGGAGAAGATGAAATTTTTAACTTTTGTTTAAATTATTTTGGTTAAAATTGGGATGAAACAGAATACTTCAATGAGATCAATGAGATGTTGGACTCCACTACCCAAAAATCTTACTATAGATTGAAACCTATAGTTGAATCAAGTTTGACACATTTTTAGCATTTTCAAGGGAATTACATTGACCTTGAATTTAAACCCTTTTGTGATCATTCCAAGTCTACCTTAGGTACATCCGAAGCACTTTCCAGAATCACTAAATATACCTTAACAAATGAACCAAAGGTTGTGGACAATGAAAATCTTTCATGTTTAGATAATGAGATCATATCTCCCATTTCAGATAATGCATGTGTTAATACAGTGGTGCATAAAAATCTTGGTATAACAGTTATTCAAAATGATGAAAATGTTTTAGTGCCCCTTAGTAACGAATATGGATGAAAAGTTTGGATAGATTTTATGAATTTAGAATTTTTCAAAAGGAACTTTAATTTGTCGTTGTCATTCCCTGACTCAATTTTAAAAGAATTAGTCGGGTATGCTCACAATTGTCTTCTGTTGTAAATTCTAACTATTTCTAATTACCCATACCTCCTGAAAAGCATACAAAATCCACTTTAGATTGTCTGTTTATATCACTGATCATTTACAGTCCCATAGTTTTTAGGATGCATAAAATTTGTAGTTATGTACATTAGTTTTCCTTCTCACCTCATGATTCTCTTGTAGACCAAATATTGTTCCAGTACCATACAAGGTGCAATTCTTTCACATCTTTGTTCTCTTTTCTTCATTTGCATTCATTGAGGACAATGCATGATTTAGGTATGGGGGGTTGCATTTTTATTTTGTTTTCTTTTCTTTGTAGGAAATTATTTTTTTTAAAAAAAAACTGAAAAACTGAAAAACTTTGTTCAACTTTTTATGGATTGAATTTATTCTAATAAATGCCCGTGGAATTAAAACTCATGAGTAAGATTGAAAGATTTAGAACTCTTGAACCTTTGATTATAAGATACAAAATCTTAGTTTGAAACACCATCTTGAGTAAAATAAAGTTCTTATGCATTTCTGCGCTTCACTTCGCACTAACTCTTAGTTGTGGGGTATAAACTACGATTCGAGAATTTTCAAGAAAAATATTTGGAAAAAAAGAGTTAAAAATAAATAAATAAATAACTGCTTCAATGTACATTGAATGAAATAACTGGGTATCCAGCCTCAGGAAGCATCGATATTCACGTTGAAAGGTGTGATGGATAAAAGCAACTTGACTAGTTTAGTTTTGTGGCATCTGTTACTCGAGTTAGTAAGCCCTTAGGGGTGTCTCTACACCTAATGCCCCAAAACCAACTGGTTTGGGAGTCATTGGTTCAGCGTTCGCTACATGAATAACTCTGAAAAGCCTAAGAAAACGAGATATTACACAAGTCAAGAAAAAAGAAAGAAAAAAATGAAAAAAGAAATAAAATGAGTTTGCATGATTTTCATGGTAAAAATCCCTACTAAGAGTTACATCATATACACAATGCATGCATCACATGAAATTAATTTAATGAAGGATGATGTCTAGAATGAATATTAAATATTTTTGATAGGGTGAAAGTGTGATTTTGAATTTAATCTTGCTCATGTTTAATGCCCATGGATATTTAGAAGTTTATTTCAAATTCATGACTTGTTGAAAAAAATATTATTAAATTTTGTAGGTATATTCACTGTAAACCCTCACGAGACACAACTCGTTTACTTGGGGTAATATTGAGCTTTAAAGGCTTGTTGCACAAGTGCAATCGTGTGTCCCACGAAAATAGGGGTAATATAGTTTTTTATTTATTTTATTTTATTTTTATTTTACTCGAGGAATAGCAAAAGATAAATATGAGGGTATTTGATATACACATTTTTTATACATTTTAATATTTCCATATTTATTATTTTATATGCTTATTTTATTTAACTAATATATTTTATTTTGTTTTGTAGGAAATAATATTTATTTTTCTTAGGGAGCAAATAAAGGATTTATATCCAACCTTTAAAGATAAAAAAGGACTCTGAATTACCATATAGAGATTAAAGTCGAGAAGAAAAGAAGAGGAAAAAAGGAATAAAAGTGTCCAAGTTAAGGAACCTAAATTAAGGCACATATTTATTTTTTCTATAAATAGGTCTTTTGTTTTAGAGAGAAGGGACACCACTTGTTATTTTTTTTCCTTAGTTTTCTGCTGGTGTAGAACAATCATGTGTGGTACTATTACCAGGGAGTATTTGTAACTTTCTTTTATTGATATAATAAAAATTCTCTTTTTAATTATTGTTCTTATTTCATGCAAACAGTAGTACTGATATTATTTGTTTTTGTTTTTTATTCCATGGCTAGCTAAATTTCTAATACCTAGAATGATGATAAAATTAGGTATTTCATAATAATATTCTCTTTCCGTTCTGAAATAATGCCTAATTATTTTCGCCTTCATATTTTTCTTCGCATAAATTGCATATGATCATTCTTATATTGATTGCGAGGTTTTAATAAGTTATAGTTAATCTATGAATTTTTCATAATTTATGCTTGCCCATATTAATTATATGAATCGTTATTTTTAAAGGGAAATAAAATAATTTGGGAATTAATTTAGAAAATAAGAAATTATTTATTATGTTAATATTTAGTAGAATATGATTCCTAGGTATTTTTTCTCATTAATAGTTTTAGTTATTAATTAATAGTTTTCATAATTTAGTTAATAAATCTTCTCCACCATTTTTGTTTCTAATTTGCCAAAAATATTAATTAAGGATATATTAAAAAATTGATCTAGTCTATGTGGTTCGACCTGCACTTGCCAAATCTACAATAGACGTTGTGCACTTGCAGTACATAATTTTTATCACATCAAATATGTTTAGATGCAAAGTGAGACTCAAACAATCAATCCACAGATACAAGAATTTTTACGTGGTTCTGTCCTTCACCTCTAATGGCTTAATTACCTTTTTTTGTAGTGTGCGCAGACATGAATAGCCGCTGCAACCTCGGCGCAAGAGGAAAGTACCGTAAAATCTTCTTTGGTACATGTGTCTCCTTCCCCCCCACGTTTTGTGATCTTATACCGAGGCGAGTTACAGATATCACACTGCACCTTATCTTTGTCTTCCCCATAGTATAACATGCAATCCTACTCACAAACATCAATCTTCTCATACCTGAGATTTAACCCCTTAACCAACTTTTTCACTTCATAGTAATTCGCGGGCAGAGTTTTATTCCTAGCTAGGTAAGAACTCGTTGAAAATATCAAGCAAATCATTGAATCCTGTCTCATTGCAGTCATGCTCATTCTTGAAATCTAAAACCTTCATAACTGCAGAAAGCCTAGTGTGCTTGTCATTTCCAGGATACAATGGGACAATCGATTCGAATAGCAACTTATAGAAGGCAGCTGCTGAATCATTTGACTTTTGTTGAGCACTGCTTGATGCATTCTCATTTTTAGCCCAGTCAATATTGGTAGGGCCATACTCATCAACCAATATCTGCACGACATCATAGCTATCTGATTGCGATTCCCTGTGAACCGATTGGTCTACAGTACTATTTGTTCGTTCTTTTAAATCAGCTGATTCCCTATGATGAATCCATACGGAATACCCATCTACAAACCCATGCGAATATAAGTCAAATTTAACTTCATCGACAGTCTTCCACATCATGTTCTTAATTACACTTGAGATACGAACATCTCATCTTTCCGTTCGGATCATCAACTTGTTCTATTACTTTGTTCATAAAATTGGACACCCCATCACGATACGCATCAACTAATCCCCTCCCATCAATCTGTATCCTACGGTAAATCTAACTCCAGTTGGCTGACATCTTTAATTGAAGAAAATACCCAATTAGATCAAGAATAATCATGAATGTGGTCCATGCATGAATTTAGTTTACCTAATATATCTCTACTCTATAGGGGTTAGGCTTCTATCCCGTTACTGGATACGTATCCTCACTAGTGCCAATCTTGAGCACATTTATTATATTTTAAGAAAATTTCAGCAGCACCTCCCCATGGTCTCTAAGTACACAAAATAGACCAAGATAACTTAGTCTAAGTATGTACTCGGAGAACATGTCGAGACACCAGCTGAAGTGTAAGACCCCAAATTTTTATAAATAAAATTGAATTTCCTCTATTCTTTATCTTGAAATAATAAGGTGTTAATTTGATATAATGCTTTGGTTATGGGTGAAATGTGCAAATTTTGCAAAATAAGCAAGTGGTTATAAAATATTCATTGTTGTCGGGGAATATTCGTTTGGTCGTGTAATATTCTTGTTGTCGGGGAATATTCGTAAGACGACGCAGCCATTTGTGGGCCCCATAACAGAAAACAGTTGGAGAAAGAAAAATGACAAGTTTGAGTTTTTATAAATAATGGCGTAGTTGTTACCGTTAACACTGTTGGAATTCCTGGTGGTTAAAATATAGTAAAACGCGTGGTTGCACAGTAGAACACTATATTGCACATTATTTTTGGATTATTGATTCTTACGTAAGAAGACACTACTCAATAATTTTTACAGTAATTACTGTTCAATATTTTATTTTATTGATTCAATAATTGCTACGTTGATATTTTATATTATTATTGTTTTAATAATTGTCACTGCACAATACTTCCATTATCAGATCAATAATTCATATTTTGTGAATAATATTATTAGATAGCATTATTGGCAATGTGTAAGGAAGTTCTATCTAAGAAAGGGGTTTGGTCACCTAATTGCGCGCCAGTAATGAGAAATCCTTATCGGAAAGCCCCCTCTTTTCTGGGAATGACCTGATTGTTATTATTGTGATTCTGTAATATTATTTGTGAATAATTAATTATTGATTTATATGATAAAGAAATATTTATTTTATGTGGTTATAAATGAATGAATTAATATTGAGGTGTTTTATCAGTATTTTGTCGGAATAGAGGTATTAAAAATCATCCGTATATGGATTTTGGTCATTTTTTATTTGGAATTTTGAAAAACTTTCTTCTACAAAGTTGTAGAGAATTAAATTTCTTATGGAAAGGACATAGAATTCGTATTTTTATGATAAAGGGCTATTTATTATGAATTATTGAAGTTTTAGAAATAAATATTTTTAATTTAAAACATGGGTGGGCCCTACTTTTGTATTTTATAGAAAAATGCTGAATTTGGTGGGCCCCATTTGTGGTGTGCTGAATTTTGGTCAAGTGGCGTGCGGGAATTTTTTTATAAAATATTATTTTATTATATTTTAGTCTGCTTTGGTGTTCTAGCATTTTTCTATAAATAGGGTGCTTAGTTAGAATTGAAAATCACACCAGAATATGAAGTTTTCTCTCTTTATAATATCGAACGTATTTTTATGAATATTTAGATACTTTGAGAGTTGCTATTCAGTGCAAGTTTCCTTCAACATTATATCCGATATTTCAGCCAGAAGTACTATTCTTTTGAGGTAATGGATGTTATTTTCTTCGTAAATGATGTTATTCTTTCAATATTATTATACCGAAATATTGGTGTGAATTTTATTATGAAATTTTTACCTTTTTATGTCAAAGTTACTATTCACATATACGACACTATTCAAGAATACAGTACTATTCACGAGTACTATTCACAAAGTATGATTTTTCTTGTGGAATTTTTATCTTATCGTGTCGAGGTTACTATTCACGTACACACCACTATTCACGTATACGACACTATTCACATATACGACACTATTCAAAGTAAAATTTAAACTTTCTTTTTTTTATCCAAGTTGTCTATTATGGATACTATCTTTGATTGTATCCATATTTTGATCTTTATTCTCAAATTTTGCTTCACAATTGATTATTATGGAGTATTTTTGAACTTAGATACAATGGCGAAACCAGAATATTTTTAGAGGGGGGGGGGGGGTCAAAATACATCATTAAAAAAAATTTATTTATTGACGCTTGGAGTGCTTCTTTCAAATTCATTTTGTCCAATTATAGTATTTCAGAACATTCTATTCCAACCATTGTTAACCTTTGAGTTGTGAGTCTAATGACTTTAAATACATATATATATATATATATATATATATATATATATATATATATATATATATATATATATTAATTTTCTCCTAACTATGGGACTATTAATCAAACTTTGAAGTTTTTAGTTAATTGATTAGCTACTTTTATGAATAAATTACAAATTATAATATTATATATTCAAAATATTATATTGTGGTTTTGGTCATCTTTCTTGGAGACAACTGAGAGGAGCTAATTAATATATGATCCTTTCCTGTGATGGTGCTCGACTCTGATGGAGATGATAATTTTTATAGCATTCAGGATGGTAAGCATAATGTTTGACATCTGGTCATATATTATTGCTTATCGATTTGATTTCTGTATTTTGGATTTTAGATTTGCTTATTTTTATCATTTATAATCTCAGATGTATCTCAAAATGGCTCTATGTCAACTTTTGTAACTCCAAGAGGTCCAATTACGTAAATCATAATGGCAGTGTTCCATCCTTTGCTACCTCGGATCCTCTAAGACAACCAAGTACAGAATCAGAAGAAAATATAGCTTGATCAGAGATCTTGCTGATAATGTAAATACCCTGACTGACTCTCAATTGAAATCTAGTGATCCTCAAAGTGAGGGAAACACTCAAGTTTAAGTGAATGTTATCTCTACTGAATGTGTTGATGAAAGAGGTAGTGGGGAAGATATGGGAATATTGCACAATTGTGGACTTCTCCCAAATAATTATTTGCCTTGTCTTGCTGGTACTACCTCCTCCTCTGATGAAAAGAGAAAATCTCTAACCTCAAGTCCAAGGAAAAAACCAGCCTTAAGGCTTTCCTTTTAATGGAAAGACGGACATGCCAAACCGACATTATGTAAGCGCCATTACTAAGTCCATATTCGACTCTTTTCTGTTTATATGCATAAATTGTTGTTTATTTAAGCTGCGGTGTTGATATAAACATGACTTTTAGTATGTTATAACCGATAAAAATTTTTACTTACAGTTGCTATATGGGATCTTTAAAAGTGTAGGCAAGTAAACTATCTACAATATTATTCATGCATTGCAAAAATAAGACTATGAAGACAAATAGTATATTTGTACTTAAAATTATGTGAATTTCCTTGAAACAGTTGGATATAATGTATAGAATAAATGACTTGCTCGTGCTCTTTTGTTATGTAGTTGATACACACTTATTTGACATTTCTCTTTTTATGAAATGTGGTTTAGAACAACCCTTTCTTATGAATTTCTTACTTGATTGAAAGATACCCATCTATGAAATTTAGTTGATGTTATCATTAGTGAGAGTCCTGGTATTTGTTGGGCGCCTATATCTGGTGCTGGATAACCTCTATAATCTGTTCTTGTATCATTTCAGGGACCTGCTGCACACTCAAAAGAGACAAGATGACACAGTCAAACATCTCAATCACAAAATAGGAGATGATTGTATCAGCTGTGAACTTCAGCTGACATGACCTGAATATAAAAGTCAGCAGGGGTTCTCTTCTCTTTCAAAAGCAGTTCGTGAAGAATTATTTAGCTGTGAGCTATTTGACAGTGAACCTTGTTCACAAGCTCTTAGCGCTGATATGAAGAAAGTTAAGAAGGCTTTTTGAGTTTCAGCACATAAATGTAGTGCCCTTATTGATGTAGAGTCAAAATTACAAAAATTTACACGAGTATTTAAAATATTTTTCATGAATGGTTAAAATATTTAAATTGGTTTTTTATGGTATGAGACTTCTTAGAAAAAATAGATCATTGTACATAAGAATTCATGGATTAAGAATATAATTAACTGTTTTCACACTCTCTCCATGTCCTCTCTCTCCACTTTTCATCTATATTTTTTTAAATAGGTTCCTTCACTTCCTTTCTATCTAATTTATTAACAAGAGCAGTTCACATTTGAAGTCCAGTAAGAAAAAGAAATTGACCAGTGACCAAACAAATACTAAACATATTTAACTAAAAGAAAAATTCATATAAATTATTTTAGAAATTAATTATAATTTTTTTTCAAAATTATAAGTGTACGAATATGATCATTATAAGCTACATCCAATTAACTACAAACTTTAATTTTTGTAAATTAGAAAATATATCTATTATGTGCTCAATTTTAATTTAAAAAATTATAACTTTATAAAAAATAAAACTGGGAATTTATTTTGAGACGGACGGAGTGAAACATTTTACTGTATAAAATTATGTCCAAATAAATAAAAAAATTTAAACAAAAAATGATGCATTTTGGGGGAAAAAAATAGGCATGCTTATTAGATATATATGTCTTAATTTTGGGCAACAATTTACTAGTCGTCGTAAAAAAAATTATTAAATACGCAACGAAAAACAATTGTTGCCAATGAATGTGGCCTATATTAGGCAATGAAATATAGCATCAAAAAAGTTTTCATTGCCGATGATGAGGAGATATCTCATTGGCAACAAAAAAGTAAATAGGCGGAAATAATTTTTTTTCCCGCCAACTAATTGGTAACGAAAATTTGCAACGAACTATGAATTTCGTTACGAAAAATGAAAGCCTTTCACAAACTACAACGAACGACAAATTTTGTTGGTAAACATGCATTTTTGGCAACGACTTTATAATTCGTTGCCCGAAAAATCATAGCTGAATGTCTATTTTTTTGTAGTGTGATCAAAGCAATAAAATGAATTAAGTTATTCTCATTTACAAAAAATTGATACCACGGTATGATTAAATAAATAAGACAAATATGTGCAATAATAATTAATTAATTATCAAACTTATTTAACATTATTTTATTTTAAAATAATATTGTTAATTTATTATAGGTGGAAGGATATGAATAAGCAAATGAATTAATACCATCTCATAACAAAGATCAAATTTAACTAACATTAACATGCTTCAAATTCCTGAGTTGGGGGGTTATATGACCCCCCTAGACCCACTAGTTCCGCTAGTGCTTGGATAAACCAAAGTACGAATCCCTAATCTTTGTCCTTTTAGCTCACTGTATTCATTTTTTTCTTTAAGATATTTTTCATCATCCTCAGTCCTAAATAGTGATATAACTTAATATCTTTGGCCTGGAGTGCAAATGTAAGACCCCAACTTTTTATAAATAAAATTGAATTTCCTTTATTCATTATTTTTTGAAATAATAAGGTGTTAATTTGATATAATGCTTTGGTTATGGGTGAAATGTGCAAATTTTACAAAATAAGCAAGTGGTTATAAAATATTCATTGTTGTCGAAGAATATTTATTTGGCCGTGGAATATTCTTGCTGTCAGAGAATATTCGTACGACGGCGCAGCCATTTGTGGGCCCCATAATAGAAAATAGTCGGATAAAGAAAATGACAAGTTTGAGTTTTTATAAATAACGACGTAATTGTTACCGTTAACACTGTTGAAATACCTGGTGGTTAAAATACGGTAATACGCGTGGTTGCACAGTAGCACACAGTATTGCACTGTATTTTTGAATTTTTGATTCTTACGTAAGAAGACACTACTCAATAATTTTTACTGTAATTACTTTTTAATATTTTATTTTATTGATTCAATAATTGCTGCGTTGATATTTTATATTATTGTTGTTTCAATAATTGTCACTACATAGTATTTCCTATTATTAGATCAATAATTCATATTATTTGAATAATATTATTGGATAGAATTATTGGCAATGTCTAAGGAAGTTCTGTCTAGAAAAGAGGGTTGGTCACCTAATTGCGCGCCAGTAAGGAGAAATCCTTATCGAAAAGCCCCCTTCTTTTCTAGAAACGACCTGGTTGTCATAATTGTGATTTTGTAATATTATTTATGAATAATTAATTATTGATTTATATGATAAGAAAATAGTTATTTTATGTGGATATAAATGATGGATAAGAAAATATTCATTTTGTGTGGTTATAAATGAAGGAATTAATGCTGAGGTATTTTATCAGTATTTTGTCGGAATGGAGGTATTAAAAATCGCCCGTATGTGGATTTCGGGCATTTTCTGTTTGGAATTGGAAAAACTTTCTTCTACAAAATTGTAGAGAATTTAATTTCCTATGGAATGGACATAAAATTCATATTTTTTTGATAAAAAGCTATTTATTATGAATTATTGAAGTTGTAGAATTAAATGTTTTTTTATTAAAAACATGGGTGGGCCCCACTTTTTGGTTGGTATGGAAAATTTGAATTTTGGTGGGCCCCATTTGTGATGGCTGATAATTTGGTCAAATAAATATGCGTAGAAAAAAAAAATATTTTATTAATTTAGTCTGCTTTGACGTTCTAGCATTTTCTATAAATAGGGTGCTTAGATAGAATTGAAAATTACACTAGAAACATAAGTTTTCTCTCTCTATATTATCGAGCGTGTTTTGTGAATAATTAGATAATTTGAGAATTGCTAATCAGTGCAAGTTCTTTCAGCATCATATCCGATATTCCAATCAGAAGTACTGTTATTTTGAGGTAAGGATTGTTATTTTCTTCGTAAATGATGTTATTCTCTCAATATCGTTATACCGAAATATTGGTATGAATTTTTTTATGAAATTTTTACCTTTTTATGTCGAGGTTACTATTCACGTATTCGACACTATTCACGAATACAGTACTATTCATGAGTACTGTTCACGAAGTATGATTTTTCTTGTGAAATTTTTACCCTTTTGTGTCAGTCTTACTATTCACGTATACGACACTATTCACAAATACGACACTATTCAACGAAAAATGAAATTTTCTCTTCTTTGTCCCAGATGTCTATTATGGTTACTATCTTTGATTGTATACATGTTTTGATCCTCATTCTTGAATTTTACTCCACTATGGTTTATTATGGAGTATTTTTGAACTTGGATTATCTAAAATACGAATCCCTAATCTTTGTCCTTTTATCTCACTGAATTCGTTTTTTAAATTTTTTTTCATCATCCTCAGTCCTTAATGGTGATACTTGATGAATATCTTTGGCCTGTAGTGCAAAGATGAATGATTACCAGATGAATATCTTTGGCCGGTAGTGCAAAGATGAACAGGTGTTGAGATGAACATGACCAACTGGTGATACAAATGAATATCTTTGGCCCATAGTGCAAAGATGAATATTTGATTCAAGATGTATATTGATTGATGTTACAGGGATAAACTATTGATGATGGACTTTTAAATTCATAGATGATAGTAGATTTCATTCTCTACTTAACTCTTCTAATGAACTGTTGTTTCCGCTGCAGTTGTTGATCTAAAACTTGTTGTCTATTATATTCTATCAGATTTTTTCCTGTTGAGGACTAAGGATAATTTGTTGTACGTTATCTTAGTCATAATATTATTTACTAGGCTAGTTGAGCTCACCCTTTTCCTTTTTGTTCTATTTTTCTTCTCAGAAGGTGAGAATTTAGCAGGAACTAGCCGGGGTATGGAGTGATGATTCAAGATAGTTGTTTTAGTAGTCCTCACTATTTTGTAAAATAGTGCATCAATAATTGTAATGAAGACTTTATCTGAGTGTGAATATTGTCTAAAAGATAATATTTGTATTTAAACTCACAGTATATGTGTTGTTGTATTTTGCACGACAATTGTATTAATGAAGTTGTAGTTATTTCTGTACCATGTATTTGGCGACTCAGAATGGGTGGTGTATGCCTATTTTGGGGGCGTCACAACAAAGATGAATGATTACCTGATGAATATCTTTGGCGCGTATTGCAAAGATGGATAGGTGTTGAGATGAACATGATCAACTGATGAATATCTTTGGCCTGTAGTGCAAAGATAAATATTTGATTCAAGATGTATATTGATCTATGTTACAGGGATAAAATATTGATGATGAACTTTTAAATCATAGAAGATAGTAGATTTCATTCTCCACTTAACTCTTTTAATGAATTGTTATTTTCGCTGCGAATATTGATCTAAAACTTGTTGTCCATTATATTTTATCTGATTTATTGAAGGCTAACGATAATTTGTTCTACATTATCTTAGTCATAATATTCTTTACTAGGCTAGTTGAGCTCACCCTTTTTCTTTTTATTTCATTTTTCTTCTCAAGAGGCAAGAATGTAGCGGGAACTAGTCGGAGTATAGAGTGATGTTTCAAGATAGTTATTTTAGCAGTCCTCACTATTTTGTAAAATAGTGTATCAATAATTATAATGAAGACTTATTTGAGTATGGATATTGTCTAGAAGACAATATTTGTATTTAAACTCACAGTATATGTGTTGTCGTATTTTGCACGACAATTGTAATAATGAAGTTGTAGTTATTTTCTATACCATGTATTTGACGACTCAGAATGGGTTGTTGTAAAACCCCAGATTTTATGAATAAAGAATTAATTTTCTCGAAATAATTTTTTTATATTATGGTGTGAATTTGAGATAATATTATAGTTGTGGGTAGTATTTATAAATTTTGCAAAGTATGCAAGTTGTTATATTATATTCGATTGGTCAGGGAATATTCTTTGTGTCGGAAAATATTCGTACGACGGTATAATTATTGGTGGACCCCACAACAGAATTATTGTCGGATTGAGAAAACGACAAAAATATTTTATTAAAAATAACGGCGGAAGTTTTACCGTTGATACTGTTGAACTACTGGGTAGTAAAAGTACAGTAATACGCGTTGTTGCATAGTAGCACACGGTATTGATTATTGATATTTATGTGAGAAGTCGCTCAGTTTGATTCAATTATTGTCGATTAATAATATGAATTATTATAGCGATGATGACGTTTTGTTTTATTCGTATTATTAACGTAATAAAACAGAAACATCTTTTTAAATAAAACAGAATACTTTATTAAAGTTATTTTATAAATAGAATATATTATATTTTATTATGCATAGTGTCGCATAGTGTTTTGCATAGTGTTGCATAGTATTTGCATAGTAAAAATCTTTTTATATAAATAGAATATATTATATTTAATTTAAAAGATTTTTCTTTAAATACGGACCGTAAGATTAAAGTAAATCAATCTGGACCGTTCATGGATTAGTTACTATGCATTCCATTTTCCTATAAATAGAAGCTCATTCCTTCATTATTTTCTTACGAATTCACTGAACTCTAGAGAGAGAAACTATAGAGAGATAGAAGAAAAGCTTTTTGCTACTTAACTTTTCTTTTCCTATATCCAGTTTCTGTTACGGTAAGGGGTTTTATTCTTTCTTATTCATGAAGAGAACTATTGTTATTCCATTTCTTATTATTCTGTTGGAATAACCTGTATACGCGGTCTACCCTATACTTGGTGACATTCTTCTATCATTCTGTTGGAACATCCTGTTTGTGTGTTTTACACCGGACCTGGTTCCGTCTTTATTATTATTCCGTTGGAACATCCTGTCTGTGTGTTTTACACCGGACCTGGTTCCGTCTTTATTATTCTGTCGGAATATCCTGTCTGTGCTATACGCCGGACCTGGTTCCATCATTTATTATTCCGCATTTATTATTCTGTTGGAACATCCTGTCGGTGTGAATTTCACCTGACCTGGTTCCGTTATTTAGTATTCTGTTGGAATAACCTGCCTGTGCGAAGTTCCGCATGCATGGTGATTTCTGTTGTTATTCCATTCTTTATTATACTCAGTTGGTTAAAGTTTTGACTTCTATACTCCATGAAATTAGTAGAATATCCTTGATATTTGCGCTTCATCCAGTATCTTTTCAGGAAAATATTCTTCTGAACGTTCTTGAATTTTATACCACAAAACAGTATCGTGTGGACAATTTGGACATTATTGGTTCATGGACAAATTAATTCTTGAACTTGTTTTATTAAATTCTTATATCATTGTCATCATCCTCATGTTTATGTTATGTTGAAAGTCATCTGTGGCCTGTAGTGCATAGATGGACTTGGTATGATTATGACCAGGGATTATGCGGTGTAATCATGACCGTAATATTACAAATGATGTGGAAAAAGTCCTCATTGGCCCGTAGTGCATTGATGGACAGTTTTTGGTATGATTATGGCTATGGATTCTCTTCGGCCGTAGTGCAAAGATAATTGTTTTATGGCATGATCAGGACCGTTGATGAAAACACGATTATCTTTGGCCCGTAGTGCATGGATAATTCGTGGTCGTGATACTAAAGAATATCCTTGGCCTGTAGTGCAGGGATGATTTAATGATGTGGATTATTTATTGAGCTGAGTCTCAGCGATAAAAGTGATGAAAAACTTTTTAAATCATAAAAGATAGTAGATTCAATTCTCTCTACTTGACTCTTTTAATGGATTGCTTATCCCGCTGCAGTTAAACTTGATGTCTATTATATTTTATCAGTTTAACATTGTTGGAGACTAATGATAATTTATTCTGCATTATCTTAGTCATAATATTTCTTACTGGGCTAGTTGAGCTCACCCTTTCTTTCACTGTTCTCTTCAGGAAATGAGAACATAGCAGGGACTAGTCGGGGAATGGAGTGACGGTCCAGAGGATAGCATTAGTAGTCCTCACTATTCTGAGAAATAGTGTATTAATAATTGTAATGAGGACTCCTTTTGAGTTTGTATGATCTCTAGTAGACAATTATTGTATTCAAACTCACAGTTGTATTTTGTCGTATTATACACGACAGTGGTATTAGTAAGTTGTATTTGAATTCTGTACCATGTATCTGACGACTCAAGATGGGTGATGTATACCTAAATTTGGGGGCGTCACAGTTGTGTATACCTATTTTGGAGGCATCATATGAAGAATCCTTACAAGTTTATAAAAATGTACCTTGTGAATTGGCACCGACCTAAGTGAGAGACAACATCCAGTAACAGTCCCAAACTGGGGACTATTCGACATTCACTCATACCGAGTGAATGTCAAACGTGTTTCTAAGCTCCGACCTATCTTTAACTACATATACAAGTATATATGCAGTTTATTGTAATTGTGAAAAACTAAGCAAATGCTACTTATTTTATTTTTCCAATAAGAAACTAAGTAAATGCAACTTAGTTCAGTTCATTTTATTTTAGTAGTTAAGTAATAATTTATTTTATTTCATACTATCTATTTATTTGAATTATATTATATTATAATATTTATCTTAATTTAATTTATTTAATTGATTTATGTTAATTAATTACTTTATTTTATCATATTATTTTTTATTTTATTTTATTTATTGTCTTATATTATATTATATTAAGCAATTTATTTTTTAAATTAATTTATTTTATTTATATCTTATATTATTTAATTTAACTGGCTTATTTTATTTTAATTTATTTGTACATTATATTTAATATTTTATTTAATTTAGTTAAATTACATTAATGATTTTTTATTTTATTTTTTAATATATATTATTATTTAATTAAATTAATTATATTAAATTAAGAAATTTTTTTATTTTATTTTATTTATATCTTATTAAATTAAATTAAATTAAATTTATTGTAATTTATTTATTTTGTACTATGTTATATTATATCATATTATTATTTTATTTAGTTGTGCAAAACTATGTTAATTGTAAAACTCCGAATTTTATGAAATAAAATTATTCAATTTTTTTTATAATTATTATTCAGTAAAGGGTTATATTGATAAAAAGTTAAAGTTAAGGGAGATATATGTAAAGTTTACAAAATAAGCAAGTGGTTATAAAATACTCATTGTTATCGGAAAATATTCATTTGGTCGTGGAAAATTCTTGTTGTCGGGGAATATTCGTACGGCGGCGCAATCATTTGTTGTCCCCGTAACGAAAAATTGTTGGATGAATAAAACGACAAGAATGAGTTTTCTAAAAATAACGGCGTAGTTATTACCGTTAACACTGTTGAAATACCCGGTGGTTAAAGTAAAGTAATACGCATTGTTGCACAGTAGCACATGGTATTGCACATTATTTTATATTATTGTTGTTTTAATAATTGTCACTGCACAGTATTTCGTATTATCAGATCAATAATTCACAATATTTGAATAATATTATTAGATAGCATTATTGGTAATGTCTAAGGAAGTTCTGTCTAGAAAAGGGGTTTGGTCATCTAATTGCTCGCCAGTAAGGAGAGATCCTTATCGGAAAGCCCCCTCTTTCTTGGGAACGACCTGGTTGTCATTATTGTGATTCTGTAATATTATTTGTGAATAATTAATTATTGATTTATATGATAAGAAAAATATTTATTTATGTGGATATAAATGGAAGAATTTTTAGAAAAGTGACAATTGTTAAAAATTGATATTTTATCTATATTACATTATAAGTGTATAATGTGATAATATAATAATATAATAATGGTGATATTTTTACAATGAATGTGTGATATATGAATAAATGAGGAGGAAGAGTATTTTTGTTACAATAAATGCTAAAAAATGTTAAACATGTTGGTGGACCCCATTTTGACTGAAATTTGATTATAGCCTTCAAAATCGTCCGTATGTGAATTTTGGTCAATTTCTGTTTAGAATTTAGAAAAACTTAAAGCTATAAAGTTGTAGAGAATTGAATTTCTTGTGGAATTAACATCAGATTCAAAATTTCTAATAAAAGGGCTGTTTATTATGAATTATTGAAGTTCCAGAATATTGGGTCTGAATTGATTTTGTTACAAAAAATGTTAAAAAAATGTATTTCATGTTGGTGGGCCCCACTTGCATGTGTAAAATTCTGAATTCAGATTTCAAAGTGTGCGTATGATTTATTTAATAAATATTATTATTTTATTAAATTTTCCGCTTTGATGTTCTAAGCATTTTCCTATAAATAGGGTGCTTAGGTTAGAATTGAAAATCACATCAGAAACTGAAGTTTTCTCTCTCTATATTATCGAGCGTATTTTTGTGAGTATTTAGATATCTTGAGTGTTGCTATACGGTGCAAGTTTCCTTCAACGTTATATCCGATATTCCAGCCAGAAGTGCTATTCTTTTAAGGTAAGGGATATTATCATTATTATGGTAAGGGATAATAAGGGATTGTAAGGGACGGTAAGGGATGATAAGAGATGTTATTTTTTTCAAGTAAATGATGTTATTTTCTTTAATATCATTATACCGAAATATTGATATGAATTTTATTGTGAAACTTTATCTTTTTCGTGTCGGAGTTACTATTCAAGTATACGACATTATTCAGGTATATGACACTATTTACGTATATGATATTATTTACGTATACGGTACTATGTACGAAAACGGAGTACTATTCACGAGTTATTATTCATAATTTATTATTCACGAGTTACTATTCATAGGGTACTATTCATGACAAAATTGGTTTCTTCTTCCGACCAAATTATCGTTGATTTATGAATCTTACTCTTGAAATTAAATCCATGTTTTGATTAATTATTTTTATTATCATATAAAACATTTTTATAATCCTGGTGATGAAATTTCTCTTTCACTTGAGTACAAAGATGGGTAGATTATTGGTATGATCGTGACTATGAGTTCTCTTTGGATAGTGGTGCAAAGATAAATTGTTGACTGGTATGATCATGACCATTGAATTTATAATTGAATATCTTTAACTTAAGTGCAAAGGTGAATTGATCAACATGGTTATAATTATTATTTATATAAATTCTGAAATGATTATATATTTCTTTGAGATATGAATATCTTTGGCCCGTAGTGCAAAGATTACCTGTTGTTGAATATCTTTGGCTTGTAGTGCAGAGATGAACTGTTGATGAATATCTTTGGCCCGTAGTGCAAAGATGAATTTATTAGTATGATTATGAACATGAACTGTGATTTGGTATAACCATGATCTTTGATGTTTCAAGTAAAGACAGGTGATGAAAATTATCTTCGTCCTGGGTGTGAATTAAGAGGAATTTAGAATCACCATTAGGATTATGAGTTATTCACATGATTGTGGACATAAATTGTTGATTGATGTTACAGGAATAAAACATTGTTGGTGGACTTTTAACATGGAGAAGATAATAGACTTTATGGTCTATTTGACTCTTCTAATAGATTGTTCATTCCGCTGCAACTATGGTTGAAAAGTTTTATCATCTACCATATTTTCTAAATCTCTGATTCATTACTGACGAAAGCTATCGATAATTTAATTATCTTTAGTCATGATATTCTTTACTGGGCTAGTTGTGCTCACCCTTTTTGTTTTATAATTTCTTTCAGGTAATAAGAGTGTAGCTGGGTCGTGCGGGGGTAACAGAGGAATAGAACAGTGGTCTATAACTGTTGAGGTTTCCCCTAAAACAATATGGAAATAATTTTATTGAGAATTTGAGATAAGTGTGTTGTATTTTATACGTCGTTTAACCGTTGATTTTGGTGAACCGAATAGGATGAGGTGAATCCAACTTTGGAAGGGTGTTTTGCCACTATCATACAAAAATGTCTAATGATTTACGACTTCGTGTTATCATAAGACAGGGTTGTGCACATCCACTTGCTGATAATATCTATGAGCACTATCTATATAATCTTGGAGTTTGGTTGAAATATAATTCTCAATTAGAGATAATAGAAATAATTATATGTCAAGAGAAGACTCACCATTGAAAAGAGCATGATAACAATCTTCTCATTTTTCTTTGGGGTCTATATTGGGTCAACCAAGGATAATTCTCAAGTCATATGATATCTATTATAACTTAGATGTATGGCCTCCTATGTACGAAGGTTTCCTTGAGCATTTTCCAGAGATTTTAATTTCTAAAACAGTTATTGACTGTACCTTTATATAAGGTATCAATGTGAGGTGCTATCCAAGTAAAGGGATGAGAGTCACATTTAGTATTAAAACTCACAGTATATGTGTTGTCGTATTTTGCACGACAATTATAATAAAAAGTTGTAGTTGTTTTCTGTACTATGTATTTGGCGATCTAGAATGGGTTGGGTGGATTGAACATATTTTAGGGGCGTCACATTAATGGTACTTAGTTAATTTCATAAAATTTTATTAGTAGATAAAAAACTAAGTAAATGCTACTTAGTTCATTTCATTTTATTTTAGTAGTTAAGTATTAATTTATTTATTACCTTCTATAACTTTCTATAACTCCCATATAAATTCTGTCAGAAATAAGTCTACACCCAATTCTAAATACACCTTACTACAATCCATAAACCTAAAATTGATGATAATAATATAGGAATAAAAGTAGTAGAATTCGTAAGGTAAAAAATTCAGAGAATGGACAAGGGAACAAAGGTAGAAAATGGACAAATTGAACTTAAAATCAGTACAACTGAACCAACCACATCAGTTTATATGGCAATAATCAAATCATTGTAATTGGTCTACCAAATCAGATATTCAAACAAAATCAAAACAATGGATCCCTAATTCAAAGACAAACCCAAATCACAATTTCAGGCCCAATCCCAAATTCAACCAAATTTCAACAAATTCATAACAAATTTCGGTAAATATAATTAACTAATTAGACCAATTTCAAAACAATATGCAATCTAAATACACAAATTACTTGAACATACCTTGAATAGTATGTTTAAAATAACTCAATCAGATTTTTGGTGGAGATGCCAAGGAGGTTGGCTGTCGTCGTAAGGTGGGCGGTGGTGGTGGTCAGAATGTGGACAGAGTGAGATGAGAGACGAGAGTGAGAGAACGAGGCAGTTGGAGAAAATGATCTGATTAGGTTTTAAACATTATTTTCGACGAAATTCCGTCGAGTTTATTTTCATTGACTTTAGTTAAGATCGACGAACTATTCTGTCGACTATAATATATATTTCATCGACCTTAATATTCACGCTACACGGGAGAGCTTGGCGCCAAGGGGAGGGTTTAATTTCGACTGATATCCGTCTAGGATAGACTAATGTCGAAGGACTTAATATCGACACAATATTCAGTCGACTTTAGCTTAAAGTCGACGGAATGTATTCAGTCGGACTTAATTCCGTTGGATATAACACTTTTTTTTATAGTGAACCATACAAGGTTGTATTTTTTGAACAACATTCTCACTGAAATGAATATAGCACATTGATATAAATCATGTAAGAAAGGCATATGTGTACAACAATCTCTTCCCTTGCCTAATAACAAAATTTACCATAATTCAACTAAACTACTCCTTTACCCCAAACTTGTTGGGGATCAACTCAAAAAATATAACACAAAAGACAATATAAGAATTAAGATTCAAGAGAAAAAGAGGGGATAGGTAAATAGATATATAGGGATTAAAACTTACCATAATTTCATTGCAAGAAAAATAAAATAAAGTAAAAGGCTAACAAAAATTAAATTAAGAGGTAAATTGGTCATTGACTAGCATTAAACAAATATGTAGTTTTTGTAAGAAGTTGATTGCTAAACCCTAACACAAACAGAGTTGCTAAAAATTACTTTAATATGATCCGAAATTACAGTCAAAATTAAATAGGTAAAGAAGAAGAAAAACCACATGCCAAATATTTAAACATAACATAATACACATATATATATATACATGTCAAATATTTGGTCTAGGGTTTGGTACTTAACAACAATTGAAGGAGTAGCAACAATTGAAGTAGTATAATAAGTAACAGCAGTCGCGAAGCGAAGGAGGAAGAAACCAAGAAATTGACGAATCGAGTGCATAGAGAGGCATATCAGATCTGATGAGTGATGAGGGATGAGAGCAGAGAGCAGAGCCGTTGAGAAGAAATGTTTACGTTGGAAGAGATAAGGCCTTTTATGTTTGAGGGTAGAGATAATAATTTACCAAGATAGAGGACGGGCAAAATAGTCATTACATTTAGTCAAAATAACTTATTATATAAGAATGACTTATAAGTCATTTTATTTTAAATTACAAATTGTTACTTATTATTTTTGACTTGTAAATCAAAAAATAAGTCATAAAATAAATCATTCCCGAACACTTGAACAGTAAAAAGCTATTTATAAGTTGGTTTGATCAACTTATAAGTAGCTCCCGAACAAGCTCTTAGTCCCATAGAACTATTTGATAACTTAAAATGCAAGATTATTAATCCTATATTCATTTTGAGATTATATAATCCTTTATAAAAAGCCTTAGGATTGATAAAAAGAAAGAAGTCTATATGACTATTTAAAGGACTATAATTTTAAGTAGTGTTAAATTAAAACAAATAATTCAATTCCAAACATATTTTTAATAAACAAACATCTTAGTGTATTTGAGTTAAACAACTACCTCATGTCCCTCGTTAAGAGATGGTCCCCAATACAAGGAGAATTGTTCCAAACATTATTATGCAACCTAAGGATCTCCCTTGCTTTTTTTTTCAACTTATCTTCACAATCTGCTTGTATCACCATGCAAAGCTTCGAAACAGCTCCAACCCTCAACATCTCTGCAAGAACTTCACTTGTAGCTGAATACCTAGCAATCATCGAAAGTACATGAACCGCTCTATCATCCGTTCCCTGAGAAACTCTCAGAGTCCTCTTCGCCACCATGGCGATACTCCCAGCATGCTTTAGAAGCTGAGCCCTCCCATCAGCACAAGAACAAAGGTTTGCCAGAAGGCAAAATATAAGCTCAGTCACCTTTTTTCCCGGATTGCCTAATTCAATCTCAACAAGCTCGAAAATTGCACCAGCTTCCACTGTTTTCATCCGGTTCCTCCCCCAAGGGCACACTTCTATCAACACATGCAAAGCAGATTTCGTAGCTTGCTCAGATATTTTCTTTGTCATCACGTTTACAATCTCTTTAAAGAACTTATCCTTTAATCTCTCCACTAAACTTGAAGTCGTAAATTCGATTATCATCTTCAAAACTACCATCACACTGGTTTTGAAAACAGCATTATTATTCACCTCACTTTGTAAACTCCATAATATTGCCTCGATAAGCTCAAAGTTTTCTTTTACAAGCTGAATATTTTCGTTTGATGGCTTCCAAGTAAGATGAAGAACTCGAAACATTTCCTCGAGGCCGATGATTTGATCCTCTTTGAAACATCTTAAGATCAATAAAATCATTTCCTTTGCCGTACCGGATTCCACCATACACTTTATATTTGTTTCATTCTCACTTGCACGAACGTCGAGTTCTCTTAACGAATTTAGATGCAACTGAGGAATTTTTAGTTGCCGGTGCAGCTTAAGAACATGTGAGATGGTTAGAGCGGATTTTGGAGTCGGCATCCGGTCGATTCCGTTGCTGGTATTGGCCGTGCACCATGCTTGGATTAGGCGGCGGAGTGTGTGATTTGGTGTCAAATCGGAGTCTCTAGGCAGCGGCTGTTTAGTGACCGGACACGTGGCATCCTCAGCTGTTAATAACCAGTGCTCGATGCTTTCCCGGTCATATGTTATGCCGGTGATGGCGGTTACCGGATCTATCATGATTTGAAGAGATATCGGACAAATGAAATATTCCGGTATATCAATTTCTTCCATTAGTTTTACACAAAACTGATGAAGGAATGATGATGATGATATATATATATATATATATATATATATATATATATATATATATATATATATATATATATATATATATACGGTAAGGATCAAGAGCATTCTCCTTAAATAGCATTCCGCCTTAAATAATTTTCTTTTATTAAAACTACGTCGTTTTGGAGGGACGCGGTGGCATTTTTGTAAATACAATGCCACCGCGTATTTACAAAAATGCCATCGCGTCCCTCCAAAACGACGTAGTTTTAATAAAAGAATGCTATTTAAGGCGGAATGCTATTTAAGGAGAATGCTCTTGATCCTGACCGTATATATATATATATATATATATATATATATATATATATATATATATATATATATATATATATATATATATATATATAGCAAGGATCAAGAGTATTCCCCTTAAAAAATATTTCTTTTTAAATAACATTTTTTTATTAAAACTACGTCGTTTTGGAATCTTTTAAATGAGAGTGATTCCACTTATTTTTCTTTTATTTACAAAAATGCCACCGCGGTCACTCCAAAACGACGTAATTTTAATAAAAGAATGTTATTTAAAGAGAAATGTTTTTTAAAGAGAATGCTCTTGATATTTGCTCTATATATATATATATGTTTGAATGAAAATCAAAGGGAGTACTATGACTATTCTAGATAATAGATAGCGTGGCATATTGACCTTTTATATTTTATTTTTAATATTTAATTTTAAATTTTTTTTTATTGTTTACTAACCAGTCCATACACATATTTTTATCGAGGATCATTAATTTGGCGGTCAAACACGATAATCACAAATAATTGAATTAGTGACAATGGGAATTTTGACTTTCGATTATATTAGTTGCCAATTAGCAAAGACATGGTGGGAAGGCTATGGTGCCTACAATTGAAGGCTATCGATGGCTGTCGGGTGAGAAAGAGAGAAGTTGACAATTAGAGTATATTTTGGTAAGGTGAAGAAGGAATCTGGTAAATCTTGTGGGCGGAACTTGAATTCATTTTGACAGCTCCGGCACGTACCGCGTCGTTAAAAGAAAATTTACAGATATTACATTGTATTGACTCACAAACAGAGCATTAGAGTTAAATAAAACATTTACTATAATAAATGTAGCAAGAAGTTATAAACGGGATGGTAGTTAAGAGTGTGATAAATTCATGAAATTTAAATCTGTAAAAAAAAAAGTGGTCAATTTTTTTTTTTTAAAAAAAAAGAAAAAGAAGAAGAAGAAAGAGTCAAGTTTTTAATTCTTTAAAATCAAACTCTTAATTAATCTCAAAGGATAGTAGCTAGATATATAGTTGTCCATGCATCACATGTAATACACGATAGTAGTGTATATATCAAAGACGACATTTTAATTAAATTTATGTCTTCCAATTAACTTGTGCTTATTTGGATTGTAGGCGACCATTCCTTATTTTCTGATACATTTAATAACGTGTTGAAATACATAAATATATGTATGTATGCAACATGAACGTGTAGAAAATGCAATTTTGATCTCTACTTGCATTGTCTCTTTTTGTGCGTCATGGCTTGCAGTATACTCTTAATTTAATATGATCTGAATCTGTAAGTGCATGTATCTTTTGGAAACTATGCATGGCCTTAATTGGAACCCCCTGTATGTATTTGTGCAGCATAGTGTCATGCATGTATTTGAATTCGAACACTTATAAGGGTTTTTATTATCCAAGTCACTTGTAAAAAGTCATATTTTTCAGACGAAATTTATGACTCGGTAACTAAAAAGCATTTATTAAATTTTTTTTTGACATTAACGTTTTATAATTTTACTTATTTGTATTTTTACTTTCAATTTATGGTAAAAATACAAATAAAAAAAATTATAAAGTATTTGTATTCAATTATCACATCCGAATAAAATTTTTGAGGATGAAAGTAGTATAAAGTCTTGAATTTCGGACTACTTTGATTTTTATGCGTATAAAATTTTGATATTTTTACTTTAGAATCCTCAACATTTAGGGAAAAAGAGATAGGACAAAGGTGTAAAAATGCTCCCGATGTTTACACGGATGTCCCACTTCCACCCTAAACTATTTTTTTAAAAGTACCCTTAACGTTTCAAAGAGTAGGCCACCCGTGCCCTTGCTGTCAACAGACCTGCCACCTGGACTAACACTGTTTACACGTGGATCATTTTTACTGATTTAGCACTTAGGGTCAGAACAAATTGAAACGTCACGGGTCAAAAGAACAAAACAAGCGTGTTGATCCAAAAAGGGGCAAAAAAGCCCTAATCAGTTTCTTCAAAGAGAGAGGCTTCGATCGAAAAGGAGAAGAAGACGTGAGAAGAAGACGCGAGAAGAAGGTGAAGCCCAGTGTTGATCGAAGAAGGTGAAGGCAAGTTCGGCGAGAAGAAGGCGAGTCATTTATGTGTGTAAACTCTGCAATCAGTCCCTACCACGAAAAGGAATCAGTCCCTACCACGAAAAGGAATCAGTGTGTGCTTTTAAGAAGAAGAAAAGGAATCTCTCAGGTACGTTCAGACACGATTTTGATTAATAAAGTGCATGTGGCAGGGAACATCACGTGGTCCATGTTTAAGTTGGTAGTTGACTAGTATGGGACATGTGGTCCCCTATATTATTCTTTATAGATTATTAATACTTTGTAGTTTAAATTTGTCTCTTTATTGTTTATTGTTATGTGAAATCTGGGTTTTTCTTTTACTGACAGAATGGTTGGGTGTTTAGATGTACATTTACATCATGGGGGAATATGGATAAAGGATTCTGTTTGGAGATATGTGGGAGGAGATGTTTACATATGTAAGAATTTTGATGTTGATTACTTGTCTGTTATTTGCATTAAGAATACATATAAAGAGGAACTGAATTATGCCAATGTATCGGAAATATATTATCTGGAACTTGGACTGAGTATTGAAGATGGACTTTTTATACTTGATGGTGACCATGGGATTAGGAGACTCCTGAGTAAAATAAAGTCAGACACAACTGTCCTAGATTTCTTTGAAAAACATGGGATAGATGAACCTATATTGAATGATGAATCACCTCCTGATGTTCTTCCTGATTGTGATGACCCTTTCATGGAAAGTGATGAAGTACTTAATGCTTTTGATAGCATTAATTGAGCACATAAAAGAAGGGATGATCCTAATGTGCCATTAAACACACAAGGTAGCAGGGTTGGTGAAGAAGAGAGTAGTGGGGACAGTCAAGATGCTACATATATAGAGGAGAGTGAGGTGAGTGGGGATAGTGAAGAAGATGATGTTACTGATGAAGAAGATGTTAGTGATGACACTGATGATACTGAAGAAGGGAATGAGGGCCAGGTTCCATGTGAGAGAAGACATCCTATCCATTTTAATGTAAATGACCAGACACCCTATTTCAGCTTGAGAATGACATTTGCTAGTGCAGCTGAAGTTAGGGAATCCATATCAAAGTATGCTATATCTAGGGGAGTGGCATTGAAATATGTGAAAAGTGAACCATATAGAATAAGGGTCCAATGTGAGGCTGGGTGTCTTTTTGTCTTGTATGTTTCAAAGGACGGTTGTAACCCTGGGTTAGTTGTCAAGACATTAAATGAATTGCACAGTTGTTATAGGATTTTTAGCAACCCTAGGGTTTCAGCAAAGTTCTTGGCCAAGCTCTACAAAAAAAAATACTTGACCAAAATAACTACAAGATTAAAGACCTCAAAAAAGATGTGGAGAAAGAATGGAGAGTGAATGTTGGATTTTCCAAGTGCAAGAGAGCCAGGAGGATGGTTATGTATGAATTCTCAGGGAGCTTTACTACTGAGTATTCTGAGTTAGAGGCTTATGCAGCATAGCAAAACTGGTTCAATGACATTCAAGGTAAGCTTTTTAACAACAAAATTACATGTTTCAGTTATGACATTCATGTGTAAGCTTCTTAGCTCAGTCTTAATGTAGTCTATGTACATGCAGAGTGGCACATCATCAACTATTGTCAATGAAAGCAGTCAGACACAGTCACCTTTGATTGACCCTAACATTAAATTTTCAATCCCTAATGAAGCTCAACTAAGAGCAGACAAAGCAAAAAACAAAGCATCCTCTTCAATTAGCAATAGAAAAATAAACCATAGAGGTGATGGTGACCCTGTAAACATGTCCAACATAACCTACAGACCTCAAGGACTGTAATGGATGGGTCGAAGCTGCATCACTACCACACGCCTGTTGGCAGATAGGGATGAAAGGATTGGTATGAGCAGCAATGCAAGCAAGTCACAAGGAATTCCACCCAATTGTAGTGCAGAAAACTGAACTTCTAAGTGATTATGTAATTAGAGCCTACTTAGTAATTGTACTTCTTTCAGTTATGGTTTTGGAACTGAACTTTTCATTTTGGGAGTAACTGAGCTTTTCATTTTGGGAGTATAGTTTGGACAATGTTGAAGTGTTTATGCTCAGTTTGCAAAAATGTAATGAACATGCTTCTCAAGCCTATATGTTGGCAATATAATTTGGCACATCCTTTTTGTTCATTATTCTAAACTTGCTCAACTCATTGATAACCAGATTAAGTTAATAAAATTACATTGAGAAACAAGTGCTCAACTCATTGGCACTAATCATATGTCACACAATTATACACACAAATAAGACTTCCATTAACCAAGTTCATGGATCAATTCTTTGACATTCATGTAAAATAAAAATTACAAGTCACAAAGCATCCTCAAAACACATATTAAACTTGCATAACTCACTAAACAACTACTCAAACAAGGATTGCTTACAAAACACTGACTTCCATTAACCATTTTCATCAATTACATTAAGTTAATTGCATATTTCAACTGCAGTACATTACAATTCACAACATTACTAATTCATCTAACCATTTATCTAACTAAGTAACATTACAAAAATGCAGATGAATATAACTAACAATAACACACCAATGCACTTCCTGTTCAAATGGTCTACTTCTTTAATTTGTTTCACAGAAACTTCATCTCCATTTGACTTCAACTTCTTCAACTCATGAACCAATTCTTTCAATTCATATAATTCAGATGGCCCTTCAGATGCCATTTCAACCTGGGAACATTTATTCAGTTCCTTATTCAACAAAATTTTGTTCTCCCTCTTCAGATCATTTATGATAACTTTTGCCCTCTCACACATCTGTGGGTCATGCCATACAAAGAACCCACATCCCCTTTCCTGAATTCAAAATATTAAGCATTATTCAACTGTTGTTAGTAAAATATTTCCAAGCATACTAGTTACTAGGAATTGTTTCAAACACAAAATCAAAGTAAATTTATAAGAACTTCTCTGAATTTCGAGCATGAGAAAAACCTCCTATCAGGATTTGTTTCACTCCATGAGGTCCACAAAGGAGCCCTTAACCCACAATAACATAATGGCATAGCTTCATAATCAACATCAATGGCACGTCTTCGAGCAGATGATGAAGATGACGATGAATAGTTAGCCATGTCGATTCTTCTTCTTGTCGAACTGGGCTCCACCTTCTTCTCGCCAAACTGGTCTTCAAGCTTCTCGCGTCTTCTTCTCCTTTTCGATTTCGTCTGTCGGTAGAGTGAAAGTGATTAGGGCTTTTTTGCCCCTTTTGAAAATCACGACTGATTTTGTTCTGTCTCTCTCTAACTGAGTGCCTAATCAGCAAAAATGATCCACATGTAAACAGCGTTAGTCCAGGTGGCAGGTCTGTTGACAGCAAGGGCACAGATGGCCTACTCTTTGAAACGTTAAGGGTACTTTTGGAAAAAAATAGTTTAGGGTGGAAGTGAGACATCCGTGTAAACATCAGGTGCATTTTTGCACCTTTTCCCAAAAGGGATACTCCCTTCGTCCCAAATTAATTGCTCAGTTTTGACTTTTTAAGTCAAATTGACTATTTTTAGAATTAATAATTAAGCATATATAAATATATTTCTAAAATTATAAAAATTGGGATTAGTAATAAATTGTATATACTTTCTTTTGGTTATAATTTCTTCACCTATATTTTAGAAAAAATATTAAAAAGATTAGTTTTAAAAATGGTCAATTTGACTTTAAAAAATCAAAACTGAACAATTAATTTGGGACCGAGGGAGTAGTATACTTTTTGAATTTTTTATTTGTAAAAAAAGTACTTCCTCTTCTCCAAAAAATATATAAGTTATTTGGAAAGGAAGTATTGTATATTCTCTCTTTGTTCCACTTTGTATACGTACTTAAAGGATTTCATAAAATTAATTAAAATATTATTTCAATCAGAAAGTATATAAATTATTCACAAAATTTGAATTAGGAAGGGTGCCCCCGGTAGATAGTAGATACTACTAAATTATTCATGACCTTGGATACTATGTCCCTCTGAAAATATTTCTGAGTTCATTTAGGATTCGGTTTCTTACAAATACGACAAATTAAATAAAATGAAAATATTACTATCTTTATTCCAGTAAATGAGTCTCACATAAAAAAATAATTAAAAATAATAATAATTTCATAACAAGAGTTCTCTTCCATTGATAATTGTAACAGCACAATATGTTCAAATTTATTATCACAATTTTATTTTCATGTCACAATTACTCAATTGACGACTTATATTCTTAGAAACAAACATGAAATAAAAATGCATTTAAAGTATTTATAAATGAAAATGATATCTATATAATATATAAAGGTAGTAACTGAGTCTCTCATAACCACTCTTCACAAAATAGAACACTTTCATAGTTTCTAATTTTTTTTTTTAAAAAAATCTATTAATAAAATGTTAATCTAATAAATATATGTTCTTTTTTTAAACTTCTTCTCAAACTAAATCTTTTTTTAATTAAAATTAAACAATATACTAACAAATCACAACATTAATATCAAACCACCAATCAATATCCATATTTTCACAAAATAAAATATTCTCATAGTTTCTAATATTTTTAAATTTCTTAACTAATATAATATTTAAAATCCACCCATAACAAAAAAAAAACAATAATAATGCCCGTGCAGAACTATACTAACGATATAAAACAATAAAACTCAACTTAATATACAAATAACATGGTAACAATATAACAATATATATAATGGACGGAAGGAGAATATATACTAATAGTCATAATGGATGAATTTAACTATAATCTATCTATTATTATATTAATAATATCATTATATTTTTGTTATGATTTAATAATATACTAATATTTATTTACTCATTATTACTTTTATTCTCTATTTTATTAAATATTAACTCCTTTCATAAACTCCAATATTTATAAACTTCTTCTACTAATTAATACAGATAATAATAAAAAAATATACCTATATCTAATAAATTTTTTCCTCCATATTATCTTTCCATCTTATGTAGAGTTCAAAATTATTAAAAAAAAGTCTACCACTTATAAATTAGAGCAATATAATATAATATATTAAATCATTAATATTATGAACCTAGATCATAATATTTTTTGCTCTCTTCCCTTTTACTCTCTATTTAATTTATTAATTACTAACTCCTTTCATTAACCCTAATAATATTTTAAAACTTCTTCTATTAATTAATACAAAAAATAATAACAAAATATGCGTAATATAAATGTAGTAAGAGAGAAGGTTTCCTCACAAAATAAAGCATTCTCAACACTACAATATTTTTAAATTTATTTTACCGATTCAAAAAAGGCTTAAATATGGATTAATACCATAAATTTTTAATTTTTTTCCACTTTGGGAATTGTCATCTCAATTTTTTCAATTAAGAGATTAAAATTTTAATTTTTAACATTTATTCTATTAATTTTTTATACCAAAAGGTTAAATTTAATATTTTTAAAATAAATTTAATACATTACAAACTCGCTTAAAAAAATCATCAATAATCAATATAATGATAAATATTTTAAAATGTATAAATGTACTACTAATTAAAATCTTGTTATTTCATAATCGTCAATAATCAATAAAATGACAATTTTACACTTTTTGGTATAAAATATTAATGCTTAAATATAGATTAATACCCTGAACTTTAAGTTCATTTCATAATTATCAATAATCAATATAATTAATTTTTTATTCCAAAGGGTAAAATTGTCATTAAATATACTTTAAAAAAGTAATAACGGTCTTATATTTAACCTTTTTGGTACAAAAAATTAATCGAATAAATGTTATAATGAGATTCAATATTACATATAAGTATATTTTAGTCACGTGTCGCTGTCATGTAATTAATCAATTTTTCGAGGCGATCAATTAGACGTAATCAGAAAAAATTAAAAGTTTAATCCTAATTGAAAAAATTGAGAAGACAATCCCTAAAGTGGAAAATAAATTAAAAGTTTAGGATATTAATGAAAGTAGTATGCACACAAGCCAATCATGTTGATGATAAAACATATACTTTGTAACAATCTTATTCATTTATTAATAAAAGTATTCATTTACTAAAAGGCTTTTATTTATGTACATGGTGCTGTTTTAATAATATGTGATATTTAAACCCATAATTTTAAGCAATGCTTTTAGAATTATGATGAGATCATGCTAATGAGATCTAAATTCTTAGATAGTTTAATTTAAAAACTAAAATGTTCCCAATCGATGGATTACTAAAAAGGGGATTATAGTGAATCCGGATAGATTGGTACGTACGTTGCTTGCTCATTGGATGAGGATGATTGATCTCATGATTATTTGTGTGGAGACACTAAAGCAAGTATGTAGGTGCTTATTGGAGAATAAGTTTCCTGAACGTGGCTCGCTAAGGAATATCTAATGCAGTTTTACTTGACTATCAATAGGAATTCCTGTAGTGTAGTAGTACAAGTGATCCTTGGACTTGAGATCATCATAATATCTTGTGTATGATGAGTTATACTTTGACTTATTCCTTAAGACCCTTAGGGTATATATATCAAAGGGTATGCTTGGGTATAATAAGTTGTACATGGAGATAATGTATGATTAATAAAGAATCTACCGCTTCTAGTAAAAGAAGAGAAATGTCCTATGTGATTCGATAAATGACAACCCAGTAGTCCTTGGCCATGGTAGAATGAAATTAGAAAGGAGTTTCTAATTTGTATTATTTGGTGTTGTGCATTTAAGAATCGAAATATATATAATTAAATAAAATAAGACTTGACAGTAATTATATGTCTTATATTTAATTGGGACATTGTATGGTGGAAGAATTGAATTATACGGCAACTATTTACTCAAAGGTTCTTTTATGATTAATGTTAAAATCTATATTATCTGGAAAGTCGTTAATCACTAGGGAGGCTTATATATCCCTATTGTAGAATAAATATTATTTATTTAAATAAATTAATAGCTTAATTTATTTATTTAAATAAGATTATAATTATTCTAATTAATTTACAACTGGTTTAATATAGAGAACCTAAAAGGTCACACCGCAAAAGGAAAAATATTTATTTAAGAAGCAAATGACATAATCTTAATAATAAGTTAAGTATATTTAATTTAATCTATGGTGATAGAATAAATTAAATAACTTAATATTTATTATTTAATATTTTAAAAATATTAAATATAAATTAATAAGAGGAGTCTTATTATTATTACTATTATTATTATTTATTTCCTAAAGAAGTTTGGGAATTAATTAATAAAAGTACTCTCATATATTCCTAATAAGTTTAGGAGACTAATTAATTAAAAGAGTTTAATTAATTATTTCTAATATGATTAGGGAGCCTAATTAATTAAAGGAGTTTAATTAATTAAATAATACCCTAATTTCTAATTAGATTAGAAGGGCTAACTGATATCTTTATAAGAGGAGTCTTATATCAGATATCAACATACGTGATTATGTGATTCCAAAAGTTGGAGAGTACGCTCTTTTCTATAGAGATAAAAAACTTAGGTTTTGAGCCAAACACCCATCTTCTTGAATATTTGTTCTTCCTTGGTGGATCACCTATAGAGGCCAAACACTTGGGTGGCTAACGTTGATCAAATGAGGGAATCAAACCCGGTGGATTCAAATAGAACGCGAAATGGATTGGAGGTGAACTCGTACATGAGGAAGCTAGTTTCTACAAGGGTATGAATCTTTTCTTCATCTCTTTTTTATTCTTTATAATATACGTTCTTACAAATAAAGTGTATATTATATTTTAAAAAGTTATATTTGTCCTATATCTATTTCTTATTAAATTCGAAACAATACTCGTACGCGTCTTTAGTGAATTAAACCTTATAACTTTATATGAAATATCCTAAAATAGAAAATTATAATTTTAATCTATTAGTTTTTCATTTTAGAGTTTTTTAAAATAAATTATATATATATATATATATATATATATATATATATATATATATAATGTGACACCCCCAAAATAGGTATACATCACCCATTTTGAGTCGTCAAATACATGGTACAAAATACAAATACAAACTTAATTATAAATATGTCGTGTAACATAAACTGAGAGTTTTAACACGAATATTGTCTCCTAGATAATATCCAAACTCAAATGAAGTCTTCATTAAAAATATTATTACACTATTTCGCAGAATAGTGATGACTACTATATAAAGATCAAAATTTAACAAGAATGTTCAGAAAAATATTTTTGTGTGACGATACTAGATGAAACGCAAATTTTAAGGATATTCTACTAATTTCAAGGAGTATAAAAGCAATACTTAACAAAATAAGTGTAGAATTTGGAATCTGAAACAAAATAATATTATTTACATACTACAGAGTATGGAATAAAATATTATTTCTTACGAATATTGAACAAAAATAATATCCCTTACCTTAAAAAGGAGAGTATTCCATCTGGTATAGCGGGGATATTCTTGAAGAAAACTTATACTGTTTTCTATGCTCAAAGCTTACTTAAACTCAAAAGAAATACGCTCAATATTATAGAAGAAGAATTCTCTAATTCTGGTGTGATATTCAATTCTAAACTAATCATCCTATTTATAGGAGAATGGCAGGGCACTATTTAAATTTAGAAAATAACGGGTGAACTGTGTAGGAATCACGGGCGCTCAACCGGCGAAAAACTTTTAAAATTTTTGATTTTACTATGTTGCACTGTGCAGCACTATGCACACACTATGCAACACTATGCAGTATTATGCAAATAAAATAAAATATATTCTATTTTATATAAAAACAAAATTTATAATATATATATATATATATATATATATGTATATATATATGTGTGTGTGTGTGACGCCCCCAAAATAGGTATACATCACCCATTTTGAGTCGCCAGATACATGGTATAGAACTCAACTACAAACTTAATTATATAATTGTTGAGTAATATACGACAAAACATAGCTGAGAGTTTAAACAAGAATATTACCTTCTAGACAATATCCAATCTCAATGGAGTCCTTATTACAATTATTATCATACTATTTTATAGAATAGTGAGGACTACTAAAATAACCATATGGACCATCAATCTGTTCCCCGACCAGTCCTAGTTATATTCTCATTTCCTGATGAGAACAGTGAAAGAAAAGGGTGAGCTCAACTAGCCCAGTAAGAAATATTATGACTAAGATAATGCAGAATAAATTATCCTTTGCCTTCAACAGTATAACAACTGATAGAATATAATAAATAAAAAGTTTTAGATCAACAACTGCAGCGGAATAATCAATCCATTAGAGTCAAGTAGAGCATGATATTTACTATCTTTTATGATTTAAAAAGTTTTTCAACAGTTTTATCGCTGAGTCTCAGCTTAATAAATAAACCACATCATCGAATCATCCCTGCACTATGGGCCCAGGATATTCATGTAATCATCAATGGTCAATATTATACCGAATAATCCCTGGTCATGATAATCATACCAACAACTCACTACAAAAAACTGGGTCATAGGCGACGGGAGTAATGGCGACGGGAGAATTGCCGTCGGTAATGACCTCAATAGCGACGGCCACGCCGTCGTTAATGTATGCCGTCGGCAATGACTTATTTTCACTCATATGGCGCCATCTTTTTCACTACCCGCGCGCGGGAAGGGTGTAGGGCGACGGGCTTTACCATTGGCGACGGGATTTACCGTCGGTATTAAGTCATTGGCGACGGGAGTAATCTCGACGGCTATGCCGTCGAGAATGAGTCCTGTATAATAGATCAGTTTTAATTTTTTGCTTATCCTTTTTCTTCTCCCCCCCGCGCGAATCTTCTTTCCCTTTTCCTCCTGCCGTCGCCCTGAGTAGCTCGTCATCGTCCATCTTCCGGTTACGCCATCGCCCAGCTTCCGATTACCACATACCACCTCGCCGTCGAGTCCCCGTCGCCGCCTCGCCTCTGTCCTCGACAGTCCTCGCCTCGAGCTCAGTAAGTTTTTCCAATTCAACTTTTTCCCCTAATTAACTTATGGAACCATTATAATAGCTTTGTTATCATCTCAATGTAGAATAAGATTTGATTTAAGGTCTATATTATTTGATTTATACTGGTATTGACAATGCTTGTGTTAAGCTAGTTTGGTAAATTTCCCAATTTTTTTCACCAAAATCCAAAGTACAGTGCTTGTGTTTAGCTTCTTTAAATCAAAGTATGAAAACTTTTGGGCATTGTGTTATTATATTTTTAATTCTTTGGGGGTTAAGTTTTTTGTTATCACTAGTAGCTTTCAAGCCTTGGGTTAAGCTTGAGTTCATAAAGAATAAGGTTGAGATGCAATTGGTTTGAGCTTAGATCGTGCCTTGTACATTCTAAACCCATTTTAATTTTTATACAAAATTTCAGAACTATATGAGACATTATGTGTACTTGATCTATTAAAATATGAATTTTTTTTAATAATGAAGAAGCTTAACATTCAATCTAATCGTATGAAGTCCAATCTCAACATGTTAGACTAATTAGGTATGAATGATACTAATATCTAATCATAGTAATCAAGAGCAAATCAATAGATGTTATGAAAAATATATCTAAATAACAAGTACGTGGAGCAATATCAATCAAAAGATAGTGGTTCAACCAAATAGAAATGGTAAGTAATGTTTGTCTTGGCTCTTAAAGGAGGTTTGGAACCTAAGTTGCTTTAATTTACAAAAAAACTACACTAAAATCATTTAAAGAAGCTAAGGATCCTCCTGCTCTTGCTGTGAGTTAGATCCAACTATATATATATTTGTCTCTGTTCATGAAGAAAGAAAGCTAGCAAATCTTTGATTGTCGGTTGTGGATCCATCCCTATTCCCGCCTATGATTAATTGAGGTGGTAATTTACGTGGTAAATCGTTTTGTAAGAAGAAATGTGTTTGGAGTATTGGGAAAATTCTTGTGTTTGCAATCGAACTCAACAGAAGACATTGTGAAAAAGTCAGAGTTTACTATTTATGAAACTTCTATATATAGTATTTACAAAAGACATTGTTATCCTCTTTGTTACTGTTCACAAATATAGTATTTACGTATGTATACATACATATGATTTGACAGTATATGTTATCTTCTTTTATCTGTATCTGTATGTTATCCTCTATGTTATCCCTCTTTTACTGTATGTAGCATTCTTTTAGTTGTATCAATATAGTATTTTTTTTAGTTTCGGTGGTATAGATATATACATATGGCGCGTGCACCACACCGTGATCGTGCTGCTGGGCGTGCAGGTCATGGGGGCCGTGGCGATTCTACGTGTGATGATCAGGTCGGATTGTTAGGTATAATTACATATTTTATTGGGATACTTCTTCTTATTTTTTATTTTATATTGTATTGTTATTATATTTGTTTATATAAATATTGATGTATTTCACTACATAGGTGATCGATGTAGGCCTCCGCGGGGACTAGCACGTGGCTTGCTAAGGAATCCCCCCCAGGCGCCACTTATATGTCGTGTAGTACGGGAGGAGGCCATCCGCGTGAGTGCAGTTGTCTTGGCCAACATCTTTCCACCACATATTCGACAGGTAAAAACAATTAAATTCTGTATTTCCATATTTAATTTATGTAATTTGTAATTGTATTGCTTAGATAAACTTAAGATAAAACCCTAACTTTCATTAAACTTACTAAACTTAGGCACGGAAACACACATGTAGCACCACATAGGCATTAGGCACGTGTTGCAACTTACGGGAATCGATTTCGACATACGGAGATCGAGTTATCGCCCAAATTTTAAAACACACCAACAGTTAGGTAAAAAACTGAAAAAGAGACCAAAACCTGCCTCAGTCATCCGAATGACACGAAAACACACATGTAGCACCGCATAGGCATTAGACACGTGTTGCAACTTACGGAACTCGATTCTGACATACGGAGATCGAGTTATCGCCCAAATTGCATAACTCGCCAATAGTTAGGCAAAAAGCCGAAAAAGAGACCCAAACCCGCCTCGGTCGTCCGAGCGACACGCAAATACACATGTAGCACCGTATAGGTATTAGACACGTGTTGCAACTTACGGGACTCGATTCCGACATACGGAGATAGAGTTATCGCCTAAATTGTAAATCTCGCCAACAGTTAGGCAAAAAGCCGAAAAAGAGACTAAAACCCACCTCGGTCGTCCGAGCGACACGCAAACACACATGTAGCACCGTATAGGTATTAGACACGTGTTGCAACTTACGGGACTCGATTCTGACATACGGAGATAGAGTTATCGCCTAAATTGCAAAACTCGCCAACATTTAGGCAAAAAGCCGAAAAAGAGACTAAAACCCACCTCGGTCGTCCGAGCGACACGCAAACACACATGTAGCACCGAATAGGTATTAGACACGTGTTGCAACTTACGGGACTCGTTTCCGACATACGGAGATAGAGTTATCGCCTAAATTGCAAAACTCGTCAACAGTTAGACAAAAAGCCGAAAAAGAGACCAAAACCCACCTCGGTCGTCCGAGCGACACGCAAACACACATGTAGCACCGTATAGGTATTAGACACGTGTTGCAACTTACGGGACTCGATTCCGACATACGGAGATAGAGTTATCGCCTAAATTGCAAAACTCGCCAACAGTTAGGCAAAAAGCCGAAAAAGAGACCAAAACCCGCCTCAGTCGTTCGAACGACATGCAAACACACATGTAGCACTGCATAGGCATTAGACACGTGTTGCAACTTACAGGACTCGATTCTGACATACGGAGATCGAGTTATCACCCAAATTGCATAACTCGCCAATAGTTAGACAAAAAGCCGAAAAAGAGATCCAAACCCGCCTCGGTCGTCCGAACGACATGTAAATACACATGTAGCACCGCATAGGCATTAGACACATATTGCAACTTACGGGACTCGATTTCGATAAACGGAGATCTAGTTATTGCCCAAATTGTAAAACTCACCAACAGTTAGGCAAAAAGCTGAAAAAGAGACCAAAACATGCCTCGGTCATTCGAATGACACGCAAACACACAAATAGCACCGCATAGGCATTAGAAACGTGTTGCAACTTACGGAACTCGATTCTGACATACGGAGATCGAGTTATCGCCCAAATTACAAAACTCGCCAATAGTTAGACAAAAAGCCGAAAAAGAGACCAAAACCCGCCTCGGTCGTCCGAACGACACGCAAACACACATGTAGCACTGTATTGGTATTAGACACGTGTTGCAATTTATGGGACTCGATTCTAACATACGGAGATTGAGTTATCGTCCAAATTGAAAAACTCACCGATAATTAGGCAAAAAGCCGAAAAAGAGACCAAAACCCGCCTCGGTTGTCCGAACGACACGCAAATACACATGTAGCACCGCATAGGCATTAGACACGTGTTGCAACTTACGGAACTCGATTCTGACATACGGAGATCGAGTTATCGCCCAAATTGCAAAACTCGCCAAGAGTTAGGCAAAAAGCCGAAAAAGAGACCAAAACCCGCCTCGGTCGTCCGAATAACACGCAAACACACATGTAGCACCGCATAGGCATTAGACACGTGCTGTAACTTACGAGACTCGATTTCGATATACGGATGCCGAGTTATCAGCATGTTTGCCACACTTGTAGAAAACAAACTAAAAAAATTTAAATATGCTTAGTTTTTGACTTCGTTTTTAATATTTTACTTTTGTAGGGTCTTGTTGAGGAGACTCATGGGGGTGGAGGCTGCGGCACAGGCGATGCCCGTGGCGGAGATGGTGATGATCACCGAGCTGATGAGACAATAGAGGGTGGGACCGGAGGTGGGACAGGCGATGGGACCGGCGATCGTATGATAGATGGCGGTGATGCTGGCACTGACATTCCTGATCTTGGATTGTAGTTATTTTATGTTTATATTTTGACTTTTATGTATGTATTTATATACCTTTTGAGTTATACAGACTAGACTTTTGTATCTAACTATATTGATTGTTGATGGTGAAAGATATGATTGTTATTGATATGTGTGCATTGTCTTTATTTGTTTTTCTTTAATTTTTAACAGGTACAATTATATATATGTAAATGAACAGGCGAATTTTGTAATTTTTAATTTTTTTCCCAGCAGGTCATTGGTGACGGGGTCATTGGTGACGGGGGGGCCGTCGGCAATGACCTGAAGGTCATTGGCGACGGGACTAGACACTCATTGGCGACGGCAGCCCGTCGGCAATGACTGTTAAATTAAAACTCAATAATGATTAGTGGCGATAGCACATCCGTCGTTATGCCCGTCGGCAATGACTCATTTATGACGGCGAGCCGTCGACAATGACCCCGTCGGCAATGACCACCTTCCCGACGGCGAGCGACGGGAGCCAGGGGCGACGACCTCCTGGGCGACGGGAGGGGCGACGGAAACTGCCGTCGCCAATGACCTCATTGCCGACGGCAAGAGAGTCATTGGCGACGGTAGTGGCCGTCGACAATGACCTTTATTTTTGTAGTGACTGTTCATCAATGCACTACGCGCCAATGAGGACTTTTACCACATCATTTGTAACATTACAGGTCATGATTATACCGAATGATTCCTGGTCATAATCATACCAATCAACAGTCCATCTATGCACGTAAGCCAAAGATGACTTTCATCACAATATAAGCATGAGGATGATGACAATGATATAAGTATTAATCAAACGAAATCAAGGATAAATATTAAAGACTTTAAATTTATCACGAGTTTAAAAATATCCAAATTGTCAACATGATACTGCTTTGTGGAGAAAAATTCAAGAATGATATTGTATCAAAAATGATTTAAACCGAAAATAAATCAATTTTTTGTCATGAATAATACTCTGGGTGAATAGTACCTGGGTGAATAGTACCCCATGAATAGTACTTCAGGAATAGTACCCCATGAATAGCACTCATGAATAGTACTTCTTAAATAGTACTTTATGAATAGTAATTTGTGAATAGTACTTTTGTGAATAGTACCGTATAAATGAATAGTACTCATAGGCAGTACTCCGACATGAAAAGCTTAAAATTTAACAAGAATGTTCAAAAATATCCCTGTGAAACGATACTGGATGAAACACAAATTTCAAGGATATTCTACTAATTTTATGGAGTATAGAAGTCAAAACTTTAACAAAATGAGTATAGAATTCAAAATTTGAAATGGAATAATATTACTTAATTACATATTATTTCAAGCGAATATTGAACAAAAATAACACCCCTTACAACTGTTGAACGAAAATAATATTCCAACAAATATTTAACGAAGATAATATTCCTACGAATATTGAACGAAGATAATATTCTTTATGAATATTGAACAAAAATAATATTTATACGAATACGAAAAATAATATCTCTTCAGAATATGAAATAAATAATACCCCTTACCTCAGAAGAAGACTGGATACTAGAATAGTGAAGTAGCAGACTTCTCTTCTTCTTTATCTCTATAGCTTCTCTCTTTATAGCTTCTCTCTCTATAATTACTCTTGTGAGTCTTAGTGAATTGGTGAGAATGAAGGAAGAATGAACTTCTATTTATAGGAAAATATAGTTTCAATAATTGCACATTTTGGGGCTCAAAATATTACAGTATAATACCTTCATCTTTTCCTTTATTTTTAATTTAGTCCTGCAAGTATTATCAAACTTGCACCACCTCCCCTAATAGTACATCATGTGAATCAATAGTAAAATTATGTGAATCAATAATTCTATGCATGTAAAAAAAATAATTATAGTATAGTTCCTTCATCTATACCTCCATTTTTAATTTAGTCATACAAGTATTATCAATCTTGCACCGCCTCCCCTAATAGTACATGCATGTGAATCAATAGTACATAAATGTGAAAAAAATAGTTAAAAACATGTGAATTAATAGCAATTAATTGCTCATTTATCCGATTAATTACCCGATTGGTCAATATCACTTCCAAACATCAATTATTATCGAAATAAATGTCGAATTCCACTAATACTAATAATCCCAACACAATGGAACTATCAATTTCATCTTTAATCAACATGAACTTATTCATCATTAATATTATAACTCACAATATTTAATAACCAGATTATTTCCAGGAAAGAGGGGGCTTTTCGATAAGGATTTCTCCCTATTGGCGTGCAATTAGGTGACCAAACCTCTCATCGACAGAACTTTCTAGACATCGTCAATATTGCAAATAATAATGTGAATAACTTTGTCGTCTCAATTATTGATTTAATAATAATAAATATTATGCAGATGATACTGTGACAATAATTGAATCAATAATATGAGAGATATTATGAAGCAATTACTGTAGCAATAATTGAGTATAACTGAGTGACTTCTCACGTAAGCATCAATAATCAATATCGTGTGCTACTATGCAATCACGCGTATTACTGTTCTTTTAACATAGGGTATTTCAACAGTCTAATAGTAAAACTTTTATCGTTATTTTTATAAAAAGATTATTTCTGTTTCTTTCTATATCCGACAGTTATTCTGTTGCGGGGTCCACCAATGATTGTGTTGTCGTATGAATATTTTCCGACAAAAAGAATATTCTCCGACCAAACGAATATTTCCCAACACAACGAATATTTTATAACAACTTGGTTATTTTGCAAAATTTTCAAATATCACCCTTAACTTTAAACTTTTATCAATTTAACTATTTACCAAAATAAAAAATTGAATACTTTTATTTCATAAAATTCGGGATCTCACACTATATATGTATATATATATATATATATATATATATATATATAGAGTCCGGATCTTAAACTCACCCCTTATCCAACTCACCTGAGCTCACCTCCTTTTAGCGGCGGACTCGGCGACGGTTCGGTCATGCTACCGTTGTCTATTCTTTTAGCAACGGACAACATATAGCGTTGCTAAAAGTATAGACGACGGTTGTATGACTGAACCGTCGTCGGATCCGTCGCTAAAGAGGGGGTGAGCTCGGGTGAGTTGGATAAGGGATGAGCTTAATATCCAGATTGTATATATATATATATATATATATATATATATATATATATATATATATATATATATATATATACACTTTATAACTTCTACCGATTATTTTGGAAAATGAGTAAGTGAGGGTCCATGTAATAAGCAAAATTTACAGCAAATACTTCATAAAAATCTCCTCTATTTATCTCAATTCACTTGGCTTCACAAAATATATTTTTAATAACATTCATCATTAATATTATAACTCACAATATTAACAACCAGATCATTCCCAGAAAAGAGGGGGCTTTCCGATAAGGATTTCTTCCTATTGGCGCGCAATTAGGTGACCAAACCCCTTTTCTCGACAGAACTTTCTAGACATCATCAATAATGCAAATAATAATATGAATAACTTTGTCGTCTCAATTATTGATTTAATAATATAAAATATTGTGACAATAATTAAATCAATAACGTGAGATACTATGCAGCAATTACTGCGGTAATAATTGAATAAAATGGAGTGACTTCTCACATAAGAATCAATAATCAAAATATCGTACAATATCGTGTACTACTATGCAACCACACGTATTACTGTACTTTTATCACCGAGTATATCAACAGTTAACGGTAAAACTTTTGCCATTATTTTTATAAAAAAATTAGGGTCCTTTACATAAGTATACAATATTTAGAAAGTAATTACACTATTAGTGCACTCATAAAAAATTTACATAATTAATACACTTTCTATATTTATTTACAATATTAGTGCAATTAGGATTCCTTAATTTAGGGAATTAGTATAGGATTCAATTCATAATAATAAGGAAACCTAAAATCAAGGAGAAATAACTACCATAATTAATAATTCAAATTCAAATATCTTAGATCTAACAAACAAAATAAATTCAAATTCAAAAATAATAATTAAAATTCAAATATTCAAAGTTTGGCAACATCATCTTCCTTCTCCCCTTCGTCGATCATTTTCCTCCTCCCCTTCACCGCTGCTTCAACACCATGGACACCGACCATCTTCCTCCGCTTCACCATGGACGCCGGTTATCTTCCTCCACTTTACCATGGACGCCGGTCATCTTCCTCCGCTTCACCATGGATGCCGCCGCTTCAACACCATGGACGTCGGCCACAGCTGCCATTATGACGAATGTTGATTTAGTTAAAAAATTAAAAGGAGAAAAAGATAAATTTTAGTGCAGTTGGTATCCAAATATTTATACAAAGGTAACCATTTTAGTTTTTGTTGGTAACCAATAGAAATTTCAGTGCAGTTGATAACCAAAACTTTCAAAGGTAACAATTTTAGTTTTTTGTTGGTTACATTTGTATTAAGGTTTGGCTACCAACTGCACTATGAAAAAAAAAATCTATAATAGATTTTTTATAATTAATTGGTAACACAATAAAATTGAATTGGTTACCTTTGTATTAAGGTTTGTCTACCAACTGCATTATAAAAAAAATCTACAATAATTTTTTTTAATTAATTGGTAACCCAATAAAACTGAATTGGTAACATTTATATAAAGTGTTAGCTACCAACTGCACTATTCAATAAAAAAAATCTATAATAGATTTATTAAAAATAAATTATAAACCTAATAACACTGAATTGGTTACCTTGGTATGAAGGTTTGGTTACCATCATCCAGTATTCATATCCACCGCCACCACCGCCTAAATCTTCATACCCACCTCCATTTTGACCCTTCATTTTGAGAAGCTAATGGAGATATACAGTTGGTTGACTCACACACACACACACACACACACACATATATATATATATATATATATATATATATATATATATATATATATATATATATATATATATATACACCTTCATGATTTTATAGTAGCATTGAGTCTGTTAATGCTCATGATGATGCGGTGAATTCTGTAGTAGCAAGCTATGGTGGGTTGGTTTTTGCGGGGTCGGCGGATGGGAAGTGTGGAGGAAGGAATTGGTGGGTAAAGTGACGAGGCATGTTTTGGTGCAAACATTGTTGAAGCAAAAAAATGCGGTGACAGCCGTGGCGGTGGCAGGTGGGGTGGTGTACGGTGGCAACCGTGGCGGTGGCGGTGACAGTCGTGGTGCAAGGTTTGGAGAGTATAGAAAGAATATTGAATGAAGAAGAAGGGTGATGACTAACTGCAGTTGTTATAGATGAGGAGAGAGAAGAAGTAATGGGTATAACTAATCCCTAAATTAAAGAATTCTAATTGAATACTAATTCCCTAAATTAAGGAATCCTAATTGCACTACTATTATAAATAAATATGGAAGTATATTAGTTGTGTAAATTTTTTATTAGTGCACTATTGTTATAATTATTTTTAAAAATGTAATAGAATATGTAATTGATCCTTAATATTATTAGTAATGAAGCGAGAAATATATAAGTTGCACCCAACCGCGAAACACATCCATATACATCTTCTAAATTAGAAACCGTCCAGCCAAAACAAGAAAAGATTGGGTTGGGCCAGGCCAGGCCAGGCCGGGCTGGGCCAGGTCAGACCTTAGCTTGTTGAAGAATGTCATGTATTACATTTGAAAAAAAATTAATACCTTATATATAAAGGCATCACAGCTGATCCTTTAAATTGCATAATTGGGTGAGTCAACTCATTCAATTTGAAATCAATTAGGAGTTAACTCGCTCAATTAGAAAACTCACGCTAAATTGGAATTGAGCCTTCAATCCACTACCTCTTCAGATTTCCCAATTCTTCCTCTTCCTCTTCCTCTTCTTCTACTTCACTACCCTCACCCTTATTTCACTTCCATATACCTGTTCCCCTTCTCTCGCTCCTTTCAATTTCCCACCACTGAAAACGAGTTCATGAACTTGGTCCAATGCCTCACCGGCCCTTCTTCTTCCTCCTCCACATTCACCTCCCCCGCCACCGCCTCGACTCACGACGATGTCTCACCTGTAGTGAAACTGACTTCCATAGTCTGACAGAAATAGAGAGAGGGAAAGTTCAGTGACCTTATGGGTATGGTTCAAGGCTTCAAAATGGGTCAATTTCTTGAAATTCTATCACCGGCTTCGGCGACTCTGCCACCGATCCAACTTGGGTTATGGATAGCCTCTAAGAAGGATTAATACCAAGGTAAATTTAATTTTTATTCTATTTTATTTTGAATCTGTTATGTTTTTTTCTCTTTATTTTTTACGCTTCAAGTTTCTCTATCATCAATTATATTCTCACTTTGCTTCCCTTTTTCCTTCCATCAAATACACCCCAAAACTCAACCCGTTAGTAGCTTCAGTCGTATCTAGGGTTTAGTGTAAAAGAGAATCACTTCTCTTTCATAAGCATTGCCTATGTAATTGTTGTTGTTGCGCGCAATTTCATCATGAATTAGTACAAAAATGAATTAGGTATGTGATTTGGATTTTTTCTTCTTGAAAATTGGGTATGTGGTTTGAGTTTTTTCTTTATGGATTTATTCAAAAATAATTTGGGTATGTGATTTGGGTTACTTTTATTATTATACTGCAATTTCTTTCTGTAAATGGCGTATAGTTGTTTAGTTATGTTAATTAGGATGAAAAGGGACCAACGTACGGGGAAGTCATATAAATTATTGATTGTGGTGAAGACAAGGAAGAGGAAGATTATTCTTTTGTTGTTCATGTTTTTTGTCGTATTTCTATTAGGATAAATTGAGGAATGCCACAACAATGGGGAGGAAAAGGAATTGGTTCAGTAAAGAAAGCTTTAAGTCTAGAGTCCAAGGAAAATAAAAACCAGGATTCTAAAAATTCCATCTTTATTTTTTTTTGTTGCTGTTGTTATTTTGAGTTTAAATTTATTTTCAAAATTTCTAATTACAAATTCAGAAAGCAAATAAATTAAAGAAAACATGGTTTGGGAGGGAAAAAAATCTCTAAATCCTGAATCTACAACTTTAGAAACTGTCAACGTACCTCATCCTTTTTCTCCAACAACAGAGGTGAAAGTGACTGAAGTTGAGGATGAGCAGATAAAACATTCTTATTCAGTTTCCACTTCTACATCCGATGTGTCTGGTGTTGCAGCTCCTAAAGCTGTTGCAGAGGTTTTTCAGCCCATTTCAGTAACTCAGTTCACTAGAAAATTCAAGGAGGAAATGGTGGTCCTGAAGATTCAAACAACATATTGAGGAAAACTACTATGCTTTTCTTACTTCCTTACTTTGGTAACGTCTTTTCATATAATGACTATTTGTTTTTCTTTATGTTTTACTTCAATTTCAGTCTGAAAGATATTACACATAATTTACTTTTCCAGATTTTCCCTTCAAAGTGTGTTAATGTTGATAGGTTAAAGCGCATGAGTGTTTATGTCCCCAAAAGATATACTGCGAAGTTTTGACGAGTCTGCCAAAAGAGATCTTGGAACTTCACTACAGTCCTGTTCAGATAGTGTTGCAGAGCCTCCATCAAAGACTAAATTTGAAAGACCTAAAATATTAATTTCAATACAGGACAAGGATGGACTCAAGCATTTTCTGGCGTAAAAGTCTTGAATAATTTATTTCAGCTTTAGATTTAATCTTCGTTAGTTGTTGAGGCGTAATTTTAGAATTATTTTCCAATCATTAAGTTGCTTGAACTATAATGCTTTGTAGTGACTCTATTTTCTTAGCATAGAGAATATGCTACTCAGGGGTCCTCTTGAATAGCTTGAGTTTTAAAATTCCCCAATGATTATATATCTAATGCAAGCCACTTTATGAACTATTTTTGTTAGATATTTATGTCTCCTAAAGCATGATATTTATTTGTTAATTATAAGTTACCAAGTTTGGTATCATTCCAACATCTCTAAACCTGAATTGGAGACCTTTGTGACTTCCCCAAAATAGATATACATCATCCATCTTGAGTCATCAAATACATGGTACAAAATTCAAATACAATTTAATAATACAACTGTCGTGTAAAATACGACAAAACATAAACTGGGACTTTTAATACGAATATTGTCTTCTAGACAGTATTCAAACTCAAATGGAGTTCTCAATACATTTATTATCACACTATTTCATAGAATAGTGAGGACTACTAATACAAACATCTGGACCGTCACTCCGTTCCTCGACTAGTCCCGACTACGTTCTCATTTTCTGAAGAGAACAATGAAAGCAAAAGGGTGAGCTCAACTAGCCCAGCCAGTAAGAAATATTATGATTAAGATAATGCAGAATAATTTATTGTTAATCTTCAACAGTGTTAAACTGAGAAAATATAACAAACATCAAGTTTAACTGCAGCGAAACAAGCAATCCATTAGAAGAGTCAAGTGGAGCATGATATCTACTATACTCCGATTTCATCCAGACAAAAGTAATTTCTAAATCCGTTAACAATGAATTCACTAATTAACTTTTTATTATGAGTTCGTTTAACGCTCATAAACGTTCATAGCTTGTTTCTTCGTTCTAAGTCAGATTTCAACGATTCTTGAGTCCACGACTCTTAAATACGTTATGCTACGTTATGCCATCGAAAACCAAGGTTTCCAAGTTACACTGCAACTTTTGATTACAAATCCAGAAATTCTACGATTTCAACGTTTAATGCTTAATCTCGTAAATTTCGCCATAACTTCGTTACTCGTGTTCTATACGCCAAATCAAATGGAACAACTCCATTGATTCATCATTTACATCCTAACTAAACAAGATGCACATACCCTATGATGGTTTTTAATTTGTCCATCAACAACTAAATAAACACTTAACGGTTTTCTTTGATTACAACTTACTTAAACGCTTACGATTACAAACCATACATGACTTGTAATGTTTTAATCCACTATTAGCCATCCTTATTACTCCGGAAGAGACACGGTCACCAATTCATACTTCGCTACGAAAAAGAAATCTAAGAAGATCGAAGACTAATGTTTACGAAATATTACCTTAACGTTCTTCGCGTTCTTGGCTAAAGCTTATATGTTTTTCTTTGGATTGCTCTTGATTATTTGTTAGAGCTCTTTTTTCTCTCTCAATATATTATCTAGAGTTGGTGAAATAATAAAATGAACCAACCTAGCTTCTCTTATATAGGAAAACCTAATGGAGGGCAATTTGGTTATTTAGGTCCACCTCCTTACTATTCTCCTCCTTACTCTTCTTTTGCCTAGCCACCAAGTAAATGTACTTTCACCAAGTAAATATACTTTACTTGGCCACCAAGTGGCCGACCCACCTAGCTTCTTGGGTCACCCATGGGTTGTCACATGGGTTTTAACCATCCGATAACCCATCGATTCGATTCGCGATTTAGTTTCTTCATTTGGGCCTTCGCATAAATCATTTTGGGGCTATCTTGGGCTTGTCTTAACATAACTTTGGTCTTGACATAATATCTTATTGGGCTTGACACAATCCAAGTCCAATTGGAAAATGACAAATTAAGTCCACTTACTAAAGTCCATAAAAACTAATCGTATTTTACTCGTACAATTCTCGTATTCTCTTCGTATAGTATTCGTACGATATTTGTATTATACGTCATATTAATCTTCATACTATACTCGTATACTAATTTGTATCATACTCGTATATCACACATATAATAACCCTAATCATTATACGCATTTCATTTCCTTCTCGGAATTCACTTTCCCTAACCCTTAGGTTTTAAGTCCACAAGCAAAAACTTCGTTTGTCATAACTGAAATATTATTGGATATTCCATTACGTCTTAGAATTCTATCATTACTCGTTTCTCAGAAATTCAAACTTAATTCCCGAGCAGAAACGGATGAATAGTATTTTTACGAAAATTTCTCGAAAAACTTTTATTTTTGTCTTGAAAATGCAAAACAATTAATCCTAGCACATAGCCAGAATCCTAACCACATCCGCACATTCTAGATCATATAACGACCTTCAAATAGTTTACTCACATAAATAATCAATTAAATTCATTTAATCCACATAATCAAATAAATGTTTAATTCTCATAAAAATCTGATTTTTTTCGGGCGTTACAGAGTAAAAATAATTTTAAAATATTATCGATTATGAGATTTATTGCATTTCAGAATCAAAATGAACTAAATCAATTTAAAATTCAAATTAAAATTTAAAAGTCAATATTGATTTTAGTAATTAGGTATCGTTGGTCAATATCCCTTTAAGCTTTATTTAAAAGCTTTAGAAAATTGGGAAACAAGACAAAACCTGTTAACTCCTAGATAATATTCCAGCCATATAAAATCCACGTTTTACAATTAGACCCTAAACCTAGACTAATAATAATGTAATAAAACCATATAATAATAAAATGAATATTTCTTAATCATTATTGTCCTAGCTCGAAAATTGAAAGAAGACAAACTTTTTGTAAGGCATATCTCTTACCCATCACATATCAAGAAGTTTTGCCCCTGTACGACATGGATTTCATTCATTCAAAGCCTGGATCTTCAACAAGCACACTGGTGAAAGTGTCAAAACCCAACACTTAAGCGCGCAAAGTAGCCAATAAACTAATTAACTCTCCTACTGAGAGCATCTGCAAGTCTGTTCTTTGCACCCAATTTCTGTCTCAATACAAAAGTCAATTCTTACAAGTACCTTACCCATTTGGCATGTTTGACACTTCACTTCTGCTGTCTGCCTAAGTGCTTCAATTCCTCATGGTCCGAATACAAGAGAAACTCCTTATGCTTTGATAACAAAAATAGTGCAAGAGTTTCATGAAAAAGGTAATTTTATTTTACTTTTTTAAAAGTTTTCCTTAATTTTCGTGTTGTCCCTTCCCCAAGTTCAGGTTTCAATTAAGCAAAAGTATTAACATGGAAGACAAATTCACATAATAAAGCCTATGACGACCGATTTCAAAATAGAAAATTATTATAAAATTTAAAAGTCAATTTAAAATATTTTTAAAACAATTTGATCGTGCATCCTTTTAAGAGCCTATTTAAAAGCTTTACAAAAAAAACCTCCAATAAAAGACGGATCGAATTAAGACAGATATAAAGCATAACAGACATTGTACCACACGCGATCGCCACCCTTATATACAGCTGCAAAATATTACATACATGCAAATGAACAGAACTTTATTACAAGTTTAATAACCTATTCTAACTTAATTATCTTCTATCTTATCCTATGTGACACAAAAAAGGTGCATGTGCCATGCAATAAGAAATGACACTATATTCTTGTACTTTCTGTTCTTGAATCATTATGCCACAAAATTTTGTAACAGTTGAGCAGCAAACCTCTTCTTGTTTTGAATGTTCATGTTTTCGTACACAGGATTCGAATGGGAAGCTTGCAGAATGTTAATCCCATTGAAATGATTGTCGATATCTTCTGTTTCATTTCGGCTTCCAAACTGAATGGTTTGATTTGAGAGATAGTTTTCGCAGTGTGGAAGGCCAAGACTAAGCGAAACACCGTTCCCATGAAAGTTTGTTGTTAATTGCTCCTCGTATAATCCGAATCCACTACTTGTTCCTCCTAGGAATTCATTGATTATTAATCCTTTGTTTGTGTCAGTACTATGTTTTGTGTCCATGTCTGTGGAGAGGATAGTACCAGTTGGGGAGTTTTGCATTTCGGATCTTGATGATTTTTTTGGAGTGTTGATGAAAAAGGGTGGTTGAGATTGAAAGGAGAATCCGGTAGGTGAAGTTGAGATTTTTGTGGGGGGAGTGTTGTGATTGATTTTGTGTTCTTGTTTGGAATTTAGGGTTTGGATTTGATCAAGTTGGATATTTGTGATGTCTTGTGGAGTACTGGTGGATTTTGAGTTGGATTGTTTGTTGGTTTCGGTTTTGTTTGTGTTTTGGCCTGAGCCGTTTTGTTGTTCTTGTTCCTTGAATTCCTCAGTGTACATTTCCTCAACCATTGGCTTCCAGAGGCGAACTCGAGCATTTATGAACCAGTTAGACACCTGCAATTTAAGAAAATTATTAGCTCCGGTTTTATAAAAAATATTAGAGAAATGTTAGGATAGCTTAATCGTACACCTAATTTGTATACCAGACGCAACAAGTCATTAATTAGGTTAAAAAATGATTAATTTAATACACTTTAACATTTATTAAAAAGGGATTCGGATTCTATGTAGTTGTTACGCCTTTAACCATATATAATTTATAGGCTTTTGTGAATTATTATAACAAATGTTGCATCGTGCTGACTCATCAAAAAGACGCTAGATGACAAAAAATATAACATATGCAACTTTTACTATAACTAAGGCACAATAGTTATTACATATAGTTAAAGGTGTGACAACTTCATGAAATTTAAATCCAACATATATATAGTTGCATTAATTCTTGGGTATCAAATTAAGGAAATCCAAAACTAATCAAATACAACTCTGTACTATACATACATATGCAACTCTTTCCTATGAATTAACTAGCTAAAACCTATCTAACTTCACCAAATCTGATTCCATCAAATAGTATAAAAGCAATGAGAAGAATAAAATGCATTATGAATGGAATATATATAGTTGATAGTCATACGTATACATACCTGGCTCCTAGTAAGTCCTGTTTGCTTAGCAAGCATGTGTTTATCCGAGTCCTTAGGATAGCTGCATAATGAAACTTAAAACTTGATTATCAATTTCTAACAATAATTCACCACATAGAAGCTTATGCTGGATCTTTAAATTGAATTCAGTCTCATCCATGTTTTTTAATCGGATGAATTGGTGCCAAGTATTACTTATGCATTTAAAAAATTAATGGTAAATAAGTAACTACATAACACTTGGTAACAATACATAACATGGGATAGATAAGAGGACATGGGATGGAGAATGTGACAGAAGATTTGGACTCTCTTAATTACATGTAAAACTGCTTACGGATGCAAAAAATGCTCAAACAGCCAAGCACGAAGAACCGAAACAGCTCTTTCAGGCAATCCTCTTTGCGGCCTCCAAGCATTCTGTTGCATCATTCCCAGTTGTTGGAGAGCCCGTTGTTGCCGAAGCTGATGATCAACAAACTTCAGCCTTGAACCCTCAACTTTTCCTGTCAAACAAATTTCATCTTCGCCTAAGCTCTTACTTGTGGCCTTGATTTGTGCAGAAATCGCATCTTTTAAACACCGGAATTGCTTTGAGATTGTTTGTAAGGCAAGAGCAGTGTATGATTTAGCAGACCCCGGTCCTGCAGCTTGCTCAAATGAAGTCACAACTATTTGCATTTGCTGATGGTACTGTCTGTATCGTTGCTCCACCTGAATTGAATGTGATTAATGACATAAAATTAGGGTAAACTAAGTCGAGCTAAATTGCATGCGCAGCTTAAAATTCACAGACTAAAATGTAAAACTGTATCCCGGGTGTATAATTTTGTGAACATATAATATCAGACTTTACAATGTAGCAAATCGTTATCTCGTGGTACAATTAGTAATGTAAAATTATATCTTCGGATATATTTTTCTTATGCTAACAGCTAACTATAGGTTAAATTAAAAAAAGTGCCGTTGCTAGCTAGTTCTTTCTTTCAACCGAATCAATTCTTTTCGCTACGCTCGAGTCGCACCTCACCTTATTCTAATAATTTTACTTAATGGAGAGGGTTTGCTAATTAGTCAAACTAATTAATGAAATAATCATACATGCACAAACACAACACAAGGGAGAATATTTTGCATTCTAGTCATATTTAAATCACTTATTTTCAAATGATCATTTAGCTAGAAAGGTCATAACGAGTTCCCAGCCAAAAGTATATGTATGCAAATATAAGAGCAAGATGCTGTGGGGAAATTTATCCCTAAGAAACCATACTGATATAACCATTAATTAAATGATATGTGTTTGATATGTCAACTTGTGTAAAATAGACCCATTTTCTGAAGTGAAATGATTATAAAATAAAAGTAAGAAAGAGAAATAAATTCTAAGAATTAAAATTCATTGCTAGTCTTTGGGATTCGAGACTTCTTGATCCAGTAGGACCATCACATATTTGAAATTGTATACTAAACATCTATATTAATTAGACTTTTATTTTGAAGGAACAATAAAATAAAATATTTAAAAAGAAAACATAAAGAGTACATCTTCTAGCAAGTCTAGTTAGTTAAATATTGGCCAATAACCACGCATACAAGTAAATATATGATTTACTAAGATTTAATTATGCCTTTTTATCATGAATAGGAATAAGAAATGGAGAGATGACTAGAAATGGGGAGAGAGGATTTTCCTCCACTCATATTTGTTTATGTCCAAAATATCTAAATTTGAGATGACTACATATATGAGGATCATATTTTACCGACAAAAACCCAACTAAATTATTTGCTTTATGAGAGGCACTTGATAGTAGTGTTAGAATAAAAATAATTTTGTCAAAATAATAAGTATCGTTGAAATATTTATAAAATTATTGTGAAATGTATATTTACTCGGACCATCTTATTTTGCCCGATAATATCAAAAAATGCTCTCAGAAACAAAAATCGATGCTCTTTTGCTTTCCAATATCAAACTTAATTCAGGACAACCAAGAAAGAGTATATATATATATATATATATATATATATATATAAGGATGTAAATGAATTGAGTCGAATCAAGTATTGAGTTGTTTAGATTTGATTAACAAAATTTATTCAATATAAAATAAGATTTGATCGAGGCTCGTTTAGCTATCGAGTCGAGCATGATCTCGAATCGAGCCCGAACGATTTGAATTTTTTGAACGAATATGATCCAAATATCAATAGAAAATTATAATTTAAAGATATTCGAGTAATTTATCGAATTTTAAAATTTATTCATATTTAAATCATTTATATTTCGAGTCGAATTCGAATCGAACTTTTAACCGGGTGAATATAAATGTAGCCCGAATTATTTGCTCATTTTACGGCCAACCTTATGTGTGTACTTGTGTACGTACCTCATCAAGCATGCTAACAAGCTTAGCCTTCTTCATTTGAAACTCTTGTTTCTCAGCCGTTGTATGCTCACTCCGGTGCTTCCCTCCGGTCGAACCTTCACCTGGACTAACAGTCATTGATTCTTTATTACTATTATTATTAATATTATTATTATTATTATCAACCTTCAACATCTCTTTCATTTCCTCAGCCTTAACTACATGATCTCCAACACTAACAACTTCATCCAAAATCTGCTGTGCAACTTTCAAATACTTGGACCCCAAAATCAAACTTTGCATACCAAAATTCCCATTAGATACCCCTGATACCGACGACGACCCCTCGCCTCCTCTCGGCGATATTACCGCCACCGGAGGAGGTTGCCGATACCCCGGCTGCTCGGACGAGAGGCTCAACGACAAACCTTGCTGTGTGGCTTGCCTATTAAATATTTCCACGTTGGTGGGCCCACCACAACCGTTTATTGTTGCTGCTGCTGGTGGAAATTGTGGGTGGCTTCCGGTGGCAGTGCTGTTTTGATCAGCGGGACCCCAAAGGTTGTAGTGAAAACGAGGGGCGATTCCGGTGAAGGGTGTTGGGATTTCGTCGGAATTTGGTGGTCCGGTGGATGCGGTGGCGGTTGGGAGGGGGGTGCCGACAAAGTGTTGGGTGTGAGGTGGCGGCGCGTGGGAATTGAGGAAGAACATATTGGGTGAGGGTTGTGTGTCAGAGTAGGTTGATATGTAATTAGGGTTCATCAGATAAAGTGTCTGCAGGCTATCAGCTTGGATTTCTGAGCTCCCATGAAAATAGGCCGCCATTAATTTATATCAAAACGGCAAAGTTTGGAAATAATTATTCCAAATTCAGAAATGGTACTATTGTTCTTCTTTTTGTAGTACTATACGAAAGTTTCAAATTGAAGCCTGCAGAAAAGTTATTCAGAGAAAATTTATATATGATGATCATGAATCCATTAAATATCCAAAAGATGGGAAACATTTTCTGAACAAATCTACACACTCAAATAATTCAAGAAATTCAGTCTAATTTATATATTTTTGGGGTTAAAAAGGTAACTAAAAGTTTATGTGAAGAACAAAGAGATTGATTTGTTTAAGGTATGTATGCAAATAATTGAACAAATCTGACACAAATCCCATCAAAGATCATAACCCAACAATTAAAAAATGGAATTAAAAGTGACAGAAAAATATGGGGAAGTTTTTTTTGCAGCATGTGGGGATACATACATATATATATATATATATATATATATATATATATATATATATATATATAGGTATATGTATATAACAGAGCAAATATATATAAAAAATATATAAGAGTTCACTCACTAATTAAAATGTCTGATCTTTAACTGTCTATGTATCAGGTAGACATGGGAGTCCCTCTCTTGTCAGACTGATGAAATTTTTCTGCAACTTTCTCTTTCTAACTCCAAATGTGGAGGAATATAAATAAATAAAAAGGGGATGTGGGGTTTATAATTGAAAGGAGTTTCAGAATAATATCCTTATGCTATTATATTTATGATCTATCTCTCTTTGTGGAATTTGAAATGGGAAAACATACAAGACTGAATAAATAATTGAGATGTGAAGTATTGGTGTTGTACAGTAGTATATAGGACCCCTATTATTTATCTCTTTACTTTATTTTTATTTTATTTTTTGTGGTAGGTACATGACATGGATAAGAAACAAGAGAACTTCTTAATTTGATGACCCTCCATTTCAAAATCATTTGATGTTGGCACGTTTAGATGGAAAAAGGGATGAATATGGATCCGGTTAGCATGAAGTTTATTTTTGAATAAGTTCTGGTTAGTATGAAGTTCATTTTTAAGTAAGTTGGTCATTTTTAAATCTATAGCATGTATTTGCTATGGATCAAAAACTGGCAGACATCATCTATCTTTCATTAGAATTATAAATGGATGGGATTTAAAAACAAGTATCACTGTCCGCTAGAAGGTCTAGCGGAAGAAGGTACGGTCTTTCAAGAATGACTTCAGTGGGCCAAATCCATTCCAAGAAATAGCGACCGTGAATTCAAAGTTAAAGAAGGCAAGGATAGATCATTCCATCTCCGGAAACAAGCCATACAGGATATGATGGGAGCAGATCTGCATCCGCCGTTCGCGAATTCAAAGTTAAAGAAGGCAAGGATAGATCACTCCATCTCCGGAAACAAGCCATACATGATATGATGGGAGCAGATCTGCATCCGCCTGTCTTCGGACATCTTCAGGTGTTGCCCAATTGTTTCAAATTGATTAGGAATAAGCTGATTTTGAGAAAAATTTCCTTTATTTACTAGGAGTTCTACTACTAGTAATTTTTCCCTAATTCCTTTTCACATATCTTTTCACAGCAAGAGAACGATCTGCAAAACTAGGGTTCCAATTCCAAATCGCAGAAATAGTAGAAATTGTAGTAATCACAGAGATTGTTTGTGACGCCCCCAAAATAGGTATACATCACCCATCTTGAGTCGCCAAATACATGGTACAAAATTCAAATACAACTTAATAATACAACTGTCGTGTAAAATACGACAAAACATAAACTGAGAGTTTTAATACGAATATTGTCTTCTAGACAGTATTCAAACTCAAAATAAGTCCTCATTTATTATCACATTATTTCACAAAAAAGTGAGGACTACTAATGCAAACATCTGGACCGTCACTCCATTCCCCGACTAGTCCTGGCTAAGTTCTCATTTCCTGAAGAGAACAATGAAAGCAAAGGGTGAGCTCAACTAGCCCAGTAAGAAATATTATGACTAAGATAATGCATAATAAATTATCGTTGGCCTTCAACAGTGTTAAACTGATAAAATACAATAAACATCAAGTTTAACTGCAGTGGAGAAAGCAATCCATTAGAAGAGTCAAGTAGAGCATGATATCTACTATCTTCTATGATTTAAAAAGTTTTTCATCAACTTTATCGCTGAGACTCAGCTTATTAAATAAACCACATCATCGAATCATCTCTGCACCACGACCAAGGATATTCATGTAATCATCAATGGTCATGACTATACAAAATAATCCCTGATCATAATCATACACTACTAAAAAAATAGTCATTTGTGATGGCTAAAATCCATCAGAAAAAGTAGCAAAATCATCACGAAAAGTTTACGTGATGACTTTAAGCATCACAATGACCGTCACATTAACATGTAATCTATTGTGATTGTCAAAGTCATCACAAAAAAACAAGACTTGAGGGATAAAATGTAAGAACGTGAATCTCTATTTACATATAATTTATTTCACTGTATTAATCGTATCTATATTAATTGTATCAAATGATACTTGTAGGATTCGAACCCTCCCCTATTTTCAAACTAAATAATGAGTATTACCACTACACTAAAGCCCAGATCATGATTGTAATTTTAAAACAAAATATAAAAGGAAACATATGTGAGTTGACTTACTAAACAAAATTACTTCCACATAAGATTTGGTGATTGCAATGGCAGTCACAAATGCTCTATAATGATGGTAAAATTAGTCATCACTGAGAGCCATCACATATTTTATTATTTTGTGATGGCTTGAAAATTCCATCACAAAATACCTTCTTTTGTAATTGCAAATAAAAGTCGTCACAAAAATCTATCTTTTTAATGATTGTCACGACCATCATAAAATATTGTTTTGATTATTTCTTACATTAAAATATTAGTGATAGTTTAAATGCAATTACGAAAAGGTATATCTATAAGTGATGACTTACTGAGTCACAAAAAGAAAATTTATTTTGTGTAAAAAAAATTAGTGTGATTGACATGACCATCACAATTATAATACATTGATGGCATGATTAGACATCACTAAGAGCCATCATATATACTATTATTTTGTGATTGCTTAAAAAGTCCATCACAAATTACTATATTTTGTGATTGTTTTTAAAAACTATCACAAAGTTCCGTCACGTATTCTTATTTTTCTAGTAGTGATACCAACAACTGTCCATCAATGAACTACAGGCCAATGAGGACTTTTACCACATCATTTATAACATTACGGCTCATGATTATACCGAATGATCCCTGGTCATAATCATACCAATCAACAGTTCATCTATGCACGTAAGCCAAAGATGACTTTCATCACAATATAAGCATGAGGATGATGACAATGATATAAGAATTCAATTAAAAGAAACAAAGGATAAATTTTTAAAGATTTATAATTTAATTTATCCAGAATTTAATAATGTTCAAATTGCCAACATGATACTGCTTTGTGGAGTAAAATTCAAGAATGATATTATATCAAAAATGATTTGGACCGAAAAGAAATCAATTTTTGTCATAAATAGTACTTTGGGTGAATAGTATCTGGATGAATAGTATCCCATGAATAGAACTTTAGGGATAGTACCCCGTGAATAATACTTTATGAATAGTACTCGTGAATAGTACCTCGTGAATAGTACTTTATGAATAGTACTTTGTGAATAGTTCCTGTAAAATCCCAAATTTTACGAATAAAGATTTAAATTTCTTGAATTTTTTTTTGAATATTATTGAGTAAATTTAATATAATATTATAGTTATGGGTAATATTTATACATTTTGTAAAGTATGCAAGTTGTTATATTATATTCGATTGGTCGGGGAATATTCTTTGTGTCGGGAAATATTCGTACGACGACAAAATCATTGGTGGACTCCACAACGAAATTATTGTCGAATTGAGAAATCGACAAAAATATTTTTATGAAAATAACGGCGAAAGTTTTACCGTTAATACTGTTGAACTACTCGGTAGTAAAAGTACAGTAATACGCGTGGTTGCATAGTAGCACATGGTATTGATTATTGATGCTTACGTGAGAAGTCACTCAATTATACTTAATTATTGCTACTGTAATTGTTGCATCATATCTCTCATATTATTGATTCGATTATTGTCACAGTATCATCTGTATTATATGATATATTATTAATCAATAATTGAGACGACAAAGTTATTCATATTATTAAATTACAATATTTACAATGTCTAGAAGTTCTGTCAATGGGAGGTTTGGTCATCTAATTGCGCGCCAATAGGGAGAAATCTTTATTGGAAAGCCCCCTATTTCCTGGGAATGACCTGGTTGATAAATATTGTAAGTTATAATATTAATGATGAATGTTATTAAAATTGAAGTTGTACTCGGTGTTGAATTTGGAGATACGGACGTGATATTTGAGTCCGGAGCGATGAAATTAGTAAAAATGGACTATAAACACAAAATTTTCTGGTTTTTACTATTTGGTCAAAAAGTCAATAGTTGACTTTTTCGGGAAAAGTCAAACTTTGAAATTTCAAAATTTATATTTTTGATAAAAATAGTTTCATTGTGTTGGAATTATTTGTGTTAGTGGAAATCGACATTTATTTCGATAAAAATTGATGTCTGGAGGTTATATTGACCAATCGGGTATTTAACTTGATAAATGAGTAATTGATTGCTATTAATTCATATGATTATAACTATTTATTCACATGTGTGTGCTATTGATTCACATTCTTGCTATTATTAGGGGAGTTGGTGCAAGATTGATATTACTTGCATGACTAAGTTAAAAATGGAGGTATAAATGGAGGTACCATACTGTCATTCAAATTTTCACATGTCTAGAACTATTAAGTCACATAATTTACTATTGAATCACATTATTTACTATTAGGGGAGGTGGTGCAAGTTTTATAATACTTGCAGGACTAAAATAAAAAGGAAGAAAAAGAGAAATGTATTATACTGTAATATTTCAAGCCCCAAAACGTGCAATTATCGAAATTATATTTTCTTATAAATATAAGCTCATTCTTCTTTCATTTCTCACCAATTCACTAAAGCTTTATAGCCATTATTATTGAGAGAAATTTTAGAGAGAAAGAAGAAGAGAAGTTTGCTACCTCACTAATCCAGTATCCAATTTCTTCTGAGGTAAGGGGTATTATTTCTATCTTTCGTCTTCTTGAAGAGAACTTCTGTTATTCCATTCTTTATTATTATGTTGAAATAGCCTGTCTATACGAAGTACCGCATACATGGTGAAATTCTTCAATTATTCCATTCTTTATTATTCTGTTGGAATATCCTGTCTATGCGTTTTATGCCGGACCTGGTTCCGTCGTTATTATTCTGTTGGAATATCTTGTCTGTACGTTTTACGCCTGGTTCCATTTTTATTATTCTGTTAGAAAATCCTGTCTGTGCGTTTTACGCCGGACCTGGTTCCGTCTTTATTATGCTGTTGGAATATCCTGTCGGTGCGTATTACGCCTGACCTGGTTCCGTTATTTATTATTCTATTGGAATAACCTGTCTATGCGAAGTACCGCATGCATGGTGATTTCTTTTGTTATTCCATTCTTTATTATACTCAGTTGGTTAAAGTTTTGACTTCTATACTCGTCATGAAATATTATTTTATTTGGTATTTTTTGTTACGAGTTACTATTCACGGGTTACTATTCACCCCGTTACTATTCCCTCTAGTATTATTCACTCGGGTATTTGGGGCACTTTACATACCGAAATATTATTCACGAGTTACTATTCACGGGTTACTATTCACCGAAATTACTATCCACCTGAATATTATTCACTCGGGTATTTGGAGTACTTTTCATGTTGGGGTACTATTCACGAGGTACTATTTCTGAAGTACTATTTACGGGGTACTATTCACGACAAAAAATTGATTCTTTTCTGTCCAATTTATTTTTGGTGCATGCATATTATTCTTGAATTTTACTATACAAAGAAGTATCATGTTGAAAATTTGGACGTTATTAATTCTTGGATAATTTAATTCGTGAACTTGTTTTATTGAATTCTTATATCATTGTCATCATCCTCATGTTTATATTATGTTGAAAGTCATCTGTGGTCTGTAGTGCATAGATGGACTTGGTATGATTATGACCAGGGATTATTCGGTGTAATCATGATCGTAATGTTACAAATGATGTGGTAAAAGTCCTCATTGGCCCGTAGTGCATTGATGGACAGTTGTTGGCATGATCGTGACCATTGATGAATACACGAATGTCCTTGGCCCGTAGTGCATGGATAATTTGTGGTCATGATACTAAAGAATATCCTTGGCCGTAGTGCAGGGGTGATTCGATGATGTGGATTATTTATTAAGCTGAGTCCCAGCGATAAAAGTGATGAAAAACTTTTTAAATCATAAAAGATAGTAGATTTTATTCTCTACTTGACTCTTTTAATGGATTGTTTGATCTGCTGCAGTTAAACTTGATGTCTATTGTATTTTATCAGTTTAACATTGTTGAAGACTAATGATAATTTATTCTGCATTATCTTAGTCATAATATTTCTTACTGGGCTAGTTGAGCTCACCCTTTCTTTCACTGTTTTCTTCAGGAAATGAGAATATAGCTGGGACGAGTCGGGGAACGGAGTGATGGACCAAAAGATAGTATTAGTAGTCATCACTATTCTGTTAAATATTATGACAATAAATGTAATAAGGACTTATTCTGAGAGTGGATATTGTCTAGAAGACAGTATTCGTATTAAAACTCACAGTTTGTCTTATGTCGTATTTTACACGACAGTTGTATAATTAAGTTGTATTTGATTTATGTACCATGTATTTGACGACTCAGAATAGGTGATGTATACCTAATTTTGGGGGCGTCACAGTTGGTATCAAAGCTTAGGGATATGATCCATGGCTAAGATGTGAGACAAGAAATAGGAGGGGAGAGACGGAGAATTCCTTCGCTAGTATGACCTACCTAAGTTTATTTGGTATTTAATTGGTTGGTCAGAGTATAGGGATAATATGTGATATATTAATTAACCCTTGTTTTGTGGCAGTATTTAAAAATGGCATCCGAGAATGTTGAGAACATCAATGGAGCACAGGAGACCGTTGAGTCTCCAGAGATCAATAATCAGGACAATATACAACAGGAAGGCGACAATCATCATGCAAACAACAACACTGACCAAATGATGAACGATGGAATGTTCAGAGGCTTTATGTAATTCATGCAACATCAGGCAAGAACGTCTCCTGTCCAAAATGCAGGTGGAAACACTGGCAACTCTCGGGCGGTCACCGCTAAGTAGTTCAAGGAACTGAGACCACCAGAATTTTTTGGAGAGCCAAATCCACTTAAAGCGGAGACATGGATAAAGCAGATCTGCAAGATATTTGATGTCTTGGGATGCTCTGAGGAACAAAAGGTTCCCTTTGCCACCTTCATGTTGCGTGCAGAGGCAGATTACTGGTGGGAATCTGTAAAATGTACTCAACCTGCCACACTGAAGATGACTTGGGAGAAGTTGCAAGAATTGTTCAAAGACAAGTACTTTCCCGAAAGTATTCGTCACATGAAAGAGGTAGAGTTCATTAAACTTGAACAAAACAACATGACCGTGTCGCAGTACGAAGCCAAGTTTGCTGAGTTATCCCGGTTTGTGTCTCATTTGGTTGATAATGAGGAGAGAATGACGCGAATATTTCTAAGAGGTTTGAAACTTGAGATACGTCAATATCTTATCTCTCATAAACTGTGTTTATATTCAGATGTTGTTAATAGGGCTCAGTTATTGGAGCGCGATAATGACTTAACCCAACCAAAAGAGAGCAGCCGGCAAAATGATAATACCAGTGATAGCAGTCATCGAAGTGGTGACAATAAGCGTAGATGGAATCAACATGCCAGAAATGGTAACCATTTTGGTGGTAATCATGGCCAAAATAATAAGAATGGATATTTCAAGAAGAGGAGATTCAACAATTATGGAAAGACGTCAGCACCAGCACCCGTTGTTAAGGAAGGAGAACGACCACCTATCATATGCTTCAAATACGGAGGGGAGGGACACATCAGTCTAAACTGCGCGATGCCATCCAAAGCATGTTACAATTGTGGAAAAGAAGGTTGTAAAACCCCAATTTTTATGAATAAAGATGATTTTTCTATAAATATCATTTTTGAATATTATGGAATGAATTTGATATAATAATTGTGGGTAATATTTATAAATTTTGCAAAGTATGCAAGTTGTCATATTATATTCGATTGGTCAGGAAATATTCGTTTTAACAGGGAATATTCGTACGACGGCACAATCATTGGTGGACCCCACAATAGAATTATTGTCAGATTGAGAAAACGACAAAAAATATTTTTATGAAAATAACGACGGAAGTTTTACCGTTGATACTGTTGAACTACTTGGTAGTAAAAGTACAGTAATACGTGTGGTTGCATAGTAGCACACGGTATTGATTATTAATGCTTATGTGATAAGTCACTTATCTTTGTTTTATTAGTATTATTAATGTAATAAAACAGAAAAGTTTTTTTATATAAAACAGAATACTTTTTTAAAGTTATTCTATAAATAGAATATATTATATTCTATTATGCATAGTATTTTGCATAGTAAAATCTTTTTATATAAAACAGAATACTTTATTAAAGTTATTCTATAAATAGAATATATTATATTTTATTATGCATAGTGTTTGCATAGTACCTGCATAGTGTTTGCATAGTAAATATCTTTTTATATAAAATAGAATATATTTTATTTTATTTAAAAGATTTTTCTTTAAATATGGACCGTCAGATTAAAGTAAATCAATCTGGACCATTCATGAGTTAGTTACTATGCATTCCATTTTTCTATAAATAGAAGCTCATTCCTTCATTATTTTCTTATGAATTCTCTAAACTCCAGAAAGAGAAAATTTTAGAGATAAAGAAAAAGAGAAGTCTGCTACCTTTCTTTTCCTATATCCAGTTTCTTTTACGGTAAGGGATATTATTCTTTTGTATTTAAGAAGAGAACTTCTGTTATTCCATTTCTTTATTGTTCGGTTGGAATAACCTGTATATGCGGGCTACCCTATACATGGTGACATTCTTCTATTATTCTGTCTTTATTATTCTTTTGGAACATCCTGTCTGTGTGTTTTACACCGGACCTGGTTCCGTCTTTATTATTATTCTGTTGGAATATCCTATCTGTGTGTTTTACACCGGACCTGGTTCCGTCTTTATTATTATTCTGTTAGAATATCCTGTCTGTGTGTTTTACCCCGAACCTGGTTCTGTCTTTATTATTATTCTGTTGGAATATTCTGTCTGTGTGTTTTACCTCGGACCTGGTTCCATTACTTATTATTCTGTTGGAACATCCTGTCAGCGTGAATTTCACCTAACCTGGTTCCGTTATTATTATTCTGTTGGAATAACCTGTCTATACGAAGTACCGCATGCATGGTGATTTTTTTTGTTATTCCATTCGTTATTATACTCAGTTGGTTAAAATTTTGACTTCTATACTCCATGAAATTAGTGGAATATCCTTGATATTTGCGCTTCATCCATTATTTTTCTTGGAAATATTCTTCTGACCATTCTTGAATTTTACTCTACAAAGCAGTATCATGTTGACAATTTGGACGTTATTAGTTCCTGAATAAATTAATTCGTGAACTTGTTTTATTGAATTCTTATATCATTGTCATCATCCTCATGTTTATATTTTTTTTTGAAAGTCATCTGTGGCCTGTAGTGCATAGATGAACTTGGTATGATTATGACCAGAGATTATTCGGTGTAATCATGACCGTAATATTACAAATAATGTGATAAAAGTCCTCATTGGCCCGTAGTGCATTGATGGACAGTTGTTGGCATGATCATGACCATTGATGAATACACAAATATCCTTGGGCCGTAGTGCATGGAATTTGTGGTCGTGACCCTAATGAATATCCTTGGCCGTAGTGCAGGGATGATGTGGATTATTTATTAAGCCGAGTCTCAGCGATAAAAGTGATGAAAAACTTTTTAAATCATATAAGATAGTAGATTCTATTCTCTACTTGACTCTTTTAATGGATTGCTTGATCCACTGTAGTTAAACTTGATGTCTATTGTATTTTATCAGTTTAACATTGTTGAAGGCTAATGATAATTTATTTTGCATTATCTTAGTCATAATATTTCTTGCTGGGCTAGTTGAGCTCACCCTTTCTTTCACTGTTCTCTTTAGGAAATGAGAACGTAGATGGAACTAGTTGGGGAACGGAGTGATGGTTCGAGATGGAATCTTAGTAGTCCTCACTATTATGTAAAATAGTGTAATAATAAAAGTAACGAGGACTCCATTTGAGAATGGATATTGTCTAGAAGATAATATTTGTATTTAAACTCACAGCATATGTTTTGTTGTATTATACACGACTGCTGTATTATTAGTTTGTATTTGAATTTTGTACCATGTATTGACGACTCAAGATGGGTGACGTATACCTATTTTGGGGGCATCACAAAGGTCACCTAGCCCGATTTTGTCGTGCACCGAAGACAAGTCCAGCTGGGATGGAGGCATCAAAGGTCGTCCCAGACAAAAAAAGTCGGTGGTTTCAGGAAGAGCGTTTTTTCGTGACTTCTCAAAAAGCGTGTGACCCGAACGATGCTAGCACGAGTTAGTTAATTATAAATTATTGCGAAGTCTATACCTTATTAGATACCTGTTCTACCCATTCTTTTATCTCTCTTGCTTGCGTTCAACGTTTAAATTTGATCCCAGAGAAGTTAGACTTTGACTTATTGATTGAAACTTCATTAGTAGAAACCTTTGTTACCTCCACTGTTTATAAATTTTGTTTTATTCAAATCGACACTTTCACGTTACCTGTCGATCTTATCTCTTTGAAAATAATTGCCTTTGATGTGATTTTAGAAATCGATTGGTTAACTACTCATCATGCTTTTCGTAAGGTTGTTAGCTTTCATATTCCTAACCAACCTGTTATACAAATTCAAGAAATCAAACCACTAAAGTCAATCATTGTCATATCAAGCCATAAGTAAAGAGCCCTGATCCTTTCGTTGTTGACTTTCTTGTGTGGAATGCACAGAAGCTAGACTTTCTATAGGCGACGTCGTGAATGATGATGGCAAGTTGATAGGTATCAATGTGATGTACTATCCAAGTCATGGATGAGAGTCACAGTTTTGAATGATATTTCTATTGTTAATAAAATTCCTGACGTATTCTTGAAGACTTCTTAACCTACCCTAGAGCGTAAAATCGAATTTTGTATTGACCCCAGTACAAAACCCATTTCTAAAACACTTAAATATTTCTTCAACCAAAACGAACGTATCATGTGCCAAGGACATTGGCTCGAGCTGTTGAAGATTACGACCATACCATTTAATATCATTGTGGAAGAGCGAACGTGGTAGCTGACGCGTTGAGTAGAAGATCGTATGAATTTACGAGTGCGATGTTGTTAACACAAAAACTCATTTCGTATAACTTGCAAATGATGAAGATAGAGTTAAAGACTCTAGAGACCTATGTAAAGATAACGAATATACGAGTAGAATCGACTTTAATCGATAAAGTTAAAGCCGCTCAAGCTACAGACTCAGAGCTGATAAATGTGAAGAAGAAGGTTCAAGAGGGCGTTATTCTAGATGCAAGAATCGACGAAGAGAAGAAACCTCAACCGTCGATTTAATTGGCCCATTTGAAATCCTCGATCGAGTAGGAACTGTGGCTTATAGACTCGTTTTACCACCAAGTATGTCGCGTGTTCATAACATTTTTCATGTAATGATGTTACGTAAATATGTGGACGACTCGAACCACATTATTGATTTAGAACCGGACGAGATAGCGGATATTTAACGTATGAAGATGTACCTGTTAAAAATCCTAGAATATATTCTATGCTTAAAGGTTTGAAATTTAAGTAGGCACATTTAGAAGTGGGGGGGGGGGGGTTGAATAAGTGTGGGAATAAACGATGTCAAACTTTTGATTCAATAAAAATTCTTTTGGATATACAATGCAGCAAGTTGGATTCTAAATCCTTATAAAGTAAAATGTTAAGACAAGATGTTTAGTTGATGTAAAACTTTCCAAAATGCTTAATTTAGAAACTTAGCCTTTTTCAGAATGTGATTATGTGAAAACAAGTTGCTGAATTAGATTTGTAAGTTTATAGATATTGAATGCAGCTTGCTGGATAGTTAGCAGAGTGATGGGATAATTTAGCACAATAAGCAATCACAAGAACACAAGGAATATTTACGTGTTTCAGCCCCTATCCTCTATTCTAGTGGCCTAATCCACGTCCAATACAAACGAGTATTGGAGACTCTCTTTATTAATTAACTTTGTTTACAATCAAACCCTTTTACAAGACAAGTTTCATAACCTTTGAGTACTTATACTCCCCGAGCACCTTTGCTCCCCGTGCACCTATGCACCCTTAAGCACCTATGCTTCCTTGAACTTGCTTGCAAAACCACTAATCCAACCCGGATTAGAATCCTTAGACTAACAACTTAGTCTACCACATGTTTAGAGAATTAATCAAATATTTGACAACAAAATAAACTATGATCAAAGCAATAATTATATCAACAATTCAAGGCTCAACTAATATGCAATGATCAATATGAAAGATAAAGATATCACCGATTTAAGCGCAAAGAGAAAAGCTAAAATTAATTGAGAGCTTGATGCGCAACAGCCTTGTAGCGATTCTTCACAATTTAGAAACTTTGATAACCGTTGTGAATTGTATGTGAAGAAAGTATATTTTCAAAATAGTATTCTAAGTATTCTGCTTGTTTTATATATTGATTTCTTGTGTTTAATAATACCCATGGCACCCTTTTATAATGAATACATTTGTTAGATCGCTAGAATTTTATAGAAGGAAAATTATGTATATCCGTTGCAAATTAGAACGGAAAAGGACTTGATATCCTAGAAATCACGCACATACTCGTTGCTGATTTATTTAGTCGTTGAAAGACAGACGAGGATTAAGCCCAATGATATTTAATTGAAATATCGAACATCAGTCATGCCAGTCACATTAATTGATTACCCAACCATTAATTTTTAACCAATCATATTGCCAAATAGAATATTCAAAAATATTCTAATTTATTTTATTTAAGGAATACTATAAAGCATATGTCTTGCTTGTAATTAGGTAATTAATTGGCCATCCATGATAAAGAAACGTTATAAGCACGAGGTATATTAGTTGGAGGAGATATAACCAATTAAGGAGCATGTGAGTCAATCAAATTAATATTTGATTGAATAAAATATTCGTTTGCTTTAATTTTGCTCCCTTTGACTCAAGATATAATCATGTTAATTAAAGTATGTTCATTCATTTAGTTAACAATAAAAAATTCACTTCAATAAATTATGAACTTCTTTAATAAGAAAGTAAATCAATTGTTAACTCCTTTTATCCAACGGATGTACTGTTCATTTAGAAATCAATGAAAGATTTTATAGATTATTCAAATCTTATTTCCAAACATCTTCCTATTAAAGTGATGAGATCACGTTGGTTAATTTAAGGAATGAACTTTTAGAATATCCTTAATTATGGAATCTAAATAATCAACCTTAATTATGGAATCAATTAAATCAATTTAGAAGCTTTAATTATGGAATCAATTTAATCACCTTGAAATATGAAATAAATATATCAATTAGATTTACATTTACTAAATGTTTAATATTAATTTCATGCAATTCAAAAATATTTCCATATTTATTTTGAAATCCCAATTTATTTAGATTTGCCCTCACTAATTAGCTTTCCAAAAATTACTCCTATTAATTGATTCATGCTAATTGATTATAAAGATATGAATATTTATTTGTTTAATCAATTTTAAGGAAAGTTCAATCAATTTAATAAATCGTGGAAAACATAATGAATAAATCAATCCCAAGATATGTGCTATAAATTTATTAAATCCTTTAATTATGGGAAGGCTTCAAAATTAGCTTTTTAAAAATTTCACCAATTTAATTAATATTTGATCCTTATTAATTTTGAAAGCTTAATTAAATATTTTAATAATTAATCATTTTAATTTATTCCACAATTAATTAATGATGCAATGCAATGCAAATCCTAGAGCCTTGATTGAGAAATAATTAAAGCTAGGATCTTACATTTATTTCCTAATGACTCAAGCAAATCTTCAAGCCTTCATATCTTCAATACTTTAATAAATCAAAGCTTCAAGAATTCTTTTAATATCCTGTAAATGCATGAGTAAATAATTTAGTACAAAAGGAAAGTTATCAAAAACCTAAGGTTGGAATATGACCAAGTCAACAAGGTTATACCTCAAGAGTTAGAATCGGACGAAGTGTCCTCATCTGTTCGGCATACCAGGTACGTACAAAAATTTCGAGGGCGAAATTTCATAAGGAGGGGAGATTGTAAAATCCCAAATTTTATGAATAAAGATTAAGATTTAAATTTCTTGATTTATTTTTTTAAATATTATGGAGTAAATTTAATATAATTTTATAGTTATGGGTAATATTTATAAATTTTGCAAAGTATGCAAGTTGTTATATTATATTCGATTGGTCGGGAAATATTCTTTGTGTCGGTGAATATTCGTGCGACGACACAATCATTGGTGGACCCCACAACAAAATTATTGTCGGATTGAGAAATCTACAAAAATATTTTTATGAAAATAACGACGGAAGTTTTACCGTTAATACTGTTGAACTACTCGGTAGTAAAAGTACAGTAATATGCGTGGTTGCATAGTAGCACACGGTATTGATTATTGATGCTTACGTGAGAAGTCACTCAGTTATACTCAATTATTGCTACAGTAATTGTTGCATCATATCTCTCATATTATTGATTCGATTATTGTCACAGTATCATCTACATTATATGATATATTATTAATCAATAATTGAGACGACAAAGTTATTCATATTATTAAATTAAAATATTTACAACGTCTAGACGTTTTGTTAATGAGAGGTTTGGTCATCTAATTGCGCGCCAATAGGGAGAAATCCTTATTGGAAAGCCCCCTCTTTTCTGGGAACGACATGATTGATAAATATTATAAGTTATAATATTAATGATGAATGTTATTAAAATTGAAGTTGTACTCGGTGTTGAATTTGGAGACACGGACGTGATATTTGAGTCAGGAGTGATGAAATTAGTAAAAATAGACTATAAACACAAAATTTTCTAGTTTTTACTATTTGGTCAAAAAGTTAACAGTTGACTTTTTAGGGAAAAGTCAAATTTTGAAATTTCAAAATTTATATTTTTGATAAAAATAGTTTAATTATGTTGGAATTATTTGTGTTAGTGGAAATCGACAGTATGGTACCTTCATCTATACCTCCATGTTGATTGCTATTAATTCAAATGATTATAACTATTTATTCCCATGTGTGTGCAATTGATTCACATTCTTGCTACTATTAGGGGAGTTGGTGCAAGATTGATATTACTTGCATGACTAAATTAAAAATGGAGGTATAGATGAAGGTACCATATTGTAATTCAAATTTTCACATGTCTAGAACTATTGAGTCACATAATTTACTATTGAATCACATTATTTACTATTAGGGGAGGTGGTGCAAGTTTGATAATACTTGCAGGACTAAATTAAAAAGGAAGAGAAAGAGAAATGTATTATACTGTAATATTTCAAGTCCCAATACGTGCAATTATCGAAACTATGTTTTCCTTTAAATAGAATCTCATTCTTCCTTCATTTCTCACCAATTCACTAAAGCTTTAGAGCCATTATTATAAAGAGAAATTTTAGAGAGAAAGAAGAAGAGAAGTCTGCTACCTCACTAATCCAGTATCCAATTTCTTCTGAGGTAAGGGGTATTATTTCTTTCTTTCGTCTTCTTGAAGAGAACTTCTGTTATTCCATTCTTTATTATTATGTTGAAATAACCTGTCTATACGAAGTACCGCATACATGGTGAAATTCTTCATTTATTCCATTCTTTATTATTCTATTGGAATATCCTGTCTGTGCGTTTTATGTCGAACCTGGTTCCGTCTTTATTATTCTGTTGGAATATTCTGTCTGTACATTTTACGCCTGGTTCCGTTTTTATTATTCTGTTAGAATATCATGTATGTGCGTTTTACGCCGGACCTGGTTCCGTCTTTATTATGCTGTTGGAATATCCTGTCGGTGCGTATTACGCCTGACCTGGTTCCGTTATTTATTATTCTATTGGAATAACCTGTCTATGCGAAGTACCGCATGCATGGTGATTTCTTTTGTTATTCCATTCTTTATTATACTCAGTTGGTTAAAGTTTTGACTTCTATACTCGTCATGAAATATTATTTTATTTGGTATTTTCTGTTACGAGTTACTATTCACGGGTTACTATTCACCCCGTTACTATTCACTCTAGTATTATTCACTCGGGTATTTGGGGCATTTTACATGTCGAAATACTATTCACGAGTTACTATTCATGGGTTACTATTCACCAAAATTATTATTCACCCGAATATTATTCACTCAGATATTTGGAGTACTTTTCATGTCGGGGTACTATTCACGAAGTACTATTCCTAAAGTACTATTCACGGGGTACTATTCACGACAAAAAATTAATTCTTTTCTGTCCAATTTATTTTTGGTGCATGAATATTATTCTTGAATTTTACTCTACAAAGAAGTATCATGTTGACAATTTGGACGTTATTAATTCCTGGATAATTTAATTCGTGAACTTGTTTTATTGAATTCTTATATCATTGTCATCATCCTCATGTTTATATTATGTTGAAAGTCATATGTGGTCTGTAGTGCATAGATGGACTTGGTATGATTATGACCAGGGATTATTCGGTGTAATCATGACCGTAATGTTACAAATGATGTGGTAAAAGTTCTCATTGGCCCATAGTGCATTGATGGACAGTTGTTGGCATGATCATGACCATTGATGAATACACGAATGTCCTTGGCCCGTAGTGTATGGATAATTTATGGTCGTGATACTAAAGAATATCCTTGGCCATAGTGCAGGGCTGATTCGATGATGTGGATTATTTATTAATCTAAGTCCCAGCGATAAAAGTGATGAAACACTTTTTAAATCATAAAAGCGATAAAAGCTAAGGATAATTTATTCTGCATTATCTTAGTCATAATATTTCTTACTGGGCTAGTTGAGCTCACCCTTTCTTTTACTGTTTTCTTCAGGAAATGAGAATATAGCTGGGACGAGTCGGGGAACGGAGTGATGGACCAAATGATAGTATTAGTAGTCCTCACTATTCTGTTAAATATTATGACAATAAATGTAATAAGGACTTATTCTGAGAGTGGATATTGTCTAGAAGACAGTATTTGTATTAAAACTCACAGTTTGTATTATGTCGTATTTTACACGACAGTTGTATAATTAAGTTGTATTTGATTTATGTACCATGTATTTGACGACTCAAAATAGGTGATGTATACCTAATTTTGGGGGCGTCACAGTACCCGTGAATAGTACTTTTATGAATAATATCGTATAAATGAATAATACTCATGAATAGTACTCCAGCATGAAAAGCTTAAAATTTAACAAGAATGTGTAGAAAATACCCTTGTGAAACGATACTAGATAAAACGCAAATTTCAAGGATATTCTACTAATTTCACGGAGTATAGAAGCAATACTTTAGCAAGATGAGGGTATAATCAGGAATACGAGATGAAATAATATTATTCACATACTACAGAGTATGGAAGAAAATATTATTCCTACGAATACTGAACAAAATAATATCCCTTACCTCAGAAGAAGATTGGATACTTGAATAATGAGGTAGCAAACTTCTCTTCTTTTTTCTCTCTATAACTTCTCTCTCTTTAGCTTCTCTCTCTATAAATGCTTTTGTGAGTCTTAGTGAATTGGTGAGAATTAAGGAAGAATGAACTTCTATTTATTGGAAAATATAGTTTTGATAATTGCACGTTTTGGGGCTCAAAATATTATAGTATAATACCTTCATCTTTTCTTTCATTTTTAATTTAGTCCTGCAAGTATTATCAAACTTGCACCACCTGCCCTAATAGTATATCATGTGAATTAATAGTATATTCATGTGAATCAATAGTTCAATCATATGAAAAAAATTAATTATAGTATAGTACATTCATCTATACCTCCATTTTTGATTCAGTCATGCAAGTATTATCAATCTTGCACCACCTCTCCTAATAGTACATGCATGTGAATCAATAGTACACACATATGAACAAATAGTTATAAGTATGTGAATTAATAGTAATTAATTTTTCATTATCCGATTAATTACCCGATTGGTCAATATAACCTCCAGACATCCATTATTATCGAAATAGATATCGATTTCCACTAACACTAATAATTCCAACACCGTGGAGCTATCAATTTCATCTTTAATCAACACAAACTTATTCATCATTAATATTATAACTCACAATATTTAACAACCAGGTCGTTCCCAAGAAAGAGAGGGCTTTCTGATAAGGATTTCCCCTTATTAACGCGCAATTAGGTGACCAAACCTCTCCTTGACAGAACTTCTAGACATTGTCAATATTGAAAATAATAATATGAATAACTTTGTCGTCTAAATTATTGATTTAATAATATAAAATATTATGCAGATGATATTGTGACAATAATTGAATCAATAATATGAGAGAAATGATGCATCAATTACTGTAGCAATAAATGAGTATAATTGAGTGACTTCTCACGTAAGCATCAATAATCAATATTGTGTGCTACTATGAAACCACGTGTATTACTGTACTTTTACTACCGGGTAGTTCAACAGTTTAACGGTAAAACTTTTGTCGTTATTTTTATAAAAAGATAATTCTGTCATTTTCTAACTACGACAATACTTCCGCTGTGGGGTCCACCAATGATTGTGCCATCGTATGAATATTCCTTGTTAAAATGAAAATTCCCCGACCAATCGAATATTTTATAACAACTTGCTTACGTTGCAAAATTTGTAAATATTACCTACAACTATAACATTATATCATATCCACACCATAATATATTTCAAGAAAATTTAATCTTTATTCATAAAAGTTGGGGTCTTACAACCTTCCCTTCTTATGAAATTGCATCCTCGAAATTAGGGTGCGTACCTGGTATGTCGAAGAGGTGAGGATACCTTGATTTCATTTCATATTCTATCTCTCAGGTCATTTCTTCCACATCGTGGTTTCTCCACAAAAATTTGACTTGAGGTATAACCTTGGAGCGTAGAATATGATCCTTCTTATCCAGGATTTTAATAGGTACCTCTTCATACGTTAAATCTTCCGCTATCTCGTCCGGTTCTAATTCAATAATGTGGTTCGGTTCTTTCACATATTTACGTAACATAGATATGTGAAAAACCTTATGAACACGAGACATACTTGGCGGTAAGGCGAGTCTATAGGCCACAGTTCCTACTACTCGATTGAGTATTATAAATGGGCCAATGAATTGAGGATTGAGCTTTCCTCTCTTTCCAAATCTCGTAACTCCTTTACATGGAGCAACACGTAACAACACATGATCTCCAATATTGAATTCCACGTCTTTTTGATGAAGATCAGCTAGCATAACTCTTTTGTCGATCTTGTGAGGTTTTTATACGTTGTCGGATCGTTTGAATCTTTTTCGTAGTCATACGTACCAACTCCGGTCCCAACAATGTTGCTTTACCCACCTCATCCCAGCATACTGGAGAACGACACTTTCTTCCATACAACGCCTCAATTGGAGCCATACCAAAACTTGTTTGATAACTGTTGTTAGAGGAAAACTCCACCAATGATAAGAACTTGTCCCAACTTCCTTTGAATTCAATGACACAGAGTCTTAATAAATCTTCAAGAGTTTGAATAGTCCTCTCCGACTTCTACTACAAGAAATCACACAAAAAATGACGCAAAAATTTGTCACATAAAATTTATTTTTCGTCACTAAAACATTTGGTGATGAGTGTTAATCATCACAGAGACCGTCATGTATGAGCGTGGTATTAGGTTTATTTGACAATATTTGATGTCGTCACTAAATGTTTTAACTTATGGTGACGATCTACATCATTGTCACTATAATTAATTACTTTTAGTGACGTTAATAGCGTCACTATTTGAATAAAACTTTCGTCACTCTATATTATGTTTCGTCATCAAAACTTGGTCCACTAAATGACGAAAATCATTTTTTGTCATTAAACGATATTGTTTTAGTGACAAAAATATGCTACTCTATTTAAATCATTTAATTTTAATGACGAAAATATTGTCATATTTATGATTATTCTTTCGTCACGTTATTGTGTTAAGTTTATCGTCACCAAAAATAAGAAAATAAATGACGACATAATAATTCGTCACCTAATAATATATTTAACATGACAATTATGTTTTTGTCATTTCATATTATAAATACTATTACAAAGAAATTTGTCACCAAAGAGTTACTTTTTGGGACACATTTTTTAATGTCACTAATTGAATGCTTATGGTGACGATACATCTCGTCCCATAAAGATTTATTAATAGTGACAAAATTAGTTGTTGCGACTAAATGAAAAACTAAATATAAAATTATAGATCTAGAAATAAGAAAAAGATTACACCAAGATGATGACCAATAAATTCCAACCCTTTAAATAAAATCATCGTGTTATTACAACACTAGCAAAATTGAGCAACAAACTCAACCTTACCAATAGAAGAAATCAGTTAATTAATACTCAAATACATGACCATGTGCATGAACTATTTTCACAATCAAGTGCAAAGTAATGAGCCAATGACCACCATGTGCATGAACTACTTTCATGTGAACTCCAGACGAACCAAAGTTTCTGATTTCATCCTTCAGTGCCTCTATTTTCTGCTTTACATCAGGCCGTCCCAAGATCTCTTCATATTTCTTCTGAATTTCTAGCTAAAAGGTCTCCTTGTTCTTTGCGGATATATTCTTGGCTTTAACTGAAGTATATTACTCTTGTAAAAGAACCAAGGTGAATGTCCTCACATTCATTGAATCAATAATTGTAGCCTTTATCTGTTGTGAGGTCTTAATAGGGATCTGCATGTGCACCAACAAGTAGTAACTAGGAAGGATAATATTATAGTATTAAGTAGTCTACTTTACGTATATAAATATATATATGTAAATATACATATATATTGATAGTTTGATACAAAAATCAGGATAAAATATTTGCTATTATAAGTTATTGATAATTTTAGAGATGCTTTATATCAAAACCACGACTTACCAAGCCAACAAAATTAAAAGGCCATAGACCATCGTTGGTCCCCATACTAGGTTAAAACATAAAAATTCTAATGTTGTTTGCAGGGAACAATGAAATAACTATCAAGCACCCCCCCCCCTTCTGCCTGCAAAATAAAAGACATCCTTTCCCAAAAGGAAAAAAGAGTAAAAAGAAATAAATGTAGGAGTTTTTACCTCTGGTTTTTGAAACCTTCCCGTCAAACATGTGGATAAAGCAGTAACTTGTGATGACTTATTTTCCATCTTTGGTCTCAATGAAACCTTCATTTGCCCTTCTACTAGGTTTCTTTTTAGTCCCCTGAACCTGAGGAACTTTGGCCTGACACTTCAACATGGACTTCGTAACTTTGGTTTCTGGTGCAGTCCTCCCCTGGATTTAGGATATATAGTGTAAACCACAAGGAAAGATATGAAGAGAGGAGAAATTTTGATTGCCTATTTAGAAAAAGTGTATACCTAAAATGCCATTATTTAGAAAATAACATTATATCATTGAAAATAAACAATAAAATACCTTCTCATTGACATCCTTGGAATTGTTGTTTAGACTAAAATATCATGCTAAAAACATAAAACTACGGATAGAGAAACAGATTTCCTGTGATACATGTAATGGAGACGTTAAGTGTCGCACCTTGGAAGATTGAATATGTTGTCTTAAGTTAATACTATCATCTCTTTCAGCTGTATGACCACTAGAAGATGAATCAATGGTACTAGAAGTCACATTGGCCTGTAAAACTTCCTCATGTGCGTCCTCTTCTATTTCTGGTTCATCAATTATTTTAGGTAAAATTTCAGCATCACTTTGACGTGCTTCTTCAGACCTGACATGTTTCGTAACACTGTCCGCAGCATCAACACTGTTGATACCAGTTATAATATGACTTTCAGAATATAAGACTCCTGTACTCTCACTACTTGTGTTAGCTTTCTGAACATGGTCACCATCATGACCCTTCTTAAAGAAGACAGTACCATCTTCTAGCTTCCCAGCCAATTTCACTGTTAGATGCACATACAATAAATTGTTAGATAAAAAAAGTTTGGCAACCAAAACATTAATCATCTCAGTACTACTGTCATGAAACTAACCCTTGACAATAGCTCCTTCATTTGGTTTCTCATATCCCTCCCCTTCCTTCAGGATCATTTTAATAACTTTCTTGTCATCACCGATATGTGAGACAGTCTTCCATGATACTAGTTCTAGTGTAATCTGCAATGTGGCATTCGGTGGAACTGCAGCTGCATCACCAGAAGCTGCCTTCCCTTTCTCCCCAAACCCATCTGCAACCGAAAAGAACAAATATAGGATAATTCACTCTAAAAAGAACTTTGCTTCCTAATGCAGAGCTCATAAAGTAAACAAATGCATATAAAAAACCTACTAACATTGTGGCTTCACTGTAAGGAGTACCTTTTCTCCTTTCTTCATAGTTTTTACAGCTTTGGCCAGACCAGGACACAAGTGGCCTATAACAATTGCAAATGAGAAACTTCCATATAATAGGCCAACATTACAAAAGTAGATCTCTAGTGGTCTCAAAAACATTACCTTCTTGGACAGTAAACTATACTGCATTTGATTTCGCAATCAAGGTTCCATCCTCAAGTTGAACCTCATAATTGACTACATTAATAACAGCAATGTAAGTACTAAGTCGTCTGCTGTAATTCAATTGAAGCAATAATATCCCCAATTAAAAATTCTACGCATTGCCAAATAAAGATTAACAATGTACCTGACACTTCATCAAGGTCCTTGAGAATTTTCTTGAATATTCCACCATCCTTGCAGATGTCCTTAACGCTAACCCAAGTTAGCACTTCAACATCAAATTGGATAGTAGCATTGGGCGGAATGGTTGGATTCTCATCGTGAATCACTCAAACTTCTATACCTCTAATAAAATCTTTAGCAAATTCAACAAACAATTGATAGATATAGAAAAGATATTCATGCTCAAACAAATACAAACGTAATATGCAGATGTAAAATAAAAGTTGGAGGGACGATTACAAAATTTTCTTTCAGAATCTTAACTACCAATTACAAGTGAAGAATTACCTAGGGCTTTGCCTTCTTTGGCAATTTTTTTGGTGGAATTAAGAAATTGAGGGTAGATCATAATCACCTTTCTACAAATCGGCACTGAGATGGTAAATCTGCAGTGGCACAAAGAGGAGAGAGGACCGCCATTGTTGTGAACCGAGGGATTTTAGGACTTGGACTCATCTGTTCCAAAAATAAAACTTAGATAATATTTTAAAAAAAACAACTCTTTTATAAGTAATATTGTAAGTTACAATTATAATAAATAAATTTAATACTATAAAAAAATTAATATATTTATATTCACCACAATTAATTCTAAAAAATTATTTAGAACAAAACGACCAATTTCATCTCTCGAAAAAAAATCTGAACAATAATATATAATGAGTAATAATTCATTCTTTAATATATTTTTCTCTCGACAAATTTCATCATAAATTGGCGTCAAAAAGCCTTTTATCACTTCAATTTTGCGAGGAAAAAATATAAATTGTGAAGGATATTTCTTTTGCTATTAACTATATTGTCACTGTATTTTTTTCCTTCACTGCTCCTTCGCTAAAAAACTCCTCATGTGAAGGAATATATTTCTTCACAAAATTTCCTGAGCTGCGTCCCTAATTTCTTGTAGTGATTTTTTTTAAAAAAAAGATTTAATTTTTTTAAAAAAGATTTTATTTTTAAACAAATATTTTTTAAAAAATAAAAACTTCAACGACTACCGTTGGGAGTAAAGGCAACCAACGCCACTTTAAAAATATTTTTTAAAAAAAATGATTTTTAAAAAAAATTATTTTAATTTTTTTTAAAACGACTTTATTTTTTTAAAGAATTTTGAAAAAAAATAAAAATGTGATCCAATGCTAAACTAACCAGCATTGTAACTTTTTTTAAATTTTTTTATAAATCAAATTTATAAAAAAGAAGAGTAAGATGTAACATCACTTGAACTGACCTTGGAATCTCTCTCTCTCTCTCTTTTTTAATTTCTTTGATCTTTTGTAATTCTTTACAAACATCAATATTTTTTTATGTTTATTCCTAATCATTGGCGTTGGAAATGAAAGAGTATATAAGACTTCAGCTATAAAAAAATAAAAATAAAAATTCTAACACCAATTAAAGTGACGTTACGTCTTACTCTTCTTTTTTACAAATTCATTTTTTTTAAAAATTAAATAAAATAAGGATAAAATTGATATTATATTAATATGGGTCAAACTAACTTATTAGGAATGACATATAAGTCATTTTTAAATAACTTTATTATGTATTAATTCATAAAATATAATGAATTTTTCTTCATCTTTTATGTTTTCTCTTAGAACTGATAATATTATAATTTAATTTTATAATATATTTGGAAAAAGGGTAAAAGAAGAACTAGGAATAGCTAGGGGTACACCATTACAGTAAAACCCCTATAGAGGAATACTTTATATAAGAATAACCTCTAAAATATTATACAAAAATTTAGTCCCAATTTGGGCTAGTTATAAATAGGAATAACCTCTAAATTGTAATATGTTATATACTTTTTAAGTCCCGTATTAAGAAACTATACCTCTATATAGTAATAATTTCATATATATATATATATATATATATATATATATATATGAGAGAGAGACAATATTAATTTTAAAAGACTACATTTCTTATAAAGAACTAAATTTTTCTATAAAAGACTACATATCCTATAAAGGACTATATTTTTTTTTATAAAAGACTACATTTCATATAAAAGACCACAATTTCCTATAAAAGACTACATTTTCAGAAAATATTTTGTACCAATACCTCTATTTAGTAATAACCTCTCAATTAGAATACAAATAGTTTGGTCCCAAGTCTATTCCTAAATAGATGTTTTACTATACTATTCTTCTTTTTATGTTTTATTTTTGGTTGAAAAAAATATGTTCATGATTTAAGTTACTCCTTCCGTCTAAGAATAAAAGTTCTTATTATTTTATGTAATCTTAAGTTAAATATTTACTTATATTAAATAATCTAATTTTTTTACAATAATTTTTGCGTAATATCCTTAGTATTAAATGTCATATTTTTATTATTTATAAATATTTATATAATATCACTAATCATGTATAGAAAAATATGTAATTAGATGAGAATTTAAATACGAATAATTTTATTTTTTGATTTTTTTTAAATTCGCATAAAATCAATCATCACTTTCATTCTCGGAGTGAGGGAGTACTTGTAAGTACATCCTACTCCTATCTAGAAATAGAAAACATTGGGAAGCATTGAAATGAATTTCCCCCTGCCACTACAGGCTGTAGCGACATGAGAAATTACTCATTTGCTTATGTGCTACACTATCTACCTCTACAAGTTATGATGGTAGTTTAGTTAACTAATAAATAAGAATAGCTCAATGGTAGCTTAATGGCTCAATAACCTATAAGTCTTGAGGTTCAAAACCTAACTGTGATTTTTTTTGCTTCTTATGTTATATTTTTTGTATATTAGATAAATTCTATTACCATATATATATATATATATATATATATATATACTCATCTTAAATCTTCACATTAAACTAAATATATATAAAGTAACTATGAATATTTATATAACGTAACTATGAATATTTTAATATATATATATATATATATATATATATATATTTATAAATTTATAAATATTTCATCTAAAATTTATAAAATTTAGATATGAATATTTTTTATAAATACTTATATGAATATTTGTTTACACACACACACACACACACACAAACATATATATATATATATATATATATATATATATATATTTATATATAAAAATATTCATAGTTACTTTATATATATTTAGTTTAATGTTGATATTTGTTTAGTATTTTATTTAGTTTGATAAGAAATTTTGAAAAAAATATGTATATATATGGTAGTAAAATTTATCTAATACATAAAAAATATAGCACATGAAGCATATATGTAAAATAACGAGTTACAGGAAAAATTCATATAAATTATTTTAGAAATTAATTATATTTTTTTTCAAAATTATAAGTGTGTGAATATGATCATTATAAACTATATCCAATTAACTACAAACTTTAATTTTTGTAAATTAGAAAATATATCTATACGTGCTCAATTTTAATTTCAAAAATTATAACTTTAAAAAAATAAAAATGGGCATTTATTTTGAGACAGACGGAGTGAAACATTTCACTGTATAAAATTGTATCCAAATAAATAAATAAAATTTAAATAAAAAATGATACGTTTTGGGGGGAACAAAAGTGGCATGCTTATTGGGTTTGTCTTAATTTTGGACAATAATTTACTAGTTTTTGTAAAAAAAAAATATATATGTTAAATACGCAATGAAAATTTTTTTTGCCAATGAATGTGGCCTATATTAGGCAAAGAAATATAGAAACAAAATAGGCTGTGTGTTTTTTTTCCCGCCAACGATTTGGCAACGAATTTTTGCAATGACTTGTGAATTTCGTTACAAAAAATTAAAGTCTTTCATAAACTGTAACGAATGACAAATTTCATTGCTAAACATGCATTTTTGGCAATCGTTGCCCAAAAAACGGTTGCCAAATGTCTATTTTTTTTGTAGTTTTTGTTTAGAAATTTTTTTGCCTCCATATAAAAATGTGACGTCATTGCATACTTTGTCACTAAATATAATGATTTATGACAAACCAATGTTGTCACTTATCCACTCATCTAATTAGTGACGCACTATTATCTCGTCATATAAAATTGGTATTTGTGACAATAAAATAGTCATAATTTATTAATTTTTCGTCTTTACAAAATTTGCCTCCAAAATTTCTTAAATTCTTTTGCCACCAAATCAAATTGTGACGATATTACATACTTTGTCACTAAATATAAGAATTTATGACGAACTATTTTTGTCATTTATCCACGCATCTAATTAGTGACACACTATTATCTCATCACATAAAATTGGTATTTATGACAATACAAATTATCATAAATTATTATTTATTCGTCTTAAAAAATTTTCCTCCAATATTTTTCAAAACTTTTTTGCCTCCAAATAAAATTATGACGATATTACATACTTTGTCACTAAATATAAGAATTTATGACAAACCATTTTTGTCATTTATCCACTCATCTAATTAGTGACAATTTATCATCTCGTCATATGAATTTGGTATTTATGACAATACAAATTGATATAAATTATTATTTTTTCATCTTTAAAAAATTTTCCTCCAAAATTTTTTAAAATTTTTTTGCCTCCAAATAAAATTGTGATGAATTTGTATTTGGCGTCACTAAATGTGAATATTAGTGACGAAAGCACATTGTCACTAATTTTTCCAAATAATTAATGACAAACTATTATGTTGTCATCGAAAGAAATATTGTGTGACAATAAATATTGTCATCAATTATTATAAAATGTCACTAAAAAGTTTTCCTCCAAAATTTTGGTACGAAATTCTACCTCCAAAATAACTTGTGACGAAATTTTGTTAATCGTCATCAAATGTGTAAATTAGTGACGATATAAATGATTAATAGTGACAAAATTAAAGGTCGTCACAAAAGCAAAAGTTTTAGTGACGATTATGAATTTTGTTATTATTAATTAACAAATTTTGACGAAATTTTGTGCATGGCAAAAAAATCGTCATAAAATGTGTGATTTCTTGTAGTGTGCCCGTCCGTTTGAGGATGATATGCCGAACTAAATCGTAAATTCGTGTTCATAACTTTTTGCAAACTAACCTAAAATTTTGAAGTGAATCTTGGGTCTCGATCAGAAACTATGGATACTGGCATACCATGCAATCTTACAATCTCGTTTATGTACATACGAGCAAGACGTTCAAGTGTACAAGTTTCTCGTATTGGTAAGAAATGAGCAGACTTGGTCAATCTATCAACAATGACCCAAATCGCATCTATGCCTTGAGAAACATTGGGAAGACCAGTAACAAAATCCATGGTAATGTGATCCCACTTCCATTCCGGAATTTTAAGTCGTTGCAATGGACCTTTTGGCACTTGATGCTCCACCTTGACTAGTTTACAAGTTAGACACCTTGAGATAAACCCCGCTATCTCTCTCTTCATATTGCTCCACCAAAATATATGTTGAAGATCACGATACATTTTGGTACTCCCAGGATGGATTGAAAACGGTGTGTTGTGTGCCTCCCATCATGATTTTATACTTCAAGTCAGAATCGTTAGGAACACAAAGTCTGAAGTTGACTCGAAGTATTCATTCTTCATCGATTCTTGCTTCTGGGATAACACCTTCTTGCACTTTCTTCTTCATACGCATCAGCTCCAGGTCTGTAGCTTGAGCAGCTTTAACTTTATCGATTAAAGTCGATTCTTTTCGTATAATCGCCATCATCACATGGGTCCCTGGAGTCTTAACTCTATCTCCATCCTTTGTAAGTCATACAAAATGGGCCTTTGTGTTGACAATATCGCACTCATACCCGTATATGATCTTCTACTCAATGCGTCAGCTACTACGTTTGCTTTTCCATGATGGTATTGAATGGTATGATCGTAATCTTTCAACAACTCAAGCCAACGTCGTTGCCGCATGTTGAGTTCCTTTCGAGTGAAGAAATATTTGAGGCTTTTATGATCCGTATAGATCTCCACCTTCTCTCCATACAGATAATGCCTCCAAATCTTAAGCGCAAAAACGACAGCTGCCGTGAGGCATATGCAATGACTTTTCCATGTTGCATGAGAACACATCCTAACCCTTTACCTAAAGCATCGCTGTATATGACAAATCCCTCTGAACCAGATGGTATTGTCATAACAAGTACTGAAATGAGTCTCCTCTTGAGTTCTTGAAAACTCTTCTCCCATTCCTCGCTCCAACCAAATTTTGTGTCTTTTCGAGTCAGCTAAGTATTTTTGAACTCAGATTGTTTAAAGTATGAATCCTTAATATTTGTTCTTTTGTTTCACTGGATTCGTTTTCTTTAAAATATTTTTCATCATCCTCAGTCCTAAATGATGATATTACCGAATATCTTTGGCCTGTAGTGCAAAGATTAATGATTTTCTTATGAATATCTTTGGCCTGTAGTGCAAAGATGAACAGGTGTTGAGATGAAAATGACCAACTGATGAATATCTTTGGCCTGTAGTGCAAAGATGAATATTTGATTCAAAATGAATATTGATTGATGTTACAGGAATAAATATTGATGATGGACTTTTAAATTCATAGATTATAGTAGATTTCATTCTCTACGTAACTCATCTATGAATTATTGTTTTCGCTGCGAATATTGATCTGAAATTTGTTGTCTATTGTATTTTATTAGATTTTTCCCTGTTGAAGACTAACGATAGTTTGTTCTATATTATCTTAGTCATAATATTATTTACTGGGCTAGTTGAGCCCACCCTTTTTCCTTTTTGTTCCATTTTTCTTCTCAGAAGGCGAGAATGTAGCGAGTTCTAGTCGGCTTGTGGAATGATGGTTCTAGAAAGTTGTTTTAGTAGTCCTCACCATTTTTGTAAAATAATGTACCAATAATTATATTGAGGACTTATTTGGGTGTGAATATTGTCTAGATGACAATATTTGTATTTAAACTCACAGTTTATATGTTGTATTAATAAAGTTGTAGTTGTTTCTATACTATGTTATTGACGACTCAAAATGGGTGATGTATACCTATCACTACAAGAAATCACACAAAAAATGACGTTAAAAGTTGTCACATAAAATTCATTTTTCGTCACTAAAACATTTGGTGACGATTGTTAATCGTCACAGAGACCGTCACCGTATGAGCGTGGTATTAGGTATATATGACACTATTTGATGTCGTCACTAAATATTTTAACTTATGGTGACGATCTACATCATTGTCACTATAATTGATTACTTTTAGTGACGTTAATAGCGTCACTATTTGAATGAAACTTTCGTCACTCTATATTATGTTTCGTCATCAAAACTTGGTGCATTAAATGACGAAACTTTTTTTTCGTCATTAAATGATATTGTTTTAGTGACGAAAATATATTAATCTATTTAAATCATCTAATTTTAATGACGATAATATTGTCATATTTATGATTATTCTTTCGTCATGTTATTGTGTTTATCGTCACCAAAAATAAGAACATAAACGACGACAGAACAATTCGTCACCTAATAATATATTTAACATGACAATTATGTCGATATTTTAAATAATATTACAAAATAATTTGTCACCAAAAAGTTACTTTTTGGGACACATTTTTCAATGTCACTAATTGAATACTTATGGTGACGATACATCTCGTCACAAAAAGAGTTATTAATAGTGACAAAATTAGTTGTTGTGACTAAATGAATATATAATAATGACAATAATATAAATTCTAAAGAGTAAATATTATTCGTCATTAAATTTTAATTTTCATTGATCAAATATTATTTATCAATAAATGATTACAAATTGTGATGATATGGTGATAATATTAAGTTGTTTGACATTCTAAATGTATTATTATATTAACAATTTTCAATAAAAAAATATAATACATTTAGCCCAATAAATCACATCCACGCACA
>CM035110.1:75244087-75502179 GCA_020205505.1 Panax japonicus
TTTTAATTCTAAAATATTTTAAATTTTATAATTTTTATAATTTATATTATACTTTAAAATAATTTTTTCATTTTCTTCATAAAAAATTTTATAGAAATCCACATAATCACTGTCACGTCACACAAAGACGCCACATCAGCTTGTAACGGACAACTCAGCAGCTGATGTGTACTTTCTGTTAACATTCAAATTAGTTTAAGGATTTTTTTAACTTTTTGTTAGAAAAATCGAGTACAGTGAGTTGACTGTAAGAAAAAAAAGTTCAGTGACTCATTTGTAAGTCGACCTATAGTACAGTGACTTAGAAAACATTTAACCCCTTGGATACAAGAAAATTTTGCCTCCATATAAAAATATGACGCTATTGCATACTTTGTCACTAAATATAAGAATTTATGACGAAACAATGTTGTCACTTATCCACTCATCTAATTAGTGACGAACTAGTATCTCGTCATATAAAATTGGTATTTATGACAATATAAACTATCATAAATTATTATTTTTTCGTCTTTAAAAAATTTCCCTCCAAAATTTTTCAGAAAAATTTTGCCTCCAAATAAAATTGTGACGATATTATGTACTTTGTCACTAAATATAAGAATTTATGACGAACCATTTTTGTCACTTATCCACTCATCTAATTAGTGACGCATTATTATCTCGTCATATAAAAAGATATTTATGACAATACAATTGGTCAAAAATTAATATTTTTTCATCTTTAAAAAATTTTCCTCCAAAATTTTTCAGAAAAATTTTGCCTCCAAATAAAATTGTGACGATATTACATACTTTGTCACTAAATATAAGAATTTATGACGAACGATTTTTGTCACTTATCCACGCATCTAATTAGTGACGCACTATTATTTCGTCATATAAAATTGATATTTATGACAATACAAATTGTCATAAATTATTATTTTTTGGTCATTAAAAAATTCCCTCCAAAGTTTTGCCTCAAAATAAAATTGTGACGAATTTATATTTGACGTCACTAAATGTGAACATTAGTGACGAAAGCACATTGTCACTAAATTTTACAAATAATTAATGACAAAGTATTATGTTGTCATTGAAAGAAATATTTTGTGACAATAAATATTGTCATAAAATATTACAAAATGTCACTAAAAGGTTTCCCTCCAAAATTTTGGTGCGAAATTCTACCTCCAAAATAACTTGTGACGAAATTTTGTTAATCGTCATCAAATGTGTAAATTAGTGACGATATAAATGATTAATAGTAACAAAAGTAAAAGTCGTCACAAAAGCAAAAGTTTTAGTGACGATTATGAATTTCGTAATTATTAATTAACAAACTGTGACAAAATTTTGTGCGTGGAAAATTTTTTCGTCATAAAATGTGTGATTTCTTGTAGTGTATTTTGGGGGCGTCACAACAGATGTCGTACAAAATACGACAACATATATATACTGTGAGTTTAAATACAAATATTATCTTCTAAACAATATTCACACTCAAATAAGTCCCCATTATAATTATTGATACACTATTTTACGAAATATTGAGGACTGCTAAACAACTGTCTAAAACTATCATTTCACACCTCGACTACTTCCCGCTATATTCTCGCTTCTTGAGAAGAAAAATAGAATAAAAAGGAAAAGGGTGAGCTCAACTAGCCCAGTAAAGAATATTATGACTAAGATAATATAGAACAAATTATAGTTAGTCCTCAACAGGGAAAAATTTGATAGAATATAATAGACAACAAGTTTTAGATCAATATTCGCAGGGAAAATAACAATTTATTAGAAGAGTTAAGTAGAGAATGAAATCTACTATCTTCTATGATTTAAAAATTTATCATAAATATTTTATCCCTGTAACATTAATCAATATACATCTTGAATCAAATATTCATCTTTTTACTACAGGCCAAAGATATTTATCAGTTGGTCATGTTAATCTCAACACCTGTTCATCTTTGCACTACGGGCCAAAGATATTTATCAAGAAATCATTCATCTTTGCACAACAGGCCAAAGATATTCAGTAATATCATCATTTAGGACTGAGAATGATGAAAAATATTTTTAAAGAAACGAATCTAGTGAAATAAAAGGACAAAGATTAGGGATTCATACTTTAGTTTATCCAAGTTCAAAAATACTCCATAATAATCAATTGTGAAGAAAAATTCAAGAATGAAGATCAAAACATGGATACAATCAAAGATAGTACCCATAATAGACATCTTGGTCAAAGAACGAAAATTTATTTTTTCTGTGAATAGTGTCGTATTCGTGAATAGTGCAATATACGTGAATAGTAACCCCGACACAAAAAGGTAGAAATTTCACAAGAAAAATTATACTAATATTTCGGCATAGTGATATTGAAAGAAATAATATCATTTACGAAGAAAATATATCCCTTACCTTAAAAGAATAGTACTTCTGGCTGGAATATCAGATATAACGCTGAAGAAAACTTGCACCGTATAGCAACACTCAAGATATCTAAATACCCACAAAAATACGCTCGATAATATAGAGAGAGAAAACTTCAGTTTCTGGTGTAATTTTTAATTCTAACTTAAGCATCCTATTTATAGGAAAATGCTTAGAACACCAAAGCAGAAAATTTAATAAAATAATAATATTTATTAAAAAAAATTCACGCCCACCTCTTGAAATCCGAATTCAGTATATTTACAACACATGTGGGGCCCACCCAATTGCAAAAAATGTTTTTTCTTAAAATAAATATTTTAAATTCCAAAAATCAATTATTCCAAAACTTCAATAATTCATAATAAATAGCTCTTTTATCAGAAAAATTTGAATCTTATGTCCATTTCATAGGAAATTCGATTCTCTACAACTTTGTAGCTTTAAGTTTTTCCAAATTCTAAACAGAAATTGATCGAAATCCACATACGGACGATTTTACATGCTATAATTAAATTTCAATCAAAAATGGGGTCCACCAACATGTTTTAACATGTTTTTAGCATTTATTGTAACAAAAATACTTTTCCTCCTCATTTATTCATATATCACACATTCATTGAAAAAATATCACCATTATTATATTATTATATTATCGCATTAAACATTCATAATGTAATATAATAATATATTTGAATGGATTATTTTATCAGAAAAGATAAAATATTAATTTTCAATAATTGTCACTTTTCTAAAAATTCCTCGATTTATATCCATATAAATTAAATATTTTCCTTATCATATATATCAATAATTAATTATTCACAAATAATATTATAGAATCACAATAATGACAATCAGGTCGTTCTTAGAAAAAAAAAAGGGGCTTTCCGATAAGGATTTCTATTTACTGGCGCGCAATTAGGTGACCAAACCCCTTTTCTAGACAGAACTTCCTTAGACATTGTCAATAATACTATCTAATAATATTATTCAAATAATATCAATTATTGATCCGATAATGGAAAATATTGTGCAGTGACAATTATTAAAATAACAATAATATAAAATATCAACGTAGCAATTATTGAATCAATAAAATAAAATATTGAACAATAATTACTGTAACAATTATTGAGTAGTGTCTTCTTACGTAAGAATCAATAATTTGTGCAATACCGTGTACTATTGTGCAACACCGCGTATTACCGTGTTTTAACCATCGGGTATTCCAACAGTGTTAACAGTAACAACTACGCTGTTATTTATAAAAACTCATACTTGTCGTTTTATTCATCCAATCGCTTTTCATTATGGGGCCCACAAAAGGCTGCGCCGTGGTACGAATATTCCACGACCAAACGAATATACCCCGACAACAATGAATATTTTATAACCACTTGCTTATTTAAGATATTTGTACATTTTACCCATAACTAACCACATTAATCAAATCAACCCTTACTATTTCAAAATAATAAACATAGAAAATTTAATTTCAATTATAAAAAGTTGAAGTCTTACAACTCTGATTGTTATAAGAAGGAGGAGTTTGGTGCATATGGTGTATCGAAAGTGTCTAAAGTTACAAAGCACAAATTGAACAAGTATGAGATCATATTGACTTATTTAAGAGTGAATGTGATCGGTTCGATTATGAAATTTATGTTTGTCATCGTAAAAACTTGTTGCCCCAATATGATGATTTTTTTGAAGAATTAGAAGAAGCACATTATAGACTTGTCGGATTGAAATATCAGTATCAAGTTTAAAAAAGAAGAGCTAGAGAAGTGTGTCAAAATAATATTTCTTTTTTTAATGAAATTAGAAAGTGTTACAAAAATATTATAACCAACATGAAAAATTCTCAAGAAAGTTGTAATGTCATCAATCTTATTTCTAATAAAAAGTGTGATTTATCCGTTCAGGTTTTTGATTCCAAATAACTAAGTACCATTTTTAAAAGCTTTCTTATTTTGATTTGTGAAAACCTTCGTGTTTTTTCAAAATCACATATACAACGTCTTTTTATCAAAAAAAACGTTATGCCCAAAAAAATACTATAATATTTTTTATAAAAACGTTGTTGTTAAAGTGTTTTTTTATTGATTTATAGTAGTGTGAAGTCTAATTAACTGGTCAATAGATCTTACATTGTCCAATATAAGATCTGACAATCAAAATCTAAAAAAGAACAACACCCTCGATCCACAATACAATATATTAGGGAGGAAAAGTTGTTTTTAATTACTTTTAATGTGAAATTAGTGAATTTTCTCTTTTACATTACTGTATTGTGTTAGGCCATATATTGTCTCATGCACATATAATCTGTTACTAGTATTTATCTTGTATTCTTATCATTTTTTAACTACATTATCACTTTGTATTTTGTAGTTATAGGCTGTAATGATATCAATGTAATCATCCTTATATAAATATAAGATAACACTAGGGCTGTAAATGGTAACCGGAAAATTCGTATTCGTCCGCATCTGTATTAAAAAAAAAGCGTATATTATTCACATTCGAAAAAAAACGGATATATCCGTATTCGGTTTAAAGGTATCCGTAAATAAATGGATACGAAAACGGATATAGGCGTATTCGTATTCGATTAACATCCGTCCGTAAATATATTCGGCGGATACGAATATCTGGAATTCGATATCCGGAATCCGTATCCGAATAACTTATATATATATATATATATATACAATATACACACACACATATATATTAATAACTTACATTCATTTATATAAGCTATTAATATATATATATATATATATATATATATATACACGTATATATTAATAATTTACATTCATTTATATAAGTTATTAATATATATATATATATATATATATATATATTAATACCTTAAATTAATTAGTTAATAACTTATATATATATATATATATATATATATATATATATATGTGTGTGTGTGTGTGTGTGTGTGTGTGTGTGTGTGTTTGTGTGTGTGTGTGTGTGTTAATAACTTACATTCATTAATTAATCACTAACATTCGTTTATATAAGTAATTAATATATATATATATATATATATATATATATATATATACACACACATATATAAATTAATAACTTATATTCATTATTTAATAACTTACATATATAAATTAGGATGTTTAATTTTTATCCCCTTATGATTAGGAAGTTTAATTAATATGTATGGTTTAAATATTAAATTGTGTTTAATTAATATGTATGATTTAAACTTTTTTCATTTAGATTCAGCTCATTCATATTCAGATTTAGATTCAGCTCATTCAGATTCAGATTCAGATTCATTCAATTTTTATCAAACAGCCCCTAAATCCTCAACTTTAATTTATTATCCTTGTGTGGGCAAGGAAATCGTACCTTGTTAGAATTAGTGTTTCATATTAGTTGAGGAGGAGAGAAATACACGAAGAGTACAAAATTGATTAATGAATTAAATAGGGGAGAAGAACAAGTCAACGATTACTCCAACGACACGTGGCAGAATTCTTAGAATCCGAGAACCTTGTTAGGGTAGCAAGGATTCAGAGAGTCTTCTTGAGTGCTTCGGGTTCAGAGAGAATCTACAAGTCTCCTAATCTTCCAAAAGGTCCAAGAGTCCAAAGTGAGGTCCCCTTCCCAATGGAATGGAAGGGGTATTTATAGGGTTTTCTGGAGAGTGATCATGTGCTAGGCACATGTCCTCGAGGGAATTCCAAATTTACCCTTAGTCATCAGAGTAATGCCCAGATCGTCATGTCCTTCTAGCCACCAATCCAATCCCTAAATCAATTCCCAAAATGAGTCGTGTTCACGAGTCTTCTGCCTCAGGACATGTGGAGGCTTCTCTCGGATCTCACACATTTATTTTCGACTTTTCTGTTTGTTATTTAATTCTTTAGGTCGTATGTGAACCCTAATTTGTACCTTGGGCTCACTCCTTGCAATATGAATTTTCTAACATCATAGGGATAGACCAATCCTCTATTACACTAATATTTTAATTTCTCTCAATATACATTTAACAACACAAACATTATATTTAACCACGACACAATAAAATTCATCGCTAATAATTATGTACTTATAACTATCGCTAAAAGTAATATTTGTGGACTGAATGCATATTATAAGAAATTGAAGGATATATATAAATGTAATATGGAGGGATAGACAAACAGCCAAATAGAATTATAAAAAGTTGCACATTATTACCAAACCAATTTATGATTTGTTCTTCAGTTTTAACCTAGCTCTTAATTTCCAAAATCATTAGGTTGAGTATTCTCATAAATATAACTCTTTAGACCACCAAGCATTGCCTTGGATGGTATCACTATATTTTAACATTTGTAAAAGTTAAGGGTCCGTATAAGTGGGCAATATATACAAATTTTCGTATTTATTATTTTCAAAAGTTCACTAAATAGCATTACTTTCAAATTTAAGAATATCTTAAATTTATTTTGAAAACTCTAATTTAATTTTATATTTAGGAAAGGAATGACTAAAATTTTCTAATCTGTTGTTGAAAAATCAAACTAGTTGGTAGTAACCCTAGTAGTAGGCATCCTATCATATAATTGGTAGTAGCCTCATTGTAGGAACCACTAAACAAATGTGAATTCCCAATTGCACCTGAAATTTATTTGAAAGTTGTTGATTTTTGTTTATACTTGCAGGTCTGTAGGGACCTTCGACCAAGAAATTAATATCACATAAACTCATGCACCCACATTGTCTAGCTAATTAATAAGGTATATCAACTGCCAAATAGCTAGTATACTCTTTTCTTTCCATTTATTTATTAATTCTAATGTTCATGTAATTATTTTCATTCTTGAGTTTATATTAATCTAAAACTGTTTCTCATAAGATATAATTGATAGTACAAAACAAACTCAAAATTAATTTGTACTAAATTTTGACTACATATACCTCTTTTCTAGCTCCCTCTCCCCCTCCCCTTCCCCCTTCCTCCCTTCCCCTCAAGCTTAAGATATTTATTTTATGCATGAAAGGACTGGACTGGTTGAGATAATTTTGCACGATTTGTCGCTTTCAAGTTGAGAGACGTACAAAGGCAACTTAGGCAAGCTATGGTATTTGATCATGCTGTGGTAATTAATGTTGTGGCCTTGTGGGTCTATCTATATATTCTAAGTTGAGCCCTTTTGGGGGGTTAGAACCATTATTACTTTGACCATTAACATATTCGAAAGCAAGCAACATATTGGAATGATGTGTTGTTAAGCAATGTTTCTTCTTTTGTTTCCCTCCCAATGTTGCTTTGTTTTTTGCTTTTTTTTATTTGTTTTTTTTTTTTTGGAATTTTGATTAGACATTACATATGAAACATATTCTGAAATAGAGGTGAACAAAACTTAATTAGCCTTTTTTTTCCTTCTTTTTTCGATTTTAGAAAAACTCTAAATCAATTTTTTAATAGATTTTTAATATTATTTCCAACTATTCTATAGGTAAGATCCACCGCTGATTTAGTCAATGAGGACTGCATCTAGCTTGAGTAGTTTTGATGTTTGATGAATATAACTTCAATAATAACTATTCAGTAATAAACTTACGCTCTTCTAAGAAACAATTAACTTGTAAATACTCATTATTAGTATCCCAAATCAATAGAAGTAGCTTAAAATTTTAAAGAATGCGTCCAAAACATTATGTTAACGAATATAATGAATACAGAAAATTAAGACCAAGGATTGACACGGGTAGTCCCTGTCCTTAAGGTGTTTATTGTCCCTTACCACTAAGGTTTGCTAAAGGCTACTAGCAATATACTTCCAGGATTTTATGTCAAAACTTGTATTTGTTCTAAGTGATAGCAACTCACTTTTAACCTCAATTTATGCTGCTGTGTAAAAGATGATAGAAGAAAGAAGATGAGACTCTCCAATTTCATAACTGAATTGTGAGTTAAGAATCATTTACAAAATAAATGATATATTAATCACATATCAGTTTTGCATTCATGAAGTTTATTATTCTGGTTCAATGTTAAAAAGAGGAGTGCCAATGCGACTTTGCGACCCGAACCCGCAACACGGCCCCTGGGTCGCGGGCGGGTGGTGCTTTGCACCACGCCATTGTGACCAACTCCAAGCCTTTCCTTTAGTTCCACTAGTGAATTAAACTATTCCACATATACTTATAAAGTATTAAATAGTTTTATTCCTACTCAATGTGGAACTTAAAGAAAATAGTTTTCTTAAACAACAATGAACCTTTTCATGTACTCCACTTTGGATACAATTAAAACACAATATATAACTCCTACTTGAACTATATATTGCTCTCTATTAATCTCCTTGTAATAGGCTATCAAATGCACAATTTATTTAATATAAATTCAATCAATTAATGGGTCTAAATTAATCCCCAAAATGATCAAAACTCAAAAAGAAAAGGTGCAATTAACAATCCCCCACTTGTTTGAAAAACTACTTTTCTTCAAACAATTCTTTATCTATCAACTCTAAGGCTTGTATGCATAATAAAAGGTGTGACGAACATTGAACCTTCTATTAGTATAAACAGCTCAAAATCATATCAAAATAGATGGTGTCCGTAGATTGAACCTCTATTTCAAATGATATGACCGGAACTATCATACACACACAAACCTCCCTTTATGGTGAGCATAATAATCGCTTTGCGCTATTAAAGTCATACACAATATCCTGTTTCTTGAACCTCTATAAGAGTAAACCATAACTCTCTATAAGAAGCGGCTTCACTTTTAGTTCATATAGGCAAAATGTTTCTCTAGCACTTCTGTTGCTATAAGTGCAACACTTTGTTAAGAGCATAGCTCATCCTCGGTCATGCAACAGACGTTACTATCATATACTACATATGAGACCAAATTGATAGTAACAAAGACAACAACTGTGACTTGTTTTTCCCATTGAACCTATAAACTAGGGGTAACCTAGTAATAGGTTGGGTTCCCATCACCCTTGGCTCATAATGATTTAAGTCCCATATCTCGTTTAGTCAAACTTATTAAATCTCTCGTCAGAGGCTTAGTAAGTGGATCAGCCAAGTTTTTACTTGACTTCACATAGACAATAGGTATGATACCATCATGTATCAATTGTCTCATAAATTCATGTCTTAGACCAATATGTCTAGACTTACCATTATAGGTACCACTATACGCTCTTGTCAGCGTAGCTTCACTATCACAATATAGTAAAATAGGAGGCATTGGATTTGGCCATAGATCTATGTCTAACAACATATTTCTAATCCAATCAGCCTCTTTTCCTGCTTGAGCCAAAGCTATAAACTCTGACTCCATGGTAGAGTGAGAAATACAAGTTTGTTTCTTGTTTGCCCAAGAAACAGCACCACTGGCAAGAGTGAAAATCCACCCACTTGTAGATTTATTATCTCCCACACTATTAATCCAGTTTGCATCAGAGTATCCCTCCAAAACACTAGGGAATTTATAGTAGAACAATCCTATGCCACTGGTTCTTTTTAGATATCCAAGTACCCTTCCAATAGCTTTCCAATGATCAATACTAGGACTGCTCGTATATCTACTAAGTTTAGAAACTGCAAAACAAATATCTGGCCGAGTACAATGCATAACATACATAAGGCTACCAATAGCACTTGCGTATTCTAGCTGTGCAATAGCTCTACCCTCACTTTCTTTGAGTTTAACTCCATTCGCAAAAAGAGTATTCACCTCCTTGAACTCGAGATGACTAAACTTAGTTAATATCTTTTAAATATAGTGAGATTGATTTAATACATAACCCCCCCTATGTTTTTTAATTTTGATGCCTAAAATAGTATCTACTTCACCTAAGTCTTTCATCTTAAAGACAGAGGATAAATACTTTTTAGTCTCATTTACTCCAACCATATCATCTACGTACAAACAGACTATCACCATATAATCAGAAGAAGTTTTGGAGTATATGCACCTATCTGCACTATTATATTTAAACTCAAAGTTTATAATAGCAGCATCAAATCTTTCGTGCCACTGTTTTGGTGCCTGTTTTAGACCATAAAGGGACTTAAATAATTTGCATACTTTAGCCTCATTACCGGGAGCAACAAACCCTTCGGGTTGTTCCATAATACTTCCTCATTCAAATTGTCATTCAAAAATGCAGCCTTTACATCCATTTGATGAACATAAAGATCATACAATGAAGCTAAGGTAAAAAGAATTCGAATGGAAGTAACTCGTGCTACCGGTGCATAAGTATCAAAATAGTCAATACCTTCTACTTGTCTAAAACCTTTTGCTACTAATCTTGCTTTAAAAGCAGAAATAGTACCGTTAGTGTTATACTTTGTTCTAAAAACTCATTTGCAACCTATAGGTTTAGAACCTCTAGGTAAATCTGTCAATACCCAAGTATTACTTCCCAAGATTGAATCCATTTCATCATTTACAGCTTCCTTCCAAACGGCAACATCCCTAGAAGCCATAGCTTTTTTAAATGATTTAGGATCAGTCTCAAGACTATATACATAGGGTATTTCATTTACCACCTCAACATTTTGGTCACCTTCCACAAAAAATAATAGAGACTGTGATGAAATGAAATCATCACCTAAATCTTTATCTTTTCTAGCTCTAGTACTCCTTCTAGGTCCACTTGGTTGAATTGGAACACTAGGTTCTTCAACCTCAACATTAGACCTTATAGGACCTCTAGACTCATCAAATTTAGGCATATCCATATTCTCAACATCCTTTGAGAATTTATTTTCAAAAAATTCCACATCCCTTGACTCAGTTATAACATTAGACTCTAAATTAAGTAGCCTGTATGCTTTACTATTTTCAGCATATCCAACAAATATACTTCTAATAGCTCTAGCTCCTAACTTAGTCCTTTTAGGATCAGGAATTCGAAAATAAGCTACACCCCCACACTTTAAAATAATTTATATTAGGTTTCCTGCCTGTCCATATTTCATAAGGACTAGTTTTAATAACAGTACTAGGAATTCTAGTTAAAATATGACACGCAGTAAGAAGAGCTTAACCCCATAAATTATTTGGCAAACAAGCATGATTTAATTAACATACAATTAATCATATCATGAAACACACGATTTTTTCTTTCTGCTAAACCATTTTGTTGAGGTGTATATGATTTACTTGTTTGATGTATAATGCCATTTTCTTCACAAAATGCATCAAAAGCATTCAAACAATATTCCATGACTCTATCAAAACGTAGAATTTTAATCTTCTTCTCAAGTTGATATTCTACTTCTAATTTGTATTTTTTGAATGAGTTAAATGCATCATCTTTTTGTTCTCAACAAATACACGTAACAATATCTGCTAGCATCATCTATAAAAGTAATGAAATATCGTTTTCCACCCCTTGTCAATATTCCATTTAACTAACAGATATCAGTATGTATTAAATCTAATAATTGTGATTCTCTATGAACATTTGGAAATGGTTTTCTCACAATTTTTGATTTAACACAAATTTCACATTTTTCAAGTTCAGTATTGCCAATATCAATCAATTTCATTGCATGCATATTTTTTAAATTCTTTGAATTAAATGTCCTAAACGACTATGCCATAAAGAAATTGCACAAGTGATATAAGCAGAAACAGAACTGTTCTTATTAATAGATAATTTATACATTCCATTACAAGCATAACCCTTTCCAACAAAAACACCATTCTTTGAAAGAATGACTTTGCCGGACTCAACAAAAATTTTAAAACCTTTCCTATCTAAAAGATCAACAGAAATTAAATTCTTTCTAATTTCTGACACAAACAACACATTCAGCAAGGTTAGCTTCTTTCCAGAGGTGAAAATGACTTCCACATTTCCTTTTCCATCAACTTTAGCCGCTGAACTGTTTTCCATCTGAACTTCTTGTCCAATAATCTCTTCAAATGTTTTAAACATTTCTCAATTATTACAAATATGGACAATAGCTCCGGAGTCCAACCACCAACCATTCGGCTCACTAACCATGTTAACTTCAGAAATCATAGTCACATCAAGACTAAGATCAGAAACCATGGCAACAAGGTTCTCCTCAACCATGTTAGCGAAGCCACTATTGCGTTGTTTGCATTCTCTGACATAGTGTCCAGTTTCTCCACAAACATGACACTTACCCTTTCTATTATTAGGATCAGATTTTTTATTTTTCTGTCCAGAATGCTTGAACTTATGATTATCTTTTTTAACACCAGGTCCTTTCCCTTTAAATGATCTTGCCTCCAAATAGTTCACACTAGACTGTCCTTGAGTCAAATTCTTAGCATCACGTTTTCGGGCCTCCTCCTCAATACGAAGATGCTTCTGAATTTGATCCAAGGAAAAATCCTCAGATTTGTGCATCAACTTTTTAGCAAAATCTTTCCAAGATGGAGGTAATTTTGCAATTATCGCTCCAACTTGAAAAGTTTCAGGCAAGATAATTTTAAGGACCCTCAACTTATTAACAATAACCTGGAGCTCATGCACTTGCTCCAAAATAGGTTTGTTATCAACCATTTTATAATCAAAATATTTAGATAATAAATACTTATTTGTATCTTTTTCCTCAGCCTTGTATTTGAACTCCAAAGCCTCCCATAACTCCCTTGGTGACTGAATAATCGTAGAGACGATCCGACAGCGTGTTGAGGATATGTCCACGAGCAAGTTCCTCATCTTCAGTCCTTTTTCTTCTTTTTGTTCTTTCAGTACTTCGATGGCATCATTATCTGGCTGCTGACCTTCTACTATTTTGGGATCTTCTGGAATAGGCTGAAGGTTTGGGTCCAAAACATAAGCAATCTTTAAAACAGTGAGTAAAAATTTCAGTTTGTCTTGCCAACGACTGAAATTATTTCCATCAAAACGATCGAGCTTGACAAAATCCTGGTTCATGATTTTGAAAAACTCTGTATCCATTTGAATAAACACACTAAGATTGTTAACGAATATAATGAATACAGAAAATTAGGACCAAGGATTGACACGGGTAGTCCCTGTTCTTAAGGTGTTTATTGCCCCTTACCACTAAGGTTTCCTAAAGGCTACTAGCAATATACCTCCAGGATTTTATGTCAAAGCTTGTATTTGTTCTAAGTGATAGCAACTCACTTTTAACCTCAATTTATGCTGCTGTGTAAAAGATGATAGAAGAAAGAAGACGAGACTCTCCAATTTCATAACTGAATTGTGAGTTAAGAATCATTTACAAAATAAATGATATATTAATCACATATCAGTTTTGCATCCCATAATGATTAAACAAAAAACTGTTTTAATCATTAATGAATTTTATTATTCTGGTTCAATGTTAAAAAGAGGAGTGCCAATGCGACTTTGCGACCCGCACCACGGCCCCGGCCCCCGGGTCGCGGGCAGGTGGTGCTTTGCACCACGCCATTGTGACCAACTCTAAGCCTTTCCTTTAGTTCCACCAGTGAAATAAACTATTCCACATATACTTATAAAGTATTAAATAGTTTTATTCCTACTCAATGTGGGACTTGAAGAAAATAGTTTTCTTAAACAACAATGAACCTTTTAATGTACTCCACTTTGGATACAATTAAAACACAATATATAACTCCAACTTGAACCATATATTGCTCTCTATTAATCTCCTTGTAAAAGGCTATCAAATGCACAATTTATTTAATATAAATTCAATCAATTAATGGGTCTAAATTAATCTCCAAAATGATCAAAACTCATAAAGAAAAGGTGCAATTAACGCATTATGTTAATTAATAAAATTAAATGAAGTGAAAGTACAAAAATCACGTGGTAATTAAGCGTCAATTCTAAAAAAAGAAAGAGAGGGATCGAGCTAGAGAGATTTTTGTATCTATAATGACCATCTAAAAATGGAAGTGCCATACTTAAAAATACAACACATACATAGATAGGTACTTTAGTCCCTCTTTTCAATCAACTTCCTTAATCCCTTTTTAAATATTTTTTTTAAGAAAATGATGATGATGATGATTACGATGATAACGATGTAAATTTTAAAAAAATGATGCATTTGCTTCTTTCTTTGTTTACTAGATCTTTCTATATGTAATTTTCAATGATATCTTCTTTGTTCAATAGATCGATCTTTAATTATATATTACTCTTTACATCCTTTTCATTATGCTATATATATATATATATATATATATATATATATATATATATATATATATATATAGGGTTATATGTATATACACAGCTGTGTATTACACAGTAGGTCTATGGCTACAGATTTTTTGGGCTATAGTGACGGTAAACTGTCGCTATAGCCCAGAATAGCTATGACGACGGATGAAACCGTCGCTATAGCCCAAAAAACCGTCGCCATAGTCTACTGTGTAATATACAGCTGTGTATATATATTTTTCCCATATATATATATAGTGTTGTTTAATTATGATCAATAGAATTAAAGATTTCCTTTGTTAATTAATTAATTAAGAATTTAAGATACTGAAATAAATATATATGTATGTATAATATATAGAGCTCCACTTGATCGATTCTGATCATTCATTGAGCAGGGAGGTAATTATTAATTCCCTTTGTAATATGTATTATGTAGTTCAATCAATACTTTCAATCCAAGGAAAAATAATTAGTAAATATGTCAGTTAGAAGTAAGTAGTTTCTTTTTCGAATCCTCTTTAGCGTGTGACTGCGATGTTGAACATGATTATTGTTACCTATATATATAGCAAGCTACTATACGACGGACTTGCATGCAACCCGGCCTCAATAAGAAAATTAGGAAAAATAATTCCCAAAGATGCCACTTAATTGGATCACAGAATTCATATTCCATTTGTTGATGGCAGGTAATCCGACATCTAAACAATCTTGACAATGCAATTTAGAAGGCATGAAACAATTGGAGCATTACATTTCACATTATATATATATATATGAGAAAAATGTATATACACAGTTGTGTAGTACAGTCACTTATGCCGACGGTTTTTTTGGACTATAGCGAGGGTTCACCCGTCACTATTGTTATTCTGGTCTATGGCGACAGTTCAGCCGTAAAAATCGTCGACATAAGCGACTGTATACACACTACGCGGGTGTCAGACTAGAGGTAATTAAAACAATTAACGAAGAAATATTACTTTTTATACTTCCAACTTCCTAAAACACATTTTTGAGTGTAAGATTTTGAAAAAAATGCGACTTTAACTTTACCGTAATCACTAATTACCAAATACACAACTTACACTTGGTGTGATGATCGATCTTAAAAGTGAAAATATGACTTGAGATGTTCTAAAAAGAGATCTTGAAAGTGTAAGATTTTATAAAAAGTATTTTTTTTACTTATATAGTAAGTTGGAAATTAAGGATGGTTATTTTACTTTATTGAAAACCTAGAAGCTAGTTGCTTCACTCTTATGCTCCATTGATAATATACTCTCCCTCCCATGAACAACTCATTCAAATTAAGTATATATCATGCATTAATCTTAAGCCAAAACACTTAATAATATGACAGTTTTTATCCAACACTGTTAATAACATGACTAACATTTGATTATCATCTTTGCCAGACATAAACCCCGAAACTTGGAGCTAGCACGCACAACTGAAGACTTATGAACCATCAACAAGCTAAGGGTCTAACGAGTATATGTTTGTTGGGCCCACCCCTTTCTTTATCTAGAAAAATAAAAGTCATGATCTTGACTCGGCTGCCGCAGTCAGAGTTAGAGAGAGATATATAGAAGCAAAATATGTGAAGATATTTATTATTATAGAAAGCTGAGGGACGTTACCCCAACCTACCTTGTTTTATTGTTATTATCATAAGCTTTGCGGTGGAACTAAAAGTTTCCACGTTTTTCAGCTGTATGCTTCTTGTCCCACTTTATATATATACTAGTAATTACCCGTGCCGGAAGGCAAGACATAACGAAAAAATAGATTAAATTTAAAAAAATATTATATTACCTAAATACTCTTTTTAATTTAAAATAACTTACAATCAGACATAACAATTATCATAATTAACTACACTACCACAATAATTAATTTTCCTTTAAAAATAGATATCAAGAAAAATATAAACTTGTCCACAAAATATACAATCATTAATAACAATTATTATAATTCACCACACCACCACAATAATAATAATAATAATAATAATAATAATAATAATAATAATAATAATTATTATTATTATTATTATTATTATTATTATTATTATTGTTATTGTTATTGTTATAATAATAATAATATTGTTATTGTTATTAGTATATTTATTGTTGTTGTTATTATTATTATTATTATTACTCTTATAATATTATAATAATAATAATAATTATAATTATAATTATAATAATTATTATTTTTGTTATTATTATTATTATTTTTATTGTTCTTCTTATTATTATAATAATAGTTATTATTATTATTATTATTGTTGTTGTTGTTATTATTATTATTATTATTATTATTGTTATCATTGTTATTATTATTAGTAGTAGTAATAGTAGTAGTAGTATTAGTAGTATTATAATTATAATAATAAATATAATAATAATAATTATTATATTATAATTATTATTATTTTGAATTAAAATTAGAATGAATCCGAACCGTACTTGTGCTTTCCCGCCTAATTCAATTAAAATGAATCTGAATCTTAATTGTTATTATTATTATTATTAGTACTATTATAATAGTACTAATTATAATAATAATTATTATTATTATTTGTACTATTATTATTATTTGTTTGTGTGTGTGAAGAAGAGAGGAGAGAGAAAGATTTTGTGTGTGAACATGAGAGAGATTAAGGTGTAGGAGTGAATTTGATTTGGGCGGAAAGAAATATGAGCCTTTAGATTAAGTTGGAAGAATTAAATTAGAATGAATCTGAACCGTCCTTGTGCTTTGTCAAATGAAAGATTCAAAATGGGTTCTGTTTTATTATATAGATATATATATATACGGTCTTGTTCAAAAGTATTACGCTTATGTAATACTGCCTCCCTTAAAGAGCATTCCTATTTAAATGGCTCACTCTGTGTTCTTTCGCGCTCTCCTCACTCTCCTCACTACTGAGCTCTCATCTAATGTTCCCCTCCAGATAATCTAGGGCTGCAAAATCGAAGCTGCTAAAATTGATTTCCTTGAAGGAAGTAAGTGCAACATCAAATCATATTCTTCCCTTCTAATATATTAAATCGTTTGCTGCAAGCCCTAGAATCCTATTCTTCCCTTCTCTCCGCCGCCGCCTTCGCCCGTCGTCTCAGCTCTCAGGTATGTTCTTGACTTCTTATGCTCATTTTCCAGACGACTTTTAAATGAAATTAGTAGTTTTGTTTATTCAACCCCTACATCCGACGTCGGCGGGACGTGTTCTGGTTAGCAATCTTTGTATCACATATGATTTACTTGCTCCATTTATGGTTTTATTGATTGACTTTGTGATTTGTGGGTGTGTTTATGTGGTATTAGTTTCCATCATTTGATTGAATTTGTGTTTGATGGTGGGTATTTTTTGCTCAACCCATTACTATTTATTACAAAAACTAATTTCCCAATTACTGATAGACGGAGAGGAATTTATCAATTGTAGATAAATTTTGGGATGTAAGGTAAATTATATGCATATGTTCTTTGTTTACAGTGTACATTCTCACTTGTTCTTTATGATATTTATATTTCTTCCTTGTGCTATAGGAAGGAAGCGTAAGGAGCAACATGATGCTAATCAAGCTGCAATGGGTCTGAATCGCAGGTGCTTATGGTGCAATACCTCAGGCAGAGTATCCATGTATAACTGTAATCTATTGTAGGTGTAAAATTCCAAATTTTACGAATAAAGATTTAAATTTCTTGAATTTTTTTTGAATATTATGGAGTAAATTTAATATAATGTTATAGTTATGGGTAATATTTATAAATTTTGCAAAGTATGCAAGTTGTTATATTATATTCGATTGGTCGGGGAATATTCTTTGTGTCGGGGAATATTCGTACGACGACACAATCATTGGTGGACCCCACAACGAAATTATTGTCGGATTAAGAAATCCACAAAAAAAAATTTATGAAAATAATGGTGGAAGTTTTACCGTTAATACTGTTGAACTACTCGGTAGTAAAAGTACAGTAATACGCGTGGTTGCATTGTAGCACACGGTATTGATTATTGATGCTTACGTGAGAAGTCACTCAGTTATACTCAATTATTGCTAGAGTAATTGTTACATCATATCTCTCATATTATTGATTCGATTATTGTCACAGTATCATCTGCATTATATGATATATTATTAATCAATAATTGAGACGACAAAGTTATTCATATTATTAAATTGCAATATTTACAATGTCTAGAAATTCTGTCAATGAGAGGTTTGGTCATCTAATTGCGCACCAATAGGGAGAAATCCTTATTGGAAAGCCCCCTCTTTCTTGGGAACGACCTGGTTGATAAATATTGTGAGTTATAATATTAATGATGAATGTTATTAAAATTGAAGTTGTGCTCGATGTTGAATTTGGAGACGCGGACGTGATATTTGAGTCCGGAGAGATGAAATTAGTAAATATAGACTATAAACACAAAATTTTCCGACTTTTACTATTTGGTTAAAAAGTCAATAGTTGACTTTTTCGGGAAAATCAAACTTCGAAATTTCAAATTTTATATTTTTGATAAAAATAGTTTCATTGTGTTGGAATTATTTGTGTTAGTGGAAATCGACATTTATTTTGATAAAAATTGATGTCTGGAGGTTATATTTGTAAGACCCCAAATTATTAATAAATAAAATTTAATTTTCTCTATTTATTATTTTGAAATAGTAAGGGTTGATTTGGTTAATGTGGATAGTTATGGGTAAAATACGCAAATATTTTAAAATAAGCAAGTGGTTATAAAATATTCATTGTTGTCGGGGAATATTCATTTAATCGTGGAATATTCGTACTGTCGGGGAATATTCGTACGACGGCTCAGCTATGTGTAGACCTCATAACGGAAAGCAATTGGACGAAGAAAACGACAAATATAAGTTGTTTAAAAATAACGGCGTAGTTGTTACCGTTAATACTGTTAAAATACTCGGTGGTTAAAACACAGTAGCACACGGTATTGCACCAATTATTGATTATTACGTAAGAAGGCACTACTCAATAATTGTTACAGTAATTATTGTTCAGTATTTTATTTTATTCAATAATTGCTGTGTTGATATTTTATATTACTGTTGTTTCAATAATTGTCATTACACAATATTTTTCATTATCGAAGTAATAATTCATATTATCTGAATAATATTATTAGAAAACATTATTGGCAATGTCTAGAAAGTTCTATCTAAGGAGAGGTTTGGTCACCTAATTGCGCGCCAGTAAGGAGAAATTCTTATTGGAAAGCCTTCTCTTTCCTGGGAACGGCCTGGTTGCCAGTACTGTGATTCTGTAATATTATTTGTGAATAATTAATTATTGATTTATATGATGAGGAAAATATTGATTTTATATGAATATAGACGGAGAAATTTTTAATGTGACAATTGTTGAAAATTAATATTTTATCTTTTTCTGATAAAATAATTCATTTAAATATATTATTTTAATAATATATTAACAATGATATTTTTATAATGAATGTGGGATATATGAGTATATGAGGAGGAAGAGTATTTTTGTGGCATTAAATGTTTAACACATATTTTGTGTATTGTTGGACATAATTATTGACCGAAATTTGATTATAGCCTGTAAAATCGCCCGTTTGTGGATTTCGGTCAATTTCTGTTTGGAATTTGAAAAAACTTTCTTCTGCAAAGTTGTAGAGAATTGAATTTCCTATAACAAGTTGCGAGATTCGAATTTTCTGATAAAAGGGCTATTTATTATGAATTATTGAAGTTCCGAAGCTCCGAAATAATTGATTTTTGGAAGTCTAAAATATTTAAAATAGGAAAAACGTTTTTTTTTTGTTTTGTGGGCAGCCCTAGCATGTGCAAGATAAGCTGAAATCAGTTGTCAAGATGTGCGTAGAGAATTTGTAATATATATAATATTATATTAAATTTTCTGCTTTGGTGTTCTAAGCAATTTCCTATAAATAGGTGCTTAGGTTAGAATTGAAAATCACACCAGAAACTGAAGTTTTCTCTCTCTATAATATCGAGCGTATTCTTGTGAGTATTTTGAGTATACTTTGAGTATTGCTATACGGTGTAAGTTCAAGTCATAGCCTATATCCGGTGTTTCAGCTAGAAGTACTGATCTTCCGAGGTAAGGGATATTTTTTTTTAAAATGATATTATTTCTTCTAATATCATTATGCCGAAGTATTGATCTGAACTTTTAATCAAATTTGGAACTTTTTGTGTCGGAGTTACTATTCACGTATACGACACTATTCACGAATATGGCACTATTCATCGAAAAATGCAAATTTCCTTTTCGTCTAAAATATCTATTGTGGATACTAGCTTTGATTGTATCCATGTTTTGATCATTCTTGAATTTTACACCACTATGATTATTTTTGAGGTATTTTTGGACATGTATAAAACAAAGTATGAATCCTTAATCCTTAATCGTTGTCATTTTATTTCACTGGATTCATTTCTTTAAAAATATTTTTCATCATCCTCAGTCTTAAATGATGATATTATTGAATATCTTTGGCCTGTAGTGCAAAGATGAATGATTTCTGATGAATATCTTTGGCCCGTAGTTCAAAGATGAACAGATGTTTAGATGAACATGGCCAATTGATGAATATCTTTGGCCTGTAGTGCAAAGATGAATATTTGATTCTAGATATATATTGATTGATGTTACAGGGATAAAAGATAGACGATGAACTTTTAAATTCATACATAGAAGATAGTAGTTTGTATTCTCTACTTAACTCTTCTAATGAATTATTAATTCCGCTGCGAATATTGATTTAAAACTTGTTGTCTATTGTATTCTATTATATTTTTCCCTGTTGAAGACTAACGATAATTTTTTGTATATTATCTTAGTCAAAATATTCTTTACTGGGCTAGTTGAGCTCACCCTTTTCCTTTCTGTTCCATTTTTCTTCTCAGGAGGTGAGAATATAGCGAGTACGAGTCGGGGTATAGAATGAAGGTTCTAGAGAAAGTTGTTTAGTAGTCCTCACCATTTTTATAAAATAATGTATCAATAAATGTGATGAGGATATATTTGAGTATAGATATTGTCTAGAAGATAATGTTTGTATTCAAACTCACAGTTTTACTGTTGTAATAATAAAGTTGTAGTTATTTCTGTACCATATATTGACAACTCAGAATGGTTGATGTATACCTATTTTGGGGGCGTCACAGTTGGTATCAGAGCTTAAGGATATGATCTCTGGCGGAGATCGGGGAATAGAACTAGGAGGGGAGAGAGGAGTAAATCCTTCGCTAGTGTGTCCTACCTAGGCTTATTTGTTAGTTGATCAGTATCTAGGGATATTATGTGATATATTGATTTCCTTAATTAACCCTTGTTTTATGACAGTATTTGAGAATGTCGACAAAGAATATTAACAGTGGAAATGAGACCGTGGAGACGCATGTACTCACCAACGAGGAGAACGTACAACAGGCTGGCAATGTTCCTCCTATGAACAACACCACTGAGCAGATGATGTACGAGAGGATGTTTAGAAGCTTTTTGCAGTTCATGCAAAATCAGACAAGGGAGACTCGTGTTCAAAATACAGGGGGAAATGATAACAATTCACGGGTTGTCACAGCCAAGCAGTTCAAAGAGTTGGGACCACCAGAATTTAAGGGAAAGCCAGATCCGATCATGGCGGAAACATGGGTCAAACAAATTACCAAGATATTCGATATCTTGGGATGCACGGAGGAACAGAAGGTTCCATTCGCCACCTTTATATTCCGTGGCGAGGCAGACTACTGGTGGGAGTCTGTGAAGCGTACCCATCCAGCCGCACTCAGCATGTCTTGGGAGACGTTTCAGAAACTATTTAATGACAAATACTTTCCTAAAAGTGTTCGTCATATGAAGGAAGTGGAGTTCATCAGATTAGAACAAAACAACATGACGGTGTCTCAGTACGAGGTAAAGTTTGCAGAGTTATCCAGGTTTGCACCTCATTTGGTGGAAAATGAGGAACATATGACTCGGATGTTTCTGAGAGGTTTGAAACCCGGCATACGGAAATATCTCATTTCTCATAAATTTTCTCTTTATTCAGATGTTGTAAACAAGGCTCAATTATTAGAGCGAGATAACGAGTACGGTCAACCGAGGGACCACAATCAGGATCATACCGGAGATAGCAGTCAACAAAACAACGATAACCAGTTGAGAAAGAAAAAGACCGACATAAATGGTAACCACTCTGGTGGTAGCCATGGCCATGAAAATAGAAGAAGCGAGTCAGGAGGAGATTTTAAAAAGAGGAGATTCAACAACGATAATGTGAAGACGACAACACCAGCAGTAACTGGTTCTAAGGGAGGAGAACGACCACCGGTCATATGCTATAAATGCGGGAAAGAGGGACATATCAGTCCAAACTGCCCACAACAGTTCAAGGTATGCTATAATTGTAGAAAGGAATGACATATTGCTCGAGATTGTACGGTAGTGAAACCTAGTTCAGCGAGGACGGTGACTCAAAAGACTGTCCCAGAAAAGTCAAAGTCAACGATTCCTGGAAGAGCGTTTGTTGTGACTGGTCAAAATGCGAGGAACCCAAACGAGGTGATCACGAGTAAGCTATTTATAAATTCTTGTGAAGTTTATACCTTACTTGATACCGGTGCTACCCATTCGTTTATCTCTTCTGCTTGTGCTCAACGTTTAAACTTGACTCCGGAAAAATTAGACTTTGACCTATCTGTGGAAACTCCGTTAGGAGAAACTTTCATCACATCCACTGTTTATAAATCTTGTTTGATTAAAGTTGGCACCATTACCTTACCTGTTGACCTTATCTCTTTAAAGATACTTGCTTTTGATGTGATTTTAGGGATTAATTGGTTAACTAATCATCATGCCAAAATTGATTGTTTTCGTAAGGTTGTTAGTTTTTATATTCCTAACCAACTTGTTGTACGAATTCAAGCAACTAAATCATTAAAATCAATCACTGTCATATCTAATCATAAAGATATTCGTTTATTAAAAAACGGATGTCAAGCTTTCTTAGCCCATGTTATGGATTTGAATAAAGACACATCAAATTTGAATAATATTCCTGTTGTTATTGACTTTCCTGACGTATTTCCTGAAGAACTTCTCGGTCTACCCCCAGAACGTGAAGTTGAATTCTTTATTGATCTTGAACCTGGTACAAATCCCATTTCTAAAACCCCATATCGAATGGCTCCTATTGAACTTCAGGAGTTAAAGGTCCAACTACAGGAATTGTTGGGCATCAGATTCATTCGTCCTAGTACATCTCTTTGGGGTGCTCCTGTTTTATTCGTAAAGAAGAAAGACGGGAGTATGCGACTTTGTATTGACTATCGGGAATTGAACCATGTAACCATCATTTCGTTGTTGTCTTTATTGATGACATCCTCATATATTCTAAAAGTCGTGAAGATCATGAGCACCATTTGAAGCTCGTACTCCAAAGGCTTCGTGAAAATAAACTATATGCCAAATTGAAAAAATGCGAGTTCTGGCTTGAGAAAGTAGCATTTCTTGGGCACGTGGTGTCAAAACATGGAGTATCTGTTGATCCGGCGAAGATTGAAGCAATACAAAGTTGGGAGCAACCGAAGTCGGTGACTGAAGTACGTAGCTTTTTGGGCTTAGCTGGTTATTATCGGAGATTCGTGGAAGGGTTTTCTCGAATCGTTACTCCATTAACCCAGCTAACTCGGAAGGATACAAAATTCGTTTGGAGCGAAGAATGCGAGAAGAGTTTCCAAGAGCTCAAAAGGAGGCTCATTTCGGCACCTGTTCTAACAATACCATCTAGTACGGATGGATTTGTTATCTACAGCAATGCTTCAGGCAAAGGATTAGGATGTGTTCTCATGCAACGTGGGAAAGTCATAGCCTATGCCTCGCGACAACTTAACGAGTATGAGAGGAATTATCCTACTCATGATCTAGAGTTGGCAGCAATCGTTTTCGTGCAAAAGATCTGGAGGCAATATCTATATGGGGAGAAAGTGGAGATATATTCAGACCATAAAAGCCTTAAATATTTCTTCACTAAAAAAGAACTCAACATGCGGCAGCGACGTTGGCTCGAGCTATTGAAAGACTACGACCACACTATTCAACACCATCCTGGAAAAGCGAACGTGGTAGCTGACGCGTTGAGTAGAAGATCATATACAGGAACGAGTGCGATGATGTCAAGTATACGCATAGAGCCAACTTTAATAGAAAAAGTTAAGGTTGCTCAAGCCACCGACCCGTAGCTGATGCGTATGAAGAAGAAAGTACAAGAAGGAGCTATTCCGGAAGCGAGAATTGATAAAAAATGAATACTTCGAGTTCATTCCAAACTTTGTGTTCCTAACGACTCTGATTTAAAGTACAAGATTATGATGGAGGCACACAATACACCATTTGCAATCCATCCTGGAAGTACTAAAATGTATCATGATCTTCGACATACATTTTGGTGGAACAATATGAAGAGAGAGATTGCAAAGTTTATTTCGATGTGTTTATCTTGTCAACGTGTAAAGGCGGAGCATCTAGTACCTAAGGGTCCGTTGCAACCACTTGAGATTCCGAAATGGAAGTGGGAACACATTACCATGGATTTCGTTAGGGGTATTCCTACGGTTTCTCAAGGCATCAATGCTATTTGGGTTATTGTTGTTAGATTAACCAAATCTGCTCATTTCTTGCCGATACGGGAGACTTATTCCCTTGAACGTCTTGCTAGTGTATATGTAAATGAGATTGTGAGGTTGCATGGCATGCCAGTATCCATAGTTTCGGTTCGTGACCCAAGATTCACTTCAAGATTTTGGGTTAGCTTGCAAAAAGCTATGGGTACGGATTTACGATTCAGTTCGGCATACCATCCTCAAACGGACAGACAATCAGAGAGGACTATTCAAACTCTTGAAGATCTATTAAGACTTTGTGTCCTATATTTCAAGGGCAGTTGGGATAAGTATTTACCATTGGTGGAATTCTCCTACAACAACAGTTATCAGGCAAGTATAGGTGTGGCTCCATTTGAAGCATTATATGGACGAAAGTGTCGCTCTCCAATATGTTGGGATGAGGTGGGTGAAGCAACATTATTGGGACCCGAGTTAGTACGTATGACTACCGAAAAGATCCAAATGATTCGACAACGTATACAAACGGCACAAGATCGACAAAAGAGTTATGCGGATCTTCATCGAAAGGACGTGAAATTTAGTATAGGGGATCATGTATTGTTACGAGTTGCTCCATGGAAGGGAGTTACAAGATTTGGGAAGAGAGGAAAGCTCAATCCACGATTTATTGGTCCATTTCAAATTCTTGACAGAGTAGGAAATGTGGCCTATAGACTCGCGTTACCTCCGAGTATGTCTCGTATTCATAATGTGTTTCACATATATGTACTTCGTAAATATGTGAAAGACTCGAACCACGTTATTGAGTTAGAACCAGACGAGATAGCCGAAGACTTAACGTACGAAGAGGTACCTGTCAAGATCTTGGATAGGAAGGAACATGTCCTACGCACAAAGGTCATACCATAAGTTAAAGTGTTATAGAGGAATCATGCTATAGAGGAAATGACCTGGGAGTTGAAAACGGAAATGAAAGCGAGGTATCCTCATCTTTTCGAAACACCAGGTACGTACGTCAATTTCGAGGACGAAATTTCATAAGGAGGGGAGGTTGTAAGACCCCAAATTATTAATAAATGAAATTTAATTTTCTCTATTTATTATTTTGAAATAGTAAAGGTTGATTTGATTAATGTGGATAGTTATGGGTAAAATACGCAAATATTTCAAAATAAGCAAGTGGTTATAAAATATTCATTGTTGTCGGGGAATATTCGTTTAGTCGTGGAATATTCGTACTGTCGGGGAATATTCGTACGACGGCTCAGCCATGTGTGGGCCCCATAACGGAAATCGATTGAACGAAGAAAACGACAAATATAAGTTGTTTAAAAATAACGGCGTAGTTGTTACCGTTAATACTGTTAAAATACTCAGTGGTTAAAACACAGTAGCACACGGTATTGCACCAATTATTGATTCTTACGTAAGAAGTCACTACTCAATAATTGTTACAGTAATTATTGTTCAGTATTTTATTATATTCAATAATTGTTGTGTTGATATTTTATATTACTGTTGTTTCAATAATTTTCATTACACAGTATTTTTCATTATCGAAGCAATAATTCATATTATCTGAATAATATTATTTGAAAACATTATTGGCAATGTCTAGAAAGTTCTGTCTAAGGAGAGGTTTGGTCACCTAATTGCGCGCCAGTAAGGAAAAATTCTTATTGAAAAGCGCTCTCTTTCCTGGGAACGGCCTGGTTGCCAGTACTGTGATTCTGTAATATTATTTGTGAATAATTAATTATTGATTTATATGATGAGGAAAATATTGATTTTATATGAATATAGATGGAGAAATTTTTAATGTGACAATTGTTAAAAATTAATATTTTATCTTTTTTTGATAAAATAATTCATTTAAATATATTATTTTAATAATATATTAACGGTGATATTTTTATAATGAATGTGGGATATATGAGTATATGAGGAGGAAGAGTATTTTTGTGGCATTAAATGTTTAACACATATTTTGTGTATTGTTGGACATAATTATTGACCGAAATTTGATTATAGCCTGTAAAATCGCCCGTTTGTGGATTTCGGTCAATTTCTGTTTGAAATTTGGAAAAACTTTCTTCTGCAAAGTTGTAGAGAATTGAATTTCCTATAACAAGTTGCGAGATTCGAATTTTCTGAAAAAGGGCTATTTATTATGAATTATTGAAGTTCCGAAGCTCCGAAATAATTGATTTTTGGAAGTTTAAAATATTTAAAATAGGAAAAATGTTTTTTTTTGTTTTGTGGGCAGCCCTAGCATGTGAAAGATAAGTTGAAATCAGCTGTCAAGATGTGCGCAGAGAATTTGTAATATATAATATTATATTAAATTTTCTGCTTTGGTGTTCTAAGCAATTTCCTATAAATAGGTGCTTAGGTTAGAATTGAAAATCACACCAAAAACTGAAATTTTCTCTCTCTATAATATCGAGCGTATTCTTGTGAGTATTTTGAATATACTTTGAGTATTGTTATACGGTGTAAGTTCAAGTCATAGCCTATATTCGGTGTTTCAGCTAGAAGTACTGATCTTCCGAGGTAAGGGATATTTTTTTTTAAAATGATATTATTTCTTCTAATATCATTATGTCGAAGTATTGATCTGAACTTTTAATCAAATTTGGAACTTTTTGTGTCGGAGTTACTATTCACGTATACGACACTATTCACGAATACAGCATTATTCATCGAAAATGAAAATTTTCCTTTTCGTCTAAAATATCTATTGTGGATACTAGCTTTGATTGTATCCATATTTTGATCATTCTTGAATTTTACACCACTATGATTATTTTTGAGGTATTTTTGGACATGGATAAAACAAAGTATGAAACCTTAATCCTTAATCCTTGTCATTTTGTTTCATTGGATTCGTTTCCTTAAAAATATTTTTCATCATCCTCAGTCTTAAATGATGATAATATTGAATATCTTCGGCCTGTAGTGCAAAGATGAATGATTTCTGATGAATATCTTTGGCCCGTAGTGCAAAGATGAACAGGTGTTTAGATGAACATGGCCAACTGATGAATATCTTTGGCCTGTAGTGTAAAGATGAATATTTGATTCCAGATATATATTGATTGATGTTACAGGGATACAAGATAGACGATGAACTTTTAAATTCATACATAGAAGATAGTAGTTTGTATTCTCTAGTTAACTCTTCTAATGAATTATTAATTCCGCTGCGAATATTGATTTAAAACTTGTTGTCTATTGTATTCTATTATATTTTTCCCTGTTGAAGACTAACGATAATTTGTTGTATATTATCTTAGTCATAATATTCTTTACTGGGCTAGTTGAGCTCACCCTTTTCCTTTTTGTTCCATTTTTCTTCTCAGGGGGTGAGAATATAGCGAGTACGAGTCGGGGTATGGAATGAAGGTTCTAGAGAAAGTTGTTTAGTAGTCCTCACCATTTTTGTAAAATAATGTATCAATAAATGTGATGAGGATATATTTGAGTATAGATATTGTCTAGAAGATAATGTTTGTATTCAAACTCACAGTTTTACTGTTGTAATAATAAAGTTGTAGTTATTTCTGTACCATATATTAACAACTCAGAATGGGTGATGTATACCTATTTTGGGGGCGTCACAATATTGACCAATCGGGTATTTAACAGGATAAATGAGCAATTGATTGCTATTAATTCACATGATTATAATTATTTATTTACATGTGTGTGTTATTGATTCATATTCTTGCTACTATTAGGGGAGTTGGTGCAAGATTGATAATACTTGCATGACTAAGTTAAAAATGGAGGTATAGATGGAAGAACAATACTGTAATTCAAATTTTCACATGTCTAGAACTATTGAGTCACATAATTTACTATTAAATCACATTATTTACTATTAGGGGAGGTGGTGAAAGTTTGATAATACTTACAGGACTAAAATAAAAAGGAAGAAAAAGATGAAGGTATTATATTGTAATATTTCGAGACCCAAAACGTGCAATTATAGAAACTATGTTTTCCTATAAATAGAAGCTCATTCTTCCTTCATTTCTCACCAATTCACTAAAGCTTTAGAGCCATTATTATAGAGAGAAATTATAGACAGAAAGAAGAAGAGAAATCTGCTACCTCACTAATCCAGTATCCAGTTTCTTTTAAGGTAAGGGGTAGTATTTCTTTTGTATTCATGAAGAGAACTTCTGTTATTCCATTATTTATTATTCTGTTGGAATAACCTGTATATGCGGGGATACCCTATACTTGGTGAAATTCTTCTATTATTCCATTCTTTATTATGTCTTTATTATTCTGTTGGAATATCATGTCTGTGCGTTTTACGCTGGACATGGTTCCGTCTTTATTATTCTATTGGAATATCCTGTCTGTGCGTTTTACGTCGGACCTGGTTCCATCTTTATTATTTTGTTGGAATATCCTGTCGGTGCATATTACGCCTGACCTGGTTCCATTATTTATTATTCTGTTGGAATAACCTGTCCATGTTAAGTACCGCATGCATGGTGATTTCTTTTGTTATTCCATTCTTTATTATACTCAGTTGGTTAAAGTTTTGACTTTTATACTCGTCATGAAATATCATTTTATTTGGTATTTTCTGTTACGAGTTACTATTCACGGGTTACTATTCACTCTAGTATTATTCACTCGGGTATTTGGGGCACTTTATATGTCGGAATACTATTCACGAGTTATTATTCACGAGTTACTATTCACCGAAATTACTATTCACCCGAATATTATTCACTCGGGTATTTGGAGTACTTTTCATATCGGGGTACTATTCACGAGGTACTATTCCTGAAGTACTATTCATGGGGTACTATTCACGATGAAAAATTGATTCTTTTCTGTCCAATTTATTTTTGGTGCATGAATATTATTCTTGAATTTTACTCTACAAAGAAGTATCATGTTGACAATTTGGATGTTATTAATTCATGGATAATTTAATTCGTGAACTTGTTTTATTGAATTCTTATATCATTGTCATCATCCTCATGTTTATATTATGTTGAAAGTCATCTATGGCCTGTAGTGCATAGATGGACTTGGTATGATTATTGTTAGGTTTGTAATATTCAAGAACGCAATCAAATTGCAAAAAATAATGCGGAAACGTGTAAAATCAGAGTTTTAAAAAAATTTACAAACCATAAACCCGGATCACCCTTTATGCACAATTATTAATTAAACGAAAAGATAAAGAATAAAATCATACCCTTGAAGATCCGAGCTTCCTCAGGTACAAGTTCACCTCCAATCCTTTTCGCGTTCAACTTGAATCTACCGGGTTTGGTTCCTTCCTTTGATCAACGTTAGCCACCCAAGTGTTTGGCCTCTAGAGGTGATCCACCAAGGAAGAAGAAGAATTCAAGAAGATGGGTATTTGGCTCAAACCCTAGTTTTCTATCTCTATAGAAAAAGGGGCGTACTCTCCAACTTTTAGAATTTACGTATGTTAGATATCTGATATAAGACTCCTCTTATAAAGATATCAAGTAACCCTATTAAAAATAAGGTATTATTTATTTAATTAAACTCTTTTAATTAAATGGGCTCCCTAATCTTATTAGGGATAATTAATTAAACTCTTTTAACTAATTGTCCCTCCTAATCCTATTAGGAATAAATGAGAGTACTTATATTAATTAATTCCCAAACTGCTTTAGGAATTAAATAATAATAATAATAATAATAGTAATAATAATAATAAGACTCCTCTTATTAATTTATATTTAATATTTCTAAAATATTAAATAATAAATATTAAGCTATTTAATTTATTCTATCACCATAGATTAAATTAAATATACTTAACTTATTATTACGATTATGCCATTAACTTCTTAAATAATTATTCTTCCTTTTATGGTGTGACCCTTTAGGTTCTCCATATTAAACCGGTTGTGAATAAATCAATTAGAACAATTCTAATCTTATTTAAATAAATAAATTAAACAAATAATTTATTTAAATAAATAATATTTATTCTACAATAGGGATAAGCCTCCCTAGCGATCAACGACTTTCCAGATAATATAGATTTCAACATTAATCATAAAAGAACCTTTGAGTAAATAGTTACCGTACAATTCAATCCTTCCACCATATAATGTCCCAATTAAATATAAGACATGGAATTACTGTCAAGTCTTATTTTATTTAATTATATGTATTTCGACTCTTAAATGCACAACACCAAATAATGCAAATTAGAAACTCCTTTCTAATTTCATTCTGCCTTGGCCAAGGACTACTGAGTTGTCATTTATCGAATCACATAGGACATTTCTCTTCTTTTACTAGAAGTGGTAGATTCTTTATTGATCATACATTATCTCCATATATAACTTATTATACCCAAGCATATCCTTTGATATACCCTAAGGGTCTTAAGGAATAAGTCAAAGTATAACTCATCATACACAAGATACTATGATGATCTCAAGTCCAAGGATCACTTGTACTACTATCACTACAGGAATTCCTATTGACAGGCAAGTAAAACTCCATTAGGTATTCCTTAGCGAGTCACGTTCAGTGAACTTATTCTCTAATAAGCACCTACATACTTGCTTTAGTGTCTCCACACAAATGATCATGAGATCAATCATCCTCATCCAATGAGCAAGCAACGTATGTACCAATCTATCCGGATTCACTAATCCCCAATTTAGTAATCCAACGATTGGGAACTATTTTAGTTTTAAGCTTTCTAAGAATTTAGATCTCATTAGAATGATCATCATCGTTATTCTAAAAGCATTGCTTAAAACTATGGGTTTATCACATATTATAAAACAGCATCATGTAGATAATTTAAAAGCCTTTAATAAATTAATACTTTTTATTAATAAATGAATAAGATTGTTTACAAAGTATATGCTTTATCATCAAACATGATTGGCTTGTGTGCATACTACTTTCAATCTCCCACTTGCACTAAAGCCAATCGTCATGGTATCTCATACTCTTCTTCTCTAAGTGACGATTATCCTGCTGTTGGATAAGCTTTAGTTAATGGATATGTAATGTTGTTCGTGAGAGTCCACTATCTCTATAGTGATTTCCCATCTTTCAATGATTCCTATAATCAAATGAAAGTGCCACAACACATGTTTAGATCCAAGATGAGACTTAGGAACTATTCCTAGTTCTGTAATGAACTTTTAATCCAAACAATCAACTTGCAGCTTCATTTACAGCTATATACTTTGTCTTTATCACTAAACCAGCAACTCTTTGCTGTTTGGAACCTTTCCAATTCACTGCACCACCGTTCAAGGTAACCCTTTACCTTAAAGTGGATTTTCTGTCGTCTTGGCCTGTCTGAAAAAACTTGAGTCTGTTAAGCCCTCTAGTTTTAATTCAGACCCGCCATGAATTATATCACATCCTTAGTGTTGGTTAAGTACTTTAAGATGTTTTTCACTGTCTCACAGTGAACTTCTCCAGAATATGGCTGATCAACATCAGGTCGCGTATATTTCATTGCATACATGATTGTCACTCATGAGATCTCTCTTTTAGGAGTCTATGGGGACTATTAAGAGAGATACACTCCATGGCTCATCAACATGAGACATCTCTTGGAGTTTGCCATGCTAAACGACTTTAGCATCAAATGAATATACGTTCCTTGGGTTAAGTCAAGCTCTTCCCAAATCATTCATGGAGGAATGTTTAGACAACTTTATCTTTACTGATTCTAGCATTGGCATGTCATTCCGTATCCATTGTATATCAACATATAATACTAGGAATGTCACGACGCTCCCACTGACCCTTTTGTACACACTAGGTTCATTCTTATTTTTGATAAAATCAAACTCTTTTGATTATATTATCAAAATGAATGTTCCATTTTTGAGAAGATTGCTTCAATCCATTTCTCTGAGTGTCTACAGCTCTTACCTCATCGTATGTAACTGGATCATCATCTTTTATGATACGTACCTCATCATCATCATCCATGATGAATCCATACCTCCTAGGTATCTTCGATACTATTCCAGATTTACGATTCGGTTGTGGTACAATAGGTCTATCTATAGGTTCCTCTTATTTGACTTGTAGTGTTTTGTGGTTCTTGAACTTTTCAAGATCTATTATCCTCCCACTAGCCCTTTCAATGATAAACACCTTTATCTTAGAAGGCAGCATGTTTCGCAACAAACACCTTTTGCTAAGTAGGATTATAGAACATATGCCCTAAACTTACTTTAGGATGTCCCACAAATCTGTACTTGTCAAATTTTGTCCCAATCTTATCCTTTGAAACTGTTTCACATAAGTTGGACAACCCCTTATCTTAACATACTTAAGATTAGGAATCCACCCTGTCCATAACTTTTATGGAGTCTTGGGGCCAGATTTTGAGGTTACCTTTTCGTAGATATGCAGCCATTTCTAGGACATGATCCTAGAAGGATACTGGAATGTCGGTAAAATCATTATGGACCGCACCATGTCCTACAAGGTACGATTTTTCCATTAAAATACATCAATCAATTATTGTGTATCAGGAGGCGTCCATTATGAGAAAACCATTTAAGATGATCTAGAAACTTATTGCACAAGTATTTATTCCTTGATCTAATCAAAGAATCTTAATACATTGTCAATTTGTTTCACTTCTGAATTCTTTGAACCTTTCAAATAATTTACACTTGTATTTCAGCAAATACATACATTCAATTCTTTGAATGATCATCTCCTTTTCTTATACTAGTTTGTTCAATTTGCAAAATATATTTTTCACGTAAGTCAAGTATACAAAATCCATTAAGTAATATTCCAGTTCTATACAAAACATTATTATTATAAATAGAACAACAATTGTTCTTAATTATAATACCAAAGATTTCATTGTCCAACAATAAAATAGAAATAATGTTTCTAACAAGAACTGAAATACAATAACAACTTATTGATTTAATAGATTTTCCCGTAGGCATTGCTAAACTATAAGTTCCTATGGCTAATGCAACAACCTTTGCTTCATTTCCCACACATAGGTTTACTTATATTTGTTTAGTTTTCTACTTCTACTTGGTCCCTTCATAAATCTATATTTATGATAACCAAAGTCGGTATCCAATACTCAAGTAGAACCTTGACTTAAAGAAAAAAATTATTTTAAATCATGAACAAATTTGTATTTGTAACCAAAACTTCACTAAGCTTCTTTGGTTAGCCTTTGCAAGATGCTTCTCGCAGTTTCCTTTCCAATGGCTTATTGCAGTGGAAGCAAACTCCTTTGCTATCCGTATCAGTTTTGTTCTTATTATCCTTTGTTTACGCCTTTCTGTTTACCTTCTATGAATCGTTCTTCTTTTCAGAAGATCCTTTGGCCCCTACCAGTAAGACTTGGTCTTTCTTGGTTGGAAAGTGACTCTCAACATTTTTCAACATGTTAAGCAAATCAGCGAGGCTGATATCTAGCTTGTTCATATGAAAAATTCACAACAATTGTGAAAGGAGTCCGGAAGTGAGTGCAAGATCAAATCTTGGCTCAACTCTCCATCCATGACAAAACCCGTTGTCCTAATTAATCAATCAAATTGATTATGTTAAGGACTTTTAGCTGTACTGTAGTGTCATCGGTCATTCTAGATCGGAAGAGCTCCTTAGATATCTGATATCTACCAGTCCTACTTTCCTTACCATCAACAACTTGATGTGCAGGAATATAGTAAGAGAGCATCCATAGTTTTATGCTGACGCTGAAGCTCGTTACTCATGGATGCGAGCATGATGCATTGAGCCAACTGTGCATCATCTTGCCACTTTCTAAAGGTAGCAATCTCTTCCTCGGAGGCATTGTCTGCAACCATTGCAGGGATAGGCGTATTAAGGACATAAGATAACTTTTCAGCCATGAGAACTATTCTCAAATTCCTTAACCAATCCGTTTAATTCGGTCCGGTTAATTTAGCATCTAATATGCTACGCAGTGATAGTAATTTAGACATTGTAAAATTCTGTAAATGAATTTGAAATTAACAACATTTTAACATACATTCTTTTATTAATTACCAAAATAATTTAGGTCTTGTTTTAAATTGGTATCTCCCACTATTTTCTTCAAACTATATTACCCTCACTTATATAGTTCGGCAAAATCTAATTAAAGATTTGCTAGTGAGAATAAGGATCCCATTTCAAATGTATATAGCCTTGTGTGTGCACAACAAACTCATATTAAATATTCAATACTCTATTGTTTCTATCATGCTAGAAGGCGACGTTCGATATTCCAAATATCTTTGAACGTTACAACTTAATATAAAATATTTGAGGGGATTGCTATTAATTTGTCTCATCTTGTTTAGCGCGCATGCACATATATATATATAAAATACGCGTCATATTAATGAACATGCGAAGCATGTTTGCATAATATATAATATATATAATATAAGCATGCACATATAGAATACTATATTCTACCTGGATTGATTATGGACTTTTATTCTAGTTTGGTTCACTAGAGCCACCAAGTGAACCAAAAGGTCAAACCCTAGGGGTGCAAGAATTAATATTTAAATATAACTATTACATTTAAACCCGGGCTCCATTACAAACGGGTCTTCAAGCGCTCCTTGCTCATTGATCTCCAATTCTTCAAAATTAATTCTAACTATTCCTATTACAAAACTATTTAAAATAAATAGAAACCTTGATCAGCAGTCAAGGGGAAGTACATAGGAGGGAGATAAAATTTACATTAAGAAAAATTAGAGTAGACGAGGTACGCAGACCCCATTTAATAAAACCCATACATTCAAGCATCCAACTAAAATAAAATCCAATCGCATTGGTCAATAGTCCATAATCAATCCCATTTATTATCATACACATCACCATATGTATCAATAAATAACATTCATCTCATGAATAATAAACATTTAATATATATATTGATATCATTTAATGGGCAAATTTAGTTAGTATAAAATCTATTTTTGAATCAAAATAAACTCCTTTATTTTAATCCAAATTTAAATCAAAATAAAACTATTTTATTTTAATTTATCCAATTTTGAATAAAATAAACTATTTTATTTTAATCAAAATCTTTAATCAAAATAAACTCCTTTATTTTAATTAATTATGGAATCCAATTCCATATATATATAAAAAAAAATATTAAAGGAAACACGGATTATCTTTCCTATTCACAAATAAACTCCTTTATTTTGAATAATATGAAATCTTATTTCATATCTAAATAAACTCCTTTATTTAAGGAAAGATAGATTCTTTTTCCTATTCACAAATAAACTCTTTTATTTTGAATAATATGAAATCTTATTTCATATCTAAATAAACTCCTTTATTTAAGGAAACATAGAATCCAATTTCAACTCCAATTAGTTATCATGGAATCCAATTCCAATTCTAATTAGTTAGCATGAAATTTAATTTTAAAATTAAAATAAACTCTTTTATTTTAATAATAAAATAATAATAAAATTAATATATATATATAACTATTATATATATATATAATATAAACCGGATATATATATATAGTTAACAGATTACAACTATATATATATATATAACGTTAATATATTATATATATAACTATTATATATATAATTAATATTAACTATATACCATAATCAAGATCCTGCTCCCTTAACTTTTTCAAAAAAAAAACGTGGCTCGCAGAATAAAGCATACATTCTCCTGCCAAAACCTCCTGCTAAATCCTACCGAGCACGTGAATCAGGATCTCCCCAAAAAAAAATCGCACTCAGCGAAATAAAAAAAATAGCAGGCCGGGATTACCGTTTTTTTAATTAAATTTTATACAATAAATTATGCCCAATTAAATTGTTCTAAACATATATCAATATACATATCAAATTAAAACAATTAATAATTCGTATAAAGGTTTGGCTCTGATACCACTGTTAGGTTTGTAATATTCAAGAACGCAATCAAATTGCAAAAAATAATGCGGAAACGTGTAAAATCAGAGTTTTAAAAAAATTTACAAACCATAAACCCGGATCACCCTTTATGCACAATTATTAATTAAACGAAAAGATAAAGAATAAAATCATACCCTTGAAGATCCGAGCTTCCTCAGGTACAAGTTCACCTCCAATCCTTTTCGCGTTCAACTTGAATCTACCGGGTTTGGTTCCTTCCTTTGATCAACGTTAGCCACCCAAGTGTTTGGCCTCTAGAGGTGATCCACCAAGGAAGAAGAAGAATTCAAGAAGATGGGTATTTGGCTCAAACCCTAGTTTTCTATCTCTATAGAAAAAGGGGCGTACTCTCCAACTTTTAGAATTTACGTATGTTAGATATCTGATATAAGACTCCTCTTATAAAGATATCAAGTAACCCTATTAAAAATAAGGTATTATTTATTTAATTAAACTCTTTTAATTAAATGGGCTCCCTAATCTTATTAGGGATAATTAATTAAACTCTTTTAACTAATTGTCCCTCCTAATCCTATTAGGAATAAATGAGAGTACTTATATTAATTAATTCCCAAACTGCTTTAGGAATTAAATAATAATAATAATAATAATAGTAATAATAATAATAAGACTCCTCTTATTAATTTATATTTAATATTTCTAAAATATTAAATAATAAATATTAAGCTATTTAATTTATTCTATCACCATAGATTAAATTAAATATACTTAACTTATTATTACGATTATGCCATTAACTTCTTAAATAATTATTCTTCCTTTTATGGTGTGACCCTTTAGGTTCTCCATATTAAACCGGTTGTGAATAAATCAATTAGAACAATTCTAATCTTATTTAAATAAATAAATTAAACAAATAATTTATTTAAATAAATAATATTTATTCTACAATAGGGATAAGCCTCCCTAGCGATCAACGACTTTCCAGATAATATAGATTTCAACATTAATCATAAAAGAACCTTTGAGTAAATAGTTACCGTACAATTCAATCCTTCCACCATATAATGTCCCAATTAAATATAAGACATGGAATTACTGTCAAGTCTTATTTTATTTAATTATATGTATTTCGACTCTTAAATGCACAACACCAAATAATGCAAATTAGAAACTCCTTTCTAATTTCATTCTGCCTTGGCCAAGGACTACTGAGTTGTCATTTATCGAATCACATAGGACATTTCTCTTCTTTTACTAGAAGTGGTAGATTCTTTATTGATCATACATTATCTCCATATATAACTTATTATACCCAAGCATATCCTTTGATATACCCTAAGGGTCTTAAGGAATAAGTCAAAGTATAACTCATCATACACAAGATACTATGATGATCTCAAGTCCAAGGATCACTTGTACTACTATCACTACAGGAATTCCTATTGACAGGCAAGTAAAACTCCATTAGGTATTCCTTAGCGAGTCACGTTCAGTGAACTTATTCTCTAATAAGCACCTACATACTTGCTTTAGTGTCTCCACACAAATGATCATGAGATCAATCATCCTCATCCAATGAGCAAGCAACGTATGTACCAATCTATCCGGATTCACTAATCCCCAATTTAGTAATCCAACGATTGGGAACTATTTTAGTTTTAAGCTTTCTAAGAATTTAGATCTCATTAGAATGATCATCATCGTTATTCTAAAAGCATTGCTTAAAACTATGGGTTTATCACATATTATAAAACAGCATCATGTAGATAATTTAAAAGCCTTTAATAAATTAATACTTTTTATTAATAAATGAATAAGATTGTTTACAAAGTATATGCTTTATCATCAAACATGATTGGCTTGTGTGCATACTACTTTCAATTATGACCAGAGATTATTCGGTGTAATCATGACCGTAATGTTACAAATGATGTGGTAAAAGTCCTCATTGGCCCGTAGTTCATTGATGGACAGTTGTTGGCATGATCATGACCATTAATGAATACACGAATATCCTTGGCCCGTAGTGCATGGAAATTTGTGGTCGTGATACTAAAGAATATCTTTGGCCGTAGTGCAGGGGTGATTCGATTGTAGATTATTTATTAAGCTGAGTCCCAGCGATAAAAGAGATGAAAAACTTTTTAAATCATAAAAGATAGTAGATTTTATTCTCTACTTAACTCTTTTAATGGATTGCTTGTTCCGCTGCAGTTAAACTTGATGTCCATTGTATTTTATCAGTTTAACATTATTGTAGACTAATAATAATTTATTCTGCATTATCTTAGTCATAATATTTTTTTACTGGGCTAGTTGAGCTCACCCTTTCCTTCACTGTTCTCTTCAGGAAATGAGAATATAGTTGGGACGAGTCGGAGAACGGAGTGACGATCCAGATGATAGCATTAGTTGTTCTCACTATTCTGTTAAATAGTGTGACAATAAATGTAATGAGGATTGAATTTGAGTTTGTATACTGTCTATGAGGACTCCATTGAGAGTGTATATTGTCTAGAAGACAATATTCTTGTTTGAACTCTCAGTTTATGTTTTGTCGTATTTTACACGATAGTTATATATTTAAGTTTGTATATGAATTTTTGTACCATGTATTTGGCGACTCAAGATTTGTGATGTATACCTGTTTTGGGGACGTCACAGTAGGTATTCCTTACAAATTGAAGTGCATCACTTCAAAACCATCCAAAAGAAGAATTGGTGCAATACCATCCTAGAAAAATTAAAACCCAGTCAAAACATAGATAGAAGCTACAAGTTAAATGAAGGTGGAGGCATTTGAGAAAGAAGCAAATCGAAGGTCCTCTGCAGCGATGCTTAATATTAGTGCTGCTTGTTATCCTTCATAAAAGGGATTTTGGGGATCTTTCGGAGAAATATATCATCCAATGCATTGTAGCGCTTCTTGATTTCACCTGTTGCCTTCTCAACATAGGTATCCACTTTGTCTTCATTCATTTCATACAACAAGGGTACCGTGAGCAGCATCACAAAAACTGCAATCACAAAGCATGAGTGAGTAGTTAGTTCCCTTTGCAAATGAGTCATTAAGAGCAGCAAAAACTAAAGACTCTTAGGACTGATCAAACGACTTACTGAAGTATACAAGGTTCAAAAGATTGAACCAGCTGCCAACAACAAAGACACCCCACAAACCCAAAATCACCTGCATGTCATGTATGTTTTAACTTAAATATAAGTTGGACGACAAAAGTGTCTACGTTGTCCATGAATGTACTAGTATGATGAAGTAAAGGACAGAGAAATGTACATATAGAAACTTCTTCAAATCTTTTACTGAAGCTACCTCCCGAAACAGATAAAATGCCTTCTTTCTTTTTTAACATCACAGAAGAGTTTAGGCAGGTAAAATAAAATGTCTGTCTAGTTACTTTCTTCCTTATTCAGCAGCATCAGATGGATTTTTGATACCACAGGACACATGATTATGTAAATGTGGATAAAGTGTTTTGGAAGGCACTCTAGGCTTCAAATCCCATACATTCATCACTAACAGGTATCCATAAAATTCTTTAAATTAAGACTCATTTTCCTTTGGCTTAAACCAGAGTTAAAGCTCAAATTGAATTGGCAAAAGAGCACAAGTAGCTTAACACTGTTTATCATTGCTATCAGTGACCAGAAATGTCGATTAGTAAAATTTAAGCAGCAAGCTGCCACTTGACATGGAAGCAAACATAGCAACTATACTGATGTAGATGGCTGAGTTTATACTGAAGGATATAGTTTTACGATCTGCCCTTGAAAAAAAATTATTTTAATACTATGCAATTATAGTATGCTTTGGTGTTTTATAGGCAATAACAATGGATAAATAAATCTCTTAGGCTTGAACTGATTTTACTATGTGTGTTGTATATCTAAGTGTACGTATTCATTATCAATGAATATAGTGTCCACATGTCATATAAATTTTCTAGAATCACACAGGAAATGCTTGCAGTAATCTTCAATTGGACCAAAAAGGTAGCAGCAAAACCTTCATTGCCTAAGCAAGTGAAAATTCATTTTAATCTAACATAACAAAACTGAAATGCATTAAGCTTGTCCAAAATTCACACTAATCCAAAATCAGACACAACATTGAGCGGTGCACAAAAGTAACAAATTTCAAATTAAGGGTTCTATTAACAACAAAAAAACCTAAATTTAAAAAAAACAAAAAAGAAGAATTCAATAAAAGGCTTTGAGGGCATTACTCTGATCGAACTAAGGGCTTCTCCAATTTATGAAGGTTCCGATTTTCAAGGGTCAGGAACATTGGGCTCTCCAAATCTAAATATTATAGGGCTTCGATGTTCTTCTGATTACAAAGCTTCGATTTTTGTTTTAACTTCGTTGCTCTTCAGATTTGGAGAAGTTTTGTGAAGATTCAAATGGAGAAAGAACTTGGTGTCGTTAGACAACGGAGAGCACTGGGCTTCGATGTTTGGATCAAGGGTAGATTTGGAAATCTGAGCTTTGATGTTTTGCAGCAATCGATGGTCAGGAGATGAGATTTGGAGAAAGACTCATGAACTGAGATTTGGAGAATGAGGAGGGAGAATGAAAAACATTGAGCCTTTTAAATAGTAATGCTCTTTAAGAAATAATGCTCTTTAAGCGGAATGCTTCTGAACGGGGTCGTATATATATAAAGCCCGACCCTATCCAGCAAACCGGCTATAACGACGATTTTTTTCCATCGCTATAGCATAAAAAATTGGCGTTCTATGTTATAGCGACGAAAAAAACCGTCGCTATAGCCAGTTCGCTCCTTCTAGTTCGCTGAAGAAATAGACTATATATATGTGTGTGTGTGTGTGTGTGTGTGTGTGGTATACACCATTTCTACTATCCATTTTCAACTTTAACAAACTATATTAAAAAAATTAAATTAATCGTCCACTATTAATAGTAGCGGACGGTTAAGAAAACGCAACCCATGTGCATTCAACACCAACCACAAAGTGGGTCCCACCCATAATTTAATAAAAATCATTTTATTTTCCGAAACTTCAATAATTTATAGAAAATAGCTCGTTTATCAGAAAAATACGAATTTTATGTCCATTCTGCCTGAAATCGAATTCTCTACAACTTTGTAGCTTTAAGTTTTTCCAAATTCAAACCAAAAATATCTGAAATCCACAAACGGATAATTTTTAATACTTCCAGTCCGACCAAATACTGATAAAACATCTCAGCATTAATTCCTTCAATAACAACCACATAAATAAATCCATTATTTATATCCACATCAAATAAATATTTTCTTATCATATAAATCAATAATTAATTATTCACAAATAATATTACAGAATCACAATTATGACAACCAGGCCGTTCCCAGGAAAGAGGGGCTTTCCAATAAGGATTTCTCCTTACTAGCGTGCAATTAGATGACCTAACCTCTCCTTAACAGAACTTTCTAGACATTGCCAATAATGTTATCTAATAATATTATTCAAATAATATGAATTATTGATCTGATAATGAAAAATACTGTGTAGTGACAATTATTGAAACAATAATAATATAAACTAACAACGCAACAATTATTGAATCAATAAAATAAAATATTGAACAGTAACTACTGTAACAATTATTGAGTAGTGCCTTCTTACGTAAGAATCAATAATTCAACAATACTATGCAATACCGTGTGCAACTGTGCAACCACGCGTATTACTGTATTTTAACCACCAGGTATTCCAACAGTGTTAACGGTAATAATTACGTCGTTATTTATAAAAACTCATACTTTGTCGTTTTCTTCATCCGACAGTTATTCTGTTATGAGCCCCACGAATGGTTGCGCCGTCGTACGAATATTCCCCGATAAAAAGAATATTTCACGACCAAAAGAATATACCCCGACAGAAATGAATATTTTATAACCACTTGCTTATTTTACAATATTTGCACATTTCACCCATAAGCAAAGCATTATATCAAATTAATACCTTATTAATTTAGAATAATGAATAGAGGAAAAATTCAATTTTATTTATAATAAGTTGGGGTCTTACAAAAGTCCCCTCTTTCCTAAGAATGATCTAGTTGTTAATATTGTGAGTTGTAATATTAATGATAAAAATATTGAGGGGATTTTTATATGAAGTATTTGTTATAAATTTTGTTTATTATATAGACCCCCCACTTACTCATTTTTCAAAATAATCGGTAGAAGGTTATGTAGTATATATATATATATACATATATATATATATATAACATGTATGTGTGCATGTGAAGTTGACGAATGGGGGAGGGGGAAGAAAAGAATTGTCACGGGGGGAGTATTATGACGCCCCCAAAATAGGTCCACACGATCCATTCTGAGTTGCCAGATATCACAATACAGAAATCAATTATAAACTTCATTTATACAACAGTTGAACTGTCGTGTAGAGTACGACAACAGATAAGCTATGAGTTTTATTACAAATATATGTAACTCTCATGGTGCCTCGACCATAACATCTTACAATGGTACTTTACATAAAAGTATAGTCAATAACTATTTTAGAAACTAAAATCATTGGAAAATGATCAAGAAAACCTTCGTACATTGGAGGTCATGTATCTAAGTTATGATATATATCATATGACTCGAGAATTATCCTTGGTTGACCCAATAGACCCCAAAGAAAAATAAGAAGATTACTGTCATGTTCTTTCTAATGGTGAGTCTTCTCTTGATATATAATTATCTCCATTGTCTCCAATTGAGAATTATAATTCAACAAAACTCCAAGATTATATAGGTAGTGCTCATAGATATAATCAGCAAGTGCATGTGCACAACCCTGTCTTATGATAACACGGAGTCTTCTGTCATTAGACATCTTGTATGATAGTGGCAAAACACCCTTCCAAAGTTGGGTTCATATCTCTCTATTCGGTTCATCAAAATCAACGGTTAAAATGACGTATAAAATACGACACACTTATCTGAAATTCTCAATAAAATTATTTCAATACTGTTTTAGGGGAAACCTCAACAGCTATAGACTACCGTTCTAATCCCCTGTTACCCCCGCTCGACCCAGCTACACTCTTATTACCTGAAAGGAATTTTGAAGCAAAAAGGGTGAGCACAACTAGCCCATTAAAGAATATAATGACTAAAGATAATTAAATTATCAATAGCCTTCATCAGTAATAAATCAGAGATTTAGAACATATGGTAGATGATAAAACTTTTCAACCATAGTTGCAGCGAAACGAGCAATCCATTAGAAGAGTCAAATAGACCATAAGGTCTATTATCTTCTTCATGTTAAAAGTCCACCAACAATGTTTTATCTCTGTAACATCAATCAACAATTCCTGTCTACAATCACGTGAATAACTCATAATCATAATTGTGATTCTAAATTCCTCTTCGCACCCAGGACGAAGATAATTTTCATCACCTGTCTTTACCTGAAACATCAAAAATCATGGTTATACAAAATCACAATTCTTGTTCATAATCATACTAATAAATTTATCTTTGCACTACGGGCCAAAGATATTAATTAACAATTCATCTCTGCACTACAGGCCAGAAAACATACAACTGTACTTTAGAAGAGTCAAGTAGAGCATGATATCTACTATTTTCTACGAATTAAAAGTGTATTATCAATATTTTATCTCTGAGACTCAGCTTAATAAATAATCCACATCATCGAATCATCCCTGCACTACGGCCAAGAATATTCATTAGTATTACAACCACAAATTATCCATTCACTACGGGCCAAGGATATTCGTTTTTTCAACAATGGTCATGATTATACCGAATAATCCCTTGTTGTAATCATACCAACAACTGTCCATCAATGCACTACGGGCCAATGATGACTTTTACCACATCATTTGTAATATTACGGGTCATGATTATACCGAATGATCCCTAGTCATAATCATACCAATTAACAGTTCATCTATGCACGTAAGTTAATGATACTCATCAATCAATAGTTCATCTTTGCATGTAAGCCAAAGATATACAACTGTAAAACCAATAATCAACAGTCCATCTTTGCACGTAAACCAAAGATATACAACTGTAAAACCAATAATCAACAGTTCATCTTTGCACGTAAGCCAAAGATGACTTTCATCATAATATAAGCATGAGGATGATGACAATGATATAAGCATTAATCAAATGAAATCAAGGATAAATATTAAAGACTTTAAATTTATCCAGAGTTTAAAAATATCCAAATTGTCAACATGATACTGCTTTGTGGAGTAAAATTCAAGTATAATATTCATATACTAAAAATAATTTGGACAGAACAGTAATATATTTTTTAGATAAATTGTACCCCGTGAATAGTACTTCTGGAATAGTACCTCATGAATAGTAACCCGACATAAAAGTACCGCAAATACTCGAGTGAATAATATTCGGGTGAATAGTAACTCGTGAATAGTACTTCGGCATGAAAAGTGTCCCGAATACCCGAGTGAATAATATTTGAGTGAATAGTAAATGGATGAATAGTAAGCCGTAAATAGTAACTCATGAATAGTATTCCGTCATGAAAATATCAGTAATTATCAATAAAGATCAAAATAATATTTTCATGAAAAGATACTAGATGAAGCGCAAATATCAAGGATATTCTACTAATTTCATATAGTATAGAAGCCAAAACTTCAACAAAATGAGTATACAATTCAAAATCTGAAATAAAATAATATTAGTTACATACTACAGAGTATGGAAGAAAATAATATTTCAAGCGAATATTGAACAAAAATAACATCCCTTGAACGAAAATAATATTTTAACGAATATTTAACGAAGATAATATTCCTACGAATTGAACGAAGAGAATATTCTTTATGAATATTGAACGAAAATAATATTCATACGAATACAAAAAAAGAATATCTCCACTATACCAGTCAAAATTGCTCTCTTTTTGAGGTAAGGGGTATTATTTATTTCATATTTGCTTACGATATTATTTTTCGTACTCGTAAAATTTTTTATTTTCGGTCAATATTCGTAAGGAATAATATATTCGTTCAATATTCGTAGGATTATTATTTTCTTTTAACAGTTGTAAGGGATATATTGTTTTTGTTCAATACTCGTAAAAAATAATATTTTCTTTCATACTCTGTAGTATGTAAGTAATATTATTTCGTTTCAGATTCTAAATTATACACTCATTTTGTAAGACCCCAACTTATTATAAATAAAATTGAATTTTCTCTATTTATTATCTTGAAATAGTAAGGAGTTAATTTGATATAATGCTTTGGTTATGGGTGAAATATGTAAATTTTAAAAAATAAGCAAGTGGTTATAAAATATTCCTTTTGTCGGGAAATATTCGTTTGGTCGTGGAATATTCTTTTTGTCGGGAATATCTGTACGACGGCGCAGTCATTCGTGGGCCCCATAACAGGATAATTGTCGGATGAAGAAAATGACAAATTTGAGTTATTACAAATAACGGCGTAATCGTTACCGTTAACACTGTTAGAATACCCGGTGGTTAAAATACAGTAATATGCGTGATTGCACAGTAGCACGTGGTATTGCACAATATTTTTTAATTATTGATCATTACGTAAGAAGGCACTACTCAATAATGGTTACAGTAGTTACTGTTTAATATTTTATTTTATTGATTCAATAATTGTTGCGTTAATATTTTATATTATTGTTGTTTCAATAATTGTCACTGCACTGTATTTTCCATTATTAGATCAATAATTCATATTATTTGAATAATATTATTAGATAGCATTATTGACAATGTCTAAAAAGTTCTGTCAAGGATAGGTTAGGTCATCTAATTGTGCGCCAGTAAGGAGAAATCCTTATTGGAAAGCCCCCTCTTTTCTAGGAACGACCTGGTTGTCATAATTGTGATTCTGTAATATTATTTGTGAATAATTAATTATTAATTTATATGATAAGGAAATTTTTATTTTATATAAATGATGGATTTATTTATTTTATGTGATTATAATTGAAGGAGTTAATGTTGAGGTGTTTTATCTGTATTTTTGTCGGAATGGAGGTATTAAAAATCAAATGAGTTTTTACGATATATTGCGTGAGTTATAATTTTTAATCTGACCGTTGGATCGTTGTGATATTTGGATATGTTATACATATATAAGTTGGGTATATGTCCATAAATTTTGAATCGTTAAAAATGAACGAATGATTTGTTATGAATTTTAAGAGGTGACTACTTCAGAAATTAGGGTTATAAATAATTTTGGTGGAAAATTCTAGAATTGAGTGGACCCTACTTGTGGTTGGTGAGAAATGTGCTCAAATTGAATTTTAAATGTGGTGGGTGGCAATAGTAGCAGGTAAAGCCATCAGGTAGCAGGTCAAGTCTGCTTCGGCGTGCTAACATTTTCCTATAAATAGAGGGCTAAGTTAGAATTGAAAATCACAACAGAAACAAAGTTTTCTCTCTTTCTCTCTCTCTATATTATCGAGAATATTCTTGTGATTATTTTGATACTTGAGTGTTGCTTTACGGTGCAAGTTCCTTCAGCACTATATCCAGTATTCCAGTCAGAAGTACGGTTATTTTGAGGTAAGGGATGTTATTTTCTTTATATATGATATTATTTCTTTCAATATCATTATGCCGAAGTATTGATCTGAACTTTTAATTAAATTTAAAACTTTTTGTGTCGGGGTTACTATTCATGTATACGATACTATTCACGTATACGACACCATTCACAAATACGGCAATATTCACTGAAAAATGAAATTTTCTCTTTTTCTTCCAGATGTCTTTTATGGCTACTATCTTTGATTGTATCTATGTTTTGATTTTTTTTTTGAATTCTACTTCACACTTGGTTATTATGGAGTATTATTGAATTTGGATAAACCGAAATACGAATCCCTAATATTTATCCTTTTATCTCACTAGATTCGTGCTCTAAAATATTTTTCATCATCCTCAGTCCTTAATAGTGATACTTGATGAATATCTTTGACCTGTAGTGCAAAGATAAATGATTACCTGATGAATATCTTTGGCCCGTAGTGCAAAGATGAACAGGTGTTGAGATGAACATGACCAACTGGTGATACAAATGAATATCTTTGGCCCGTAGTGCAAAGATGTATATTGATTGATGTTACAGGGATAAAATATTGATGATGGACTTTTAAATTCATAGATGATAGTAGATTTCATTCTCTACTTAACTCTTCTAATGAATTTTTGTTTCCGCTGCAGTTGTTGATCTAAAACTTGTTGTCTATTGTATCCTATCAAAAAATTTTCCCTGTTGAAGACTACGGATAATTTGTTGTATATTATCTTAATCATAATGTTCTTTACTGGGCTAGTTGAGCTCACCCTTTTCCTTTTTGTTCCATTTTTCTTCTCAGGAGGTGAGAATTTAGCAGGGACTAGCCAGGGTATGGAGTTATGATTTAAGATAGCTATTTTAGTAGTCCTCACTATTTTGTAAAATAGTGCATTAATAATTGTAATGAGGACCTTAATTGGGTGTGGATATTGTCTAGAAGATAATATTATATTTAAACTCACAGTATGTGTTGTCCCATTTTTCACAACAATTGTATTAATAAAGTTGTAGTTGTTTTTCTGTACCATGTATTTGGCGACTCAGAATGGGTGATGTATACCTATTTTGGGGGCGTCACACATTTTGTTAAGTATTGCTTCTATACTCCTTGAAATTAGTAGAATATCCTTAAAATTTACGCTTCATCGAGTATCATTTCACAAGAATATTTTTCTGAACATTCTTGTTAAATTTTAAGCTTTTCTTGTCGGAGTACTATTTATGGGTACTATTCATATATACGGCACTATTAATACGTACGACATTATTCATATGTACGATACTATTCACGAAGTACTATTCATGGGGTACTATTCACGGGGTACTATTCACGAAGTATTATTCACGGAGTACTATTCACTCGGGTACTATTCATCCGAAAAATTAATTTCTTTTCTGTCCAAATTATTTTTGATACGTGAATATTATTCTTGAATTTTACTCCACAAAGCAGTATCATGTTGACAATTTGGACATTTTTAAACTTTGGATAAATTTAAAGTCTTTAATTTTTATAATTGATCTCGTTTGATTGAATTCTTATATCATTATCATCATCCTCATGTTTATATTGTGATGAAAGTCATCTTTGGTCCATAGTGCATAGATAGACTGTTGATTGGTATGATTAATTATGACCAAGAATTATGTATCGGTATAATCATGACCTGTAATGTTACAAATGATGTGTTGAAAGTTCTCATTGGCCCGTAATGCATTGATGAACAATTATTGGTATGATCATAACCATGAGTTCTCTTCGCCCAGGGGTGCAAAGATGAATTGTTGTTTGGCATGATCATGATCATTGATGATAACACGAATATCTTTGGCCCGTAGTACATGGATAATTCGTGGACGTGATACTAATGAATATCCTTGGCCCATAGTGTATGGATAATTCAGTGATGTGAATTATTTATTAAGCAGAGTCTCAGCGATAAAATTGATGATAAACTTTTAAATCATAGAAGATAGTAGATATCATGCTCTACTTGAATCTTCTAATGAATTGTTTGTTCCGCTGCAGTTAAACTTGTTGTCTATTGTATTCTATCAGTTTAACACTGTTAAAGGCTAACGATAATATATTCTGCATTATCTTAGTCATAATATTTCTTACTGGGCTAGTTGAGCTCACTTATTTCTTTCATTGTTCTATTCAAGAAATGAGAATATAGTTGGGACTAGTCAGTGAATAGAGTGATGGTCCAAGATGATTGCTATAATAGTCCTCACTATTCTTATAGAATAGTGTGATAATAATTGTAATAAGAACTTATTTTGAGTTTGGATATTGTCTAGGAGACAATATTTGTATTAAAACTCACAACTTATGTTTTGTCATATTCTGCACGACAGTTAACAGTTGTATAAATTAAGTTTGTTTTTGTATTATGTACCGTATATTTAGCGACCCAAGATGAATTGTGTGAGTCTATTTTGGGGGCGTCACATACCTATTTAACGATATTTTTATAATTATTTTAGTTCTAATAGTATCAATTATCTTTTTATTAAAATATCAACATTTATAATCTAATTTGCTCATTATTGCATGTGATGTATATTCTCACCCTAAAGCATACGAGATATTTAATTTTCAAATATTACTGAGATTATTATGTAATTCATTATACTTATAATCATATCTCTCTGACCGTGGGAGTGTTCAAAGAAAATAAGAAGCAATAAAATTTATGAATTTAAATGATATTAGGATCCTTCCATTATATGTATTCTCAATTTCACAAATATACATTTACTGATAATATTACATTTCACAACGGTGTCAATAACTTAATTATTTAGGAAGAAAAATAAGAAGATAAATATAATAGAGAAATTATAATCTCATTAAATGTTAGGTTGTTTCAATTACTCCATTCGTCCTTAAATTAAAAGATGATTAAAAATATAATTATTTTTGTCTCTAAAAAAATAAAATAAAATACATAAAATAAAGAATAATTATATCATTTAGTAGAATCTAATTATATAAAAAAATAAAAGTACTCATTACTTTATAAAATAATTTAAAACTTTATTTACTCTCTTTCTATAATTTTTTCTTTGTAAAATCTATATTTTGTCCATTATTTTGAAAAATAGGGAGTACATTGCCACGTCAATACAATAAGAATATTTTAGAAATTTGACAATCGTTGGATTTACGCTCCTGCGGGACCCAACCCTAAATAACACGCGTCGTTTACCGACCACATGTTATCTCAGTGCGGACCCACCATTCAAGATACTTCCGGCGGGCCCCAACAACTTCAATCAACCAGTTTGGCCTATAGGAAAATCCACGAGCAAGTGGGCCACACGTGTCCAGTAAGGTCAATCAATAGGACAAATTAGAAGAGAGAGAAAGAAAAAAGTACAGTAATCCTTTTTTTAAAGCTATCCTTTTGTCGTGAAGTGTCTGACACGTGTCAGTTGCGTTAGAAGATGATAGGGATAAATCAATTTTTGGTACCTGTACTGGGACACGACTTACAATTTGGTATCCGAAGTGAAAAAAGTTACAAACCGGTGATTGTACTCGAAAAATGTTACATTCCGTTAAACATTAGGGACATAAATTATAATTTGGTACCCGAAGTGAAAAAAGTTACAAACTGGTGATTGTACTCGAAAAATGTTACATTCCGTTAAACAGTAAGGTTCCATCTTTATTCTGTTTGAAAATTAGAGTTCTCTTCTTCTCTCCTTCTTCTTCTCTCATTCTTCTTGTCTCGATTCTCCATTGATGACTGGTTATCATATATTTATTAAAGGGTTTTCAGCGTTTAATTTTATGTATGAGCTCGTCTGGGAGTGGAATCGTAAATAAAATTGGGGAAGAAGATTGTAGTTCATGCAACAAAAATGAATGGATTACACCAGAGTTCCCAAGTCGGTGCCACTGTGGAACAATGGTGCGAATGTGGGAGGCAAGAAATGATGGAACAAAACATCGAAGATCTTCTTCGCGTCGACTTCGCTTCTCTTTCTATAGGATCAATTTTAACGATTATTTAAAAAGTGGAAAGTACAAGCACCAGATTACAAAATTGTTTGAGTACAATCACCAGTTTGTAACTTTTTTCACTTCGGGTACCAAATTGTAAGTCGTGTCCCTAATGTTTAACGAAGTGTAACATTTTTCGAGTACAATCACCAGTTTGTAACTTTTTTCACTTTGGGTACCAAATTGTAAGTCGTGTCCCAGTACAGATACCAAAAGTTGATTTATCCCGAAGATGATATCGATGGAGGTACTAAACTCCTATCCTACGTCGTATTATAAGCCAATGGACAGACTTGTTAAGACATGAGATGTATAAGATCATCCATCATTTTCTTGAATATGAAATTTTTGCTCCCTTCTAGTTTGAATCCCTTTCCATGAATCTTTTCAATTAACACATTGTTTAGTAATGAGTATAACTTTGGTATTGGATGCAGAAATTTAATTAAGAGTAGACAAATTTGTAATTATTAAAATATATATACTTATAAAGTTAAATGACTATATATATATATATATATATATATAGATTACGGATCAGGTCCGGACTCCCGGACCTGATCAAAAACGGACCCGAAATTTTTATTTTTTTTTGTAAAAAAAAAATTTTGGAACTGAAATTTTTCCATAATACAGTGTTTTGGGTGTGTTTTTATGAAAAAATTCCAATTCCATAAATTTTTTTTTTAGTTGTTTAAAAAAAAAGGTCCGTATTTTAATAGAGTCCGAGATCCCGGACTGGATCCGGACTCTCTCTCTCTCTCTCTATATATATATATATATATATATATATATATATATATATATATTTAGGTTACGTGTTGATATCTACACACCCTATATTATATTACTAATTGCTCACTCAAATATAAGTAATTTATTAATTTGTCCCCCAATAAATATAGCTCCAATTTAATAATTATTATCTTCCAATTTTGCCCTTTAACTTATTACACATGATATAATAAAAAGTACAATTTAAATAAATACAACCTGCATTATGAAAGATGCATGGTTAATATATTTACCACTGCATAATGTAATGCTTATCAAAAAATAAAAACAAACTTAACATGATAATTGTCTCACCCGTAAGCACAAAATATTCATCTCTTAAAAATACTAAATAAATACAAAATTCATCATCATTCTCGATCTCCATCCAGTTTTTAGCCACATGATTTCTCTTTCATTGGAATCACGTCCAATGATTGGATGCATGACTGACATATATAGCTCAGAAACTTGGTCAAGGCAGTTAGAGTTAATTAACCATGCAAATTAATTGTTTATAAAATAAAAAAGTTATGTAGTAAAAGGTAAATCAATTAATTAATTATATTTTGGACCGACAAAGTCAAAATGATCGAGCGAGATTAAGTGAACTGGGTGGAGAAAGATGATCAGAACATGAAGATGAAAAGATTGAGAAGATGCATTGAGTAAGTAGAATCCAAAGGATTCCATGCATGCATGCATGATTAATAATCTGATTGCTTGACATGGACTGACTGAGGGAATTATAAATTTGACATATACTCCGTATATAAATAAGCTAATTAGGATTCTATTCATTAATGGGTACGTACGTGAATTAGGCTCTAACCTATATGGGTGTGCAGTTAATAAACATCCCACAAAATTAAAAATTAGATGAAATTAATTAACCTAAAGTTTTCGAGCAGTTATATAAACAAACCAAACTATTCAACTTTACAGAAAATTCAAAAAAAAATAATTGAAAATAAACAAACTAAGTTAACTTATTTTAATACTCTTTTCCTTTCAAAATTAGAGATATTTTACTCTTTTTTAATTTTTTCCAAAATTAGATATATATTTAGACTTATATTTAAGTTGATTGAGTACTATAATAGCACCACTACTACATTTTTAATAAATGTTAGGAATATATTTGAAAAAATAAAAAATTTAGTAAAAATTGTCATTTTTAGAAATTTATTTTAATTTTAGAACGGAGGAAATATATATATATATATATATATATATATATATATATATAGAAATGATCAAGTAAGGGATCCCTTTCTTAAAATGAGGGACTTTTTTTTTTGCTTTTTTTTTAAACAACTAAAAAAGAAGTTTAATATTTTATGGAACTGAAATTTTTTCATAATAAAATATTTTGGGCGTAATTTAGAATAATTATACCAAAAAATATATGTACAGTCTGCACAGACTGTGACGCCCCCAAAATAGGTATACATCACCTATTCTGAATCGCCAAATACATGGTACAAAATACAAATACAATCTTTAAAATACAACAAGAGAGCTGTGAGTTTTAATACAAATATTGTCTTCTAGACAATATCCACTCTCAGAATAAGTCCTCATTACATTTATTGTCACACTATTTAACAGAATAGTGAGGACTACTAATACACCATCTAGGACCATCACTCCGTTCCCCGACTCGTCCCAACTATGTTCTCATTTCCTGAAGAGAACAGTGAAAGAAAGGGTGAGCTCAACTAGCCCAGTAAGAAATATTATGACTAAGATAATGCAAAATAAATTATCATTAGCCTCCAACAATGTTAAACTGATAAAATACAATAGACATCAAGTTTAACTGCAGCGGATCAAGTAATCCATTAAAAGAGTCAACTAGAGAATAGAATCTACTATCTTTTATGATTTAAAAAGTTTTTCATCACTTTTATCGCTGAGACTCAGCTTAATAAATAATCCACATCATCCCTGCACTAGGGCCAAGGTTATTCATTAGGGTCACGACCACAAATTCCATGCACTACGGGCCAAGGATATTTGTGTATTCATCAATGGTCATGATCATGCCAACAACTGTTCATCAATGCACTACGGGCCAATGAGGACTTTTATCACATCATTTGTAACATTACGGTCATGATTACACCAAATAATCCATGATCATAATCATACCAAGTCAATCTATGAACTACAGGCCACATATGCCTTTCAAAAAAATATAAACATGAGGATGATGACAATGATATAAGAATTCAATAAAACAAGTTCACGAATTAATTTATTCAGGAACTAATAACGTCCAAATTGTCAACATGATACTGCTTTGTAGAGTAAAATTCAAGAATGCTCAGAAGAATATTTTCATGAAAAATATGACGCCCCCAAAATAGGTATACATCACCCATCTTGAGTCGCCAAATACATGGTACAAATACAAACAAAAAACTTAATTATACAACTGTCGTGTAAAATACGACAAAACATAACTGAGATTTTAAACAGAGATATTGCCTTCTAGACAATATCCATTCTCAAATAGAGTCCTCGTTACATTTATTATCACACTATTTAACAGAATAGTGAGGACTACTAGCTAATACTATCATCCGGACCATCACTCCATTCCCCGACTCGTTCCAGCTATGTTCTCATTTCCTAAAGAGAACAGTGAAAGAAAGGGTGAGCTCAACTAGCCCCGCAAGAAATATTATGACTAAGATAATGCAGAATAAATTATCATTAGTCTTCAACAATGTTATACTGATAAAATACAATAGACATCAAGTTTAACTGCAGCGGAATAAGCAATCCATTAAAAGAGTCAAGTAGAGAATACAATCTACTATCTTTTATGATTTAAAAATGTTTTTCATCACTTTTATCGCTGAGACTAAGCTTAATAAATAATCCACATCATCCCTCACTACGGCCAAGGATATTCATTAGGGTCACGACCACAAATTCCATGCACTACGGGCCAAGGATATTTGTGTATTCATCAATGGTCATGATCATGCCAACAACTGTCCATCAATGCACTACGGGCCAATGAGGACTTTTATCACATCATTTGTAACATTACGGTTATGATTACACCGAATAATCCCTGGTCATAATCATACCAAGTCCATCTATGCACTACAGGCCACAGATGACTTTCAAAAAAATATAAACATGAGGATGATGACAATGATATAAGAATTCAATAAAACAAGTTCAAGAATTAAGTTATTCAAGAACTAATAACGTCCAAATTGTCAACATGATACTACTTTGTAGAGTAAAATTCAAGAATACTCAGAAGAATATTTCCATGAAAAATACTGGATGAAGCGCAAATATCAAGGATATTCCACTAATTTCATGGAGTATAGAAGTCAAAATTTTAACCAACTGAGTATAATAACGAATGGAATAACAAAAGAAATCACCATGCATGCGGTACTTCGCATAGACAGGTTATTCCAACAGAATAATAATAACAGAACCAGGTCAGATGAAATTCACACCGATAGGATGTTTTAACAGAATAATAAGTAATGGAACCAGGTCCGGTGTAAAACGCACAGACAGGATATTCCGATAGAACAATAAATAAAGACGGAACCAAGTCCGGTGTAAAACACACAGACAGGATATTCCAACAGAATAATAATAAAGACGGAACCAGGTCCGGTGTAAAACACACAAACAGGATATTCCAACAGAATAATAAAGACAGAATAATAGAAGAATGTCACCAAGTATAGGGTAGCCCGCGTATACACGTTATTCCAACAGAACAATAAAAAAAATGGAATAACAGAAGTTCTCTTCTTGAATACAAAAGAATAATATCTCTTACCGTAAAAGAAACTGGATATAGGAAAAGAAAGGTAGCAGACTTCTCTTTTTCTTTTCTCTAAAATTTTCTCTCTCCGGAGTTCAGTGAATTCGTAAGAAAATAATGAAAGAATGAGCTTCTATTTATAAAAAAATGGAATAAATAGTAACCAACCCATGAATGGTCCAGATTGATTTACTTTAATCGGACGGTCCATATTTAAAGCAAAATCTTTTAAATAAAATATAATATATTCTATTTTATATAAAAAGATTTTTACTATGTAAACACTATGCAGGCACTATGCAAACACTATGCATAATAAAATATAATATATTTTATTTATAGAATAACTTTAATAAAGTATTCTGTTTTATATAAAAAGATTTTACTGTTTTATTACATTAATAATACTAATAAAATAAAACTGAGTGACTTATCACATAAGCATTAATAATCAATACCGTATGCTACTATGCAACCACACATATTACTGTACTTTTACTACCGAGTAGTTCAACAGTATTAACGGTAAAACTTCCGCCGTTATTTTTTTAAAAATATTTTTGTCGTTTTCTCAATCCGACAATAATTCTGTTGTGGGGTCCACCAATGATTGTACCGTCGTACGGATATTCCCTGACAGAAAAAATATTTTTCGACCAATCGAATATAATATGACAACTTGCATACTTTGCAAAATTTGTAAATATTACCCACAACTATAACATTATATAAAATTCATTCTATAATATTCAAAAATGATATTTATAGAAAAATCATCTTTATTCATAAAAATTGGAGTCTTACACAGACTGTACATACCTATTTTGTTATACGTATCCAAATCACATTCAAAACACTGTATTATATAAAAATTTCAGTTCCATAAAAAATTAAGCTTTATTTAGTTGTTAAAAATAAGTAAAAAAAAAGTCCCTCATTTTAAGAAAATAAGGGATCCCTTACAGGATCCGGACTATATATATATATATATATATATATATATATATATATATATATATATGGTAAAAATATATGTACACAGCTGTGTATTACACAGTAGGCTATTACGACGGTTTTTTGAGCTATAGCGACGATTTCACCTGTCGTCGTAGCTATTCTGGGCTATGGTGACAGTTTACCATCGCTATAGCCCAAAAAATCTGTCGGCAAAGCCTTACTGTGTAATACACAGCTGTGTATATACATATAGCCATATATATATATATATATATGGGATTCCATCCACAGCAACCGGTTGTTGGGGAGCAACCCCTTTTGGCCCAGACGCTACAACCTGTACCGGCCTTAGACAAAAAAAAATTTATAAGCCGCTACAGGTTGTAGCGGCTGGGCTAAAAGAGGTTGCTCCCAACAACCAGTTGCTGTGAATGGATACCCTATATATATATATATCTTGCACACAATATACTAATAATATACTAATAGAGAACTAAAAAAATTTAATAGTGGTCAATTGACCACACTTTCCCCTACATAAATCCATCCCTGGCCCAGTTTATATAATTTTTGTACAAGTACCAAGTTGTTTTATTTGTTGCTCGTGTGAACTAAGAGTAACGTTATAGGCATAAATTATATTTAAAAAATTTTGCACTATTCTTTTTCTATTCTTTTTCTTTTTCCATATTTTTTTGTGGATAATTATTTTGTCCATAGCATTATCCGAGAACTAATCATTTTTCCCCTCTTATCTTGTCATTATTTCAAGATTTTGCAAACATAGGAGTTGTTTGATAAAAACTGAACAAAATGATTATAAATCTGAATAAATTGAATAAAATTGAATACTGAATGAAAAAAATTATTTAATAATTGACATGTCTGAAACATCTGAATAACAGATTTTTATTATTTTACACCTCTGAAAAAAATTCAAATTTATTGTAAATTTATATAATATTACTTAATATAATAGTTAATATTGTAAAAAAAAATACTTCATTCAACAGTCCATTCAGCTAAAAAAATAACACTAAACCATTCAGCCCAAATAGTATAAATAGTTGACCGATTTGTTCATTCAGATGATTTTTTTCAAAATAAACGCACTAAATGGCTAATCGATTCAACTATTTCAATTATTCAATGCTAATCAAACAGCCTCATACTCAACAAAAAACTAATGCTTGAGAAAGACACTTTGTAAAATTAGTAGATCACATAAATATAATATCACTTGCGTGATTAAGGATAATGAGTCCCTAAAGTGGTAACCAGCATACTAACATATATAGTCACTAATCATGTCATCCTTTTTAAAAAAATTTAATTAGAAACCCTACGTGATAAGCAATAGCGACACTTGTATTGTAATAATTGAAGGTGGTTACATTGATAGAAAAGTGAGCTCAACTATTAACTACTTTGTACACTAAACTATAATTAATAGTTACAAACTTTGGTTTGCTTTTCTAGATAATCCAAATTTAATTAATAGTACTACGTGTGATTTTTATATAAAAAAGAGGGATTGGTTAGGTTCCACTAATCTCTTTAATTAATGGAATCTAACAAAAGTAGTTGAAGTTGTTTCAAAGTCATGTTTGGGGGCCATTGATGATGATGTTCTTAATTACTCCCTCAATTCTTTAATATTTAAATTAATTTATAAAATAATTTTTTTTATTTCAAAATATCTGATGTTCTAGAAATTTTAGGAGAAATTTTTCCAAATTATTACCTTTAAAATTAGTAGTTCACAATTTTCAATGATCTCTTTTTTTGGTTCAAATATATCCATACAATTACCTATTATTCTCTCTCTCCCTATTTGACGACTAACTCTCTCTTTTGCCATCAAACGGTGACGAATTTGTATATTTTTAATTGCAAAACAGTCAAATTTATATTTTTTTATATTGTATTATGGTGAAAGTAATTTTGCGTTTTTTTAATAAGAACTAATTATGCAACCTGAAGGAATAACCTTTATAGGGAAAAATGGTGGGAAAAAAGAACAAACAAACCCCATCAGGGTACTATGATCTTTTAGATGAGAGAAAAAAAAAAGGAAATTGATATTTTCATAACAGAAAATGATATTTTTATAATAAATTTTATGGCGACGTTTTTCACCGTCATTAGAAATTTATAACGATATTTTGTTGTGAAAATATATCAAAAAAGGTTGTAAAAATGTCAATTTCTGAAAGAAAAAAAAATAGATTGTAGCAAGTAGGGAAAAAAAGGGAACACGTAAATAGAGGGGAACGGGTTAGAAAAATCAGCTATACATGTTTTCCGATATTATTGGTATTGATACATGAGAGAAAATTAAGATTAGGAGAGAGAAAGAAAATGGGTGGACAAATAAAATGGTGTTTTAGGTATTTAATAACAATTTAAGTAACAAGTAAATACTCCCTCCATCCCAAAATAATAGACGTTCTAGAGTATTTCACTTAGATTAAGAATAGATACAATTTTACTATTTTATCCTTAGATCTCATTTAATTCTCCATTTGTTCCTCTTTCTTCCTCATCTTGTCCCTCTTCTTCTATTTGTTATTCTGTCCGTTCAACTCCACTTAGGAATAAAATCTGATAATTTTCTCTCTCTACCTCTTCTATAAAATCTGTTCATCTCCATCCCTCATCCCTATACAAACTTTCTCTCTCTACCTCTTCTATACCTCCTCTCTCTCTAAACAGAACCGGCTCTATTTGTATCTTTTGATTTGGAACGAGATCACCGGATCTGCTCTGTTCTTTTCACGCTGGAACGGATCTGTTATTATGGGATCTGCGGATCTGTTATTATGGGATCACCGGAACCGGCTCTGATTAGAGTTGAGTATTATGGTAGAGTTGAGTATTATAGGAGTATTAATGGTGGTGAAGAAGGAAGGGTAAAGAAGGAAAAAAATAGGCAAAATAGTCTTGGTTTTAGAAAACGTCAAATATTTAGGGAAAAAAACACACTCTAGAACGTCTATTATTTTGGGATGGAGGGAGTATTGAGTTACTTAATATTTGTGCACAATTCATAAATATAAAAAATAAAGGGAGTATTTATTATGGAATTTATACAACTCATTTGCATTTAATTTAGGCAGTAATTTAGGTAATACTAAAATCAAGCCTATGAATTATATATATGGACCTATATAAGAACAACATGAAAATTGAGGGTAACTTATTTTAATGTTACTAATATATATTTGTCGTTTAGACTATTGATAATATCAAAATAATTATTATGTTGTTAGAGCAATAAGTGTCGTTAAAAAATTAAAATATTATTAAAATAAATATAAAAATGTAGTTAAATGTATATTTATTCTGGCATCATAATTATTACTCCGACAATATCAACAAATTTTTAATATTAATAAAAATCTATCAAAATTATGTCTATTTATATCTTATTGTTGTAATGTGATTACCTCCTCAGGAGGGAATCTCCCGTGCTCTCCCTCCCCTTTTCCTTTCTTCTCTTTTCTCGCGAACCATTCCTTCCTCTGTCAGCTTTGCCTATAAAAAGCAATAATACTGAAGGAAAATATAGAACTTCTCTTAATTGGTTCTGTCTCTTTATCTCTTACTTATTCTCTCCAAATATATGGGATAATAAGAGTGTATTTCTACACTTTGTTAAAGTTTTATAACAAGTTATCAGCACGAAGTTCTAACCAACTGAGACGGTAAAATTCTTACAATTTATTATTATACTACTGGTTTGGTTATGCCACCAATAATATAATTTTATTCTTACAATTGGCTTGGCTTTGCTGCCTATTATATTCCTTAACTGCCAAATTATATTTATGTTTTATTGTCCATTCTTAAATTCTGTTATTTACTGTGGTACCATATATCCTTGTTGATCTTACAAGATTTGGTGGGAACTTTTTTATTAAATTGTTAGAATAACATGTCTATGCGGAATACCGCATGCCTGGTGAATAATCCTTTGTATTCATTTCTTATTAATTTGTGGGAATAACCTGACTATGCGAACTACTGCATGCTCGGTGAATATCCTTTTGTATTGATTCCTTATTAGTATTTTATGGAAATAAACTGTCTATGCGAACTACCACATGCCGTGTGAATATCTATTTGTAGTTTTATATATATATATATATATATATATATATATATATATATATATATTTGTTTGTGAACTATAATACTTGTATATACATTAACGATTGCATATTATTTTTACTAAAATAATATGCTAATAACACAAATATAAGAATATTTATATTTGCATTTTATCACCACTTGAGGTTGTGACTTAGTTTATTTTTTCTATATCATACATGCAATTATTTATTGTTTTAATAAATAATAAAATTGTCTTTTAACCCAGAATAGATGGCAAACTTGGAAAAAATAGATTTTTCTATTTTGAAAATCTCTGGAGACAACTATTTGGCTTGGGCACTTGATGCAGAATTGCACCTTAGTGCAAATGAGTTAGAAAAGACCGTTGATTCAGGAAATACAGCAACTTCGGCACAAAATGTAAAAGCCATAATTTTTCTTTGTCATCATATTGATGAAGGATTAAAGACTGAGTATTTAACAGTCAAAGATCCTTTGTCTTTATGGACACAACTAAAGGAAAGATTTGACCATCAAAAATTGGTTGTTCTCCCTAATGCCAAATTTGAGTGGCTTAATTTAAGGCTACAAGATTATAAATCAATTACGGAGTATAGTTCCAATATTTATAGATAACCTCTACTTTGGCTTTGTGCGGAGATCCAGTTTCTGAAACCCAAATGTTAGAAAAAATGCTCTCAACTTTTCATCCCACAAACATGATTCTGTCACAACAATATAGACAGTGTAAGTTCAAAAAATTCAGTGACTTATTGTCTATCCTTCTTGTTGCAGAAAAGAATAATGAATTATTGTTGAAAAACCATCAAGTACGGCCAATGAGTGCTACCCAATTTCCAGATATTAATAGCACGTCATTCTAGCAGAATAAACGTGACAATAGATGGCCATATAATAAGAAGCCTTGGGGACGAAAGAATAAACGAGGCCATCTGTAAGACCCCAAATAATTAATAAATAAAATTTAATTTCCTCTAATTATTATTTTGAAATAGTAAGGGTTGATGTGATTAATGTATGGGTAAAATACGCAAATATTTCAAAATAAGCAAGTGGTTATAAAATATTCATTGTTGTCGGGGAATATTCGTTTGGTCGTGGAATATTCGTACTGTCGGGGAATATTCGTACGACGGCGCAGCCATGTGTGGGCCCATAATGGAAAGCGATTGGAGGAAGAAAACGACAAATATAAATTGTTTAAAAATAACGGCGTAGTTGTTACCGTTTACACTGTTGGAATACCCAGTGGTTAAAACACAATAATACGCGTTGTTGCACAGTAGCACACGGTATTGCACCAATTATTGACTCTTACGTAAGAAGACACTACTCAATAATGGTTACAGTAATTATTATTCAGTATTTTATTATATTGATTCAATAACTGTTGCGTTGATATTATTATATTGCTGTTGTTTCAATAATTGTCATTACACAATATTTTTCATTATCGAAGCAATAATTCATATTATCTGAATAATATTATTAGATAACATTATTGACAATGTCTAGAAAGTTCTGTCTAAGGAGAGGTTTGGTCACCTAATTGCGCGCCAGTAAGAAGAAATTCTTATTGGAAAGCCCCCTCTTTCCTGGGAACGGCCTGGTTGTCAGTATTGTGATTCTGTAATATTATTTGTGAATAATTAAATTATTGATTTATATGATGAGGAAAATATTGATTTTATGTGGATATAGATGGAGAAAATTTTTAATGTGACAATTGTTGAAAATTAATATTTTATCTTTTTCTGATAAAATAATTCATTTAAATATATTATTTTAATAATATATTAACGGTGATATTTTTACGATGAATGTGGGATATATGAGTATATGTGGAGGAGTATTTTTGTTACCAAAAATATTTAAAACATGTTAAATATGTCGGTGGACCCCATTTCTTGACTGAAATTTGATTATAGCCTGTAAAATCGCTCGTTTGTGGATTTCGGTCAATTTCTGTTTGGAATTTGGAAAAACTTCCTTCTGTAAAGTTGTAGAGAATTGAATTTCCTATAAAAACTCGCGAGATTCGAATTTTCTGACAAAATGGCTATTTATTATGAATTATTGAAGTTTCGAAGCTCCGAAATAATTAATTTTTGGAAGTTTAAAATACTTTTAATTACAAAAACGTTTTTGTCATTTTTGTGGGTTTTGAATATGTTGGAATTTGCTGAATTCAGATTCTAGAGTGTGTGCGTAGGAATATTTATATAATATATATTATTATATTAAATTTTCTGCTTTGGTGTTCTAAGCAATTTCCTATAAATAGGTGCTTAGGTTAGAATTAAAAATCACACCAGAAACTGAAGTTTTCTCTCTCTATATTATCGAGCGTATTCTTGTGAGTATTTTGAGTATACTTTGAGTATTGTTATACGGTGCAAGTTCAAGTCATAGCCTATATCCGGTGTTTCAACCAGAAGTACTGTCTTTCGAGGTAAGGGATATTATTTTTTTTTAAAATGATATTATTTCTTCTAATATCATTATGCCGAAGTATTGATCTGAACTTTTTATCAAATTTGGAACTTTTTTATGTCGGGGTTACTATTCACGAGTTACTATTCATGAGTTACTATTCACGAGTTACTATTCACGAGTACTATTCACTAAGCGTGAAGATGTTTTTTTTGTGAAATTACTATCTTTTGGTGTCGGAGTTATTATTCACATATACGACACTATTCACGTATACGATACTACTCACGAATACGGCACTATTCACCAAAAAATGAAATTTCTTCTTTTTGTCCAAAATATCTATTCTGGATACTAGCTTTGATTGTATCCATGTTTTGATCATTCTTGAATTTTACACCATTATGATTATTTTTGAGGTATTTTTGGACATGGATAAAACAAAGTACGAATCCTTAATCCTTAATCCTTGTCATTTTGTTTCACTGGATTCGTTTCCTTTAAAATATTTTTCATCATCCTCAGTCCTAAATGATGGTGTTACTGAATATCTTTGGCCTGTAGTGCAAAGATGGTTGATTTTGTTATGAATATCTTTGGCCTGTAGTGCAAAGATGTACAGGTGTTGAGATGAAAATGAACAATTGATGAATATCTTTGGCCCGTAGTGCAAAGATGAACAGATGTTTAGATGAACATGAACAACTGATGAATATCCTTGGCCTGTAGTGCAAGGATGAATATATGATTCAAGTGGTGCATTGATTGATGTTACAGGGATAAAAATACTGTTGATGGACTATTAAATTCATAGACATTAGTAGATTTCATCCTCTACGTAACTCTTCTATGAATTAATATTTTCCGCTGCGAATATTGATTTAACATTTGTTGTCTATTGTATTCTATCAGATTTTCCCCTGTTGAAGACTAACGATAATTTGTTGTATATTATCTTAGTCATAATATTCTTTACTGGGCTAGTTGAGCTCACCCTTTTTCCTTTTTGTTTCATTTTTCTTCTCAGGAGGCGAGAATATAGCGAGTACGAGTCGGGGTATGGAATGAAGGTTCTAGGGAGAGTTGTTTAGTAGTCCTCACCATTTTTGTAAAATAATGTATCAATAATTATGATGGGGATTTATTTGTATGTGGATATTGTCTTGATGGCAATATCTGTATTTAAACTCATAGTTTACATGTTGTAATAATAAAGTTGTAGTTGTTTCTGAACCGTGTATTGACAACTCAGAATGGGTGATGTATACCTATTTTGGGGGTGTCACACCATCATAACAATAAATTCCAAAATCGCGATAATTCAGGTCACCAGAAGTGGCAAGTGTCTGAGTCGGGTAAAAATAAAGAAAGTGCAGCACAGATAAAGAACAAACCAGATGTTTGTTTTAGGTGTGGGATGAAAGGGCATTGGTCGCGTACCTGTCGTACGCCGAGGCATCTGGTTAATTTATTCCAGGAGTCTCAAAAGAACAAAGTAATGGAGGCAGAAACGAACTTTGTTAATCATCAATTGAATATTGTTGATGTTCCACCAATGACCAACAATGAGGAAAAGGTTGTTTATATTACTGAACCTTCTAAAAGTATCTTTTGGGATATCGTTTAATTTTTTGTTTTAATTAAACACCCTGCATGTATAATATTATTAATTTTCATTCTATACGTGGTATGTGTTTCTCATGAATAAAATTATAAATGATATGTAATTTTTCTTATTTATATTTTTATATGTGTCAGACCATCTTTAATGGATATGGAGGATATATGTTTAGCAAACAGTGAAACAACTCATACAATCATTCAAAGTGAAAAATATTTTTCACAACTGATCAAAGCTAAGGGAAATGTAGGAACTATATCTGGCACATCAAATTTAATCGAGGGATTTGAAAAGGCTAGTTTCATGCTACCAAATGAGAAAAGTTTTTATCAAAAATGCTCTATATTCTAGTAAATCAAGAAGAAATTTGCTAAGTTTTAAAGATATTCGACTAAATGGTTTTCATATTGAAACAACCAATGAAAATGATAATGAATATCTTCTCATCACTTCTTCTATTTCTGGGGAAAAAATATCTTAGAAAAACTTTATTCAATTTCTTCTGGATTATATACTATGAAAATTAGAGCAATTGAGTCTCATACTGTTATGATTCCAAAAATCATAGATCCCAAATCCTTTATGCTTTGGCATGAAAGCCTCAGTCATCCAAGCACTTCTATGATGTGTCGTATTATTGAAAATTCTACTGGTCATCCTCTAAAAAATAAAAAGGTTTTTCCTAGTAGTGAATTTTCTTGCGGTGCGTGTTCTCAAAGAAAATTAATTGTTCGACCATCACCAGTAAAAGTTTATAAAGAAGCCCCAAAATTCCTAGAGGGAATTCAAGGAGACATTTGTTGACCCATTCACTCATTGTCTGGCCCATTTCGATATTTCATGGTTTTAATAGATGCTTCAACTAGATGGTCTCATGTTTGTCTTCTCTCTTCTCGAAATTTTTCCTTCTTAAAACTTCTTGCTCAAATAATCAAGTTACGAGCTCAGTTCTCGGATCATCCAATCAAGTCAATTCGACTTGATAACGCAACTGAATTTTCATCAATGACTTTTAATGATTTTTGTATGACTATTGGAATCTACATTGAGCATTATGTTCCTCATATACATACACAAAATGGTTTAGCTGAATCTTTAATAAAAAGACTTCAACTAATTGCACATCCATTAATGTTAAGAGCTAACTTACCTACCTCAGTTTGGGGCCATGCAATTATTCACGTTGCAGCCATCATTCGAGTAAGACCAACGGCTCTTTATAAATTTTTTCCTCTATAGTTAGTTTTTGGACAGGTACCCAACATATCACACTTTCGAGTTTTTGGAAGTGCAGTATATGTTCCAATTGCACCTCCACGAAGAACTAAAATGGGAGCCCAACGAAGAATAGGTATTTATGTTGGTTTTGATTCTCCTTCTATTATCAGATATCTTGAGCCTTTAATTGGAGACGCTTTTACTGCACCCTATGTAGATTGTCATTTTGATGAATTTGTATTTCCACTATTAGGAGGAGGGAAAGTTTTAAATAAAAAACCATCTAAAATATCATGGAATGCATCAAAATTAAATTCACTTGATCCTCGTACAGGACAATGTGAAATTGAAGTTCAAAGAATTATTTATTTACAAAATATTACAAATCAAATACCAGATGCATTTAATGATGCCAGAAAAATGATAAAGTCACATACACCTGCAGTGGATACTCCAGCAAGGATAGAAATACCTATTGAAAAATCAATTCCTGAGAATTGACAAATAATGTAATAGAATAATCTAAACCACGCCAGAAGCGTGGAAGACCGGTTGGTGCAAAAGACACTGTACCACGAAAATTAAAAGCAAATAAGAGAATCCCAGAAGGAATACCCGCTCCAGAAGTAGCACTTATTCCAAGAGTGGGAATAACCCCAGAAGAGTTACAAAATCTCAATGAAGGGATAAGATATGAACACCAAGAGATCTCAATAAATTATGTACATGATGAGAAAATATGGGATCGAAGCAAAGTCATGATTGATGATATATTTGCTTTCTCTATAGCATCAGATATTACTTTGATTCTTGACACGGATCCTAAACCACAAAACGTGGAAGATTGTTGGAAAAGAAAATATTGGCCAAAATGAAAAGGTGTTATTCAAACTAAGCTACAATCTCTATTGAAAAGAGAAGTATTTGGACCAGTAGTCCAAACACCGCTGGGTGTAATCCCGGTTGGAAACAAATGGGTATTTGTACAAAAGCGAAATAAGAAAAATGAAATTATGAGATACAAAGCCCGACTTGTAGCTCAAGGGTTTTCACAAAAACCTGGTATTGATTATCAGGTTACATATTCTCCAGTAATGGATGGAGTCACTTTTCGCTTTCTGATAGGTATAACAACCATGGAAGGTTTGGAAACACGTCTGATGGATGTTGTAACAGCATACCTATATGGCTCACTTGATAGTGAGATTTACATGAGAATCCCTGAAGGATTGAAAATGGTTGAATCACAAAGGCCCCGTCACATATATTCAATCAAATTACAATGCTCATTGTATGGGTTGAAACAGTCTGGTCGTATGTGGTATAATCGACTTAGTGATTATTTAATAAAATATAGATATATAAATAATCAAGTATGTCCATGTGTTTTTATTAAAAAATCACAAGGTGGATTTTGAAAGTAATATGCACACAAGCCAATCATGTTTGATGATAAAGCATATACTTTGTAACAATCTTATTCATTTATTAATAAAAAGTATTTATTTATTAAAGGCTTTTAATTATCTACATGATGCTGTTTTATAATATGTGATAAACCCATAGTTTTAAGCAATGCTTTTAGAATAATGATGATGATCATTCTAATGAGATCTAAATTCTTAGAAAGCTTAAAACTAAAATAGTTCCCAATCGTTGGATTACTAAATTGGGGATTAGTGAATCCGGATAGATTGGTACATACGTTGTTTGCTCATTCGATGAGGATGATTGATCTCATGATCATTTGTGTGGAGACACTAAAGCAAGTATGTAGGTGCTTATTAGAGAATAAGTTCACTGAACGTGACTCGCTAAGGAATACCTAATGGAGTTTTACTTGCATGTCAATAGGAATTCCTGTAGTGATAGTGGTACAAGTGATCCTTGGACTTGAGATCATCATAGTATCTTGTGTATGATGAGTTATACTTTGACTTATTCCTTAAGACCCTTAGGGTATATCAAAGGGTATGCTTGGGTATAATAAGTTGTACATGGAGATAATGTATGATCAATAAAGAATCTACCACTTCTAGTAAAAGAAGAGAAATGTCCTATGTGATTCGATAAATGACAACCCAGTAGTCCTTGGCCAAGGCAGAATGAAATTAGAAAGGAGTTTCTAATTTGCATTATTTGGAGTTGTGCATTTAAGAGTCGAAATACATATAATTAAATAAAATAAGACTTGACAGAAATTCCATGTCTTATATTTAATTGGGACATTGTATGGTGGAAGGATTGAATTGTACGGTAACTATTTACTCAAAGGTTCTTTTATGATTAATGTTGAAATCTATATTATCTGGAAAGTCGTTGATCGCTAGGGAGGCTTATCCCTATTGTAGAATAAATATTATTTATTTAAATAAATTATTAGTTTAATTTATTTATTTAAATAAGATTAGAATTGTTCTAATTGATTTATTCACAACTGGTTTAATATGGAGAACCTAAAGGGTCACACCATAAAAGGAAGAATAATTATTTAAGAAGTAAATGGCATAATCGTAATAATAAGTTAAGTATATTTAATTTAATCTATGGTGATAGAATAAATTAAATAGCTTAATATTTATTATTTAATATTTTGGAAATATTAAATATAAATTAATAAGAGGAGTCTTATTATTATTATTACTATTATTATTATTTAATTCCTAAAGGAATTTGGGAATTAATTAATATAAGTACTCTCATTTATTCCTAATAGGATTAGGAGGGAAAATTAGTTAAAGGAGTTTAATTAATTATCCCTAATAAGATTAGGGATCCCATTTAATTAAAGGAGTTTAATTAAATAAATAATACCTTATTTTTAATAGGGTTACTTGATATCTTTATAAGAGGAGTCTTATATCAGATATCAAACATACGTTATTCCAATTGTTGGAGAGTACGCCCCTTTTTTTTATAGAGATAGAAAACTAGGGTTTGAGCCAAATACCCATCTTCTTGAATTTTGTTCTTCCTTGGTGGATCACCTCTAGAGGCCAAACACTTGGGTGGCTAACGTTGATCAAAGGAAGGAACCAAACCCGGTGGATTCAAGTTGAACGCGAAAGGATTTGGAGGTGAACTTGTACCTGAGGAAGCTCGATCTTCAAGGGTATGATTTTATTCTTTATCTTTTCGTTTAATTAATAATTGTGCATAAAGGGTGATCCGGGTTTATGGTTTGTAAAATATTTTAAACTCTGTTTTTACACGCTTCCGCATAATTTTGCGCAATTTGATTGCGTTCATGAATATTACAAACCTAACAGTGGCATCAGAGCCAAACCTTTATGCAAATTATTAATTGTCAGATTTGATATGTATATTGATATGTGTTTAGAACAATTTAATTGGGCATAATTTTGTTGTATAAGATTTAAAAAAAACGGAAATCAAAAGCTGTTGCGCAACTGTTGCGGAACTGTTATTTAATTCGCAATTGTTGCGGAAATTGATTTCGGTAATCCTTTTATTTTATTTAGCTGATCCGTGGCTATTGGAAAATGATTCAAGTGGTCACCATGATTATTCCTGTTTCACGTGGTTGTTAACATGGCTGGTAATCAACAGATTATTTTACCGTGCGGTTATTATTATTGGAAGCTAATATATTACAAGCTTTTCTCAAATCCTGCAAAGTGATGTTCCCACGTGAATGGCATTATTGATATCCTGATGCTTCACTTTCATCAAAAGTTATATATTTATATTATATATATTACCGTAATATATATAATATATATTTTAATAATTTTATAATTAAAATAAAATTTTAATTTTAATTTTAAAATAAAAAGTTTATTTTAATTTTAAAAATAAAAAAGTTTATTTTAATTTTAAAATTAGAATTTCATGCTAACTAATTAGAGTTGGAATTGGATTCCATGATAACTAATTGGAGTTGAAATTGGATTTTATGTTTCCTAAAATAAAGGAGTTTATTTGTGAATAGGAAAGTGAATCCATCTTTCCTTAAATAATGGAGTTTATTTAGATATGAAATAAGATTTCATATTATTCAAAATAAAAGAGTTTATTTGTGAATAGGAAAGAGAATCCTAATTTCCCTAAATAAATGAGTTTATTTAGATATGAAATAAGATTTCATATTATTCAAAATAAAAGAGTTTATTTGTGAATAGGAAAGAAAATTTGTGTTTCCTTTAATAAATTTTTTAGATGGAATTGGATTCCATAATTAATTAAAATAAAGGAGTTTATTTTGATTAAAGATTTTGATTAAAATAAAATAGTTTATTTTATTCAAAATTGGATAAATTAAAATAAAATAGTTTTATTTTGATTTAAATTTGGATTAAAATAAAGGAGTTTATTTTGATTCAAAATTAGATTTTATGCTAACTAAATTTTGCCCATTAAATGATATCAATATATATATTAAATGTTTATTATTCATGAGATGAATGTTATTTATTGATGCATATAGTGATATGTATGATAATAAATGTGATTGATTATGGACTATTGACCAATGTGATTGGATTTTATTTTAGTTGGATGCATGAATGTATGGATTTTATTAAATGGGGTCTGCGTACCTCGTCTTCTCTAATTTTTCTTAATGTAAATTCTAACTCCCTCCTATGTACTTCCCCTTGACTGCTGATCAAGGTTTCTATTTATTTTAAATAGTTTTGTAATAGGAATAATTAGAATTAATTTTGAAGAATTGGAGATGAAGGAACAAGGAGCGCTTGAAGACCCATTTGTAATGGAGCCCAGGTTTAAATGTAATAGTTATATTTAAATATTAATTCTTGCACCCCTAGGGTTTGACCTTTTGGTTCACTTGGTGGCTCTAGTGAATCAAACTAGAATAAAAGTCCATAATCAATCCGGGTAGAATATAGTATTCTATATGTGCATGCTTATAATATATATATTATATATTATGCAAATATGCTTCGCATGTTCATTAATATGACGCGTATTTTATATATATATATATGCATGCGCGCTAAACAAGATGAGACAAATTAATAGCAAACCCCTCAAATATTTTATATTAAGTTGTAACGTTCAAAGATATTTGGAATATCGAACGTCGCCTTCTAGCATGATAGAAATAATAGAGTATTGAATATTTAATATGAGTTTGTTGTGCACACACAAGGCAAGTATTAAATATTTAAGATGTTATTTTTATTACATATGATGTTTATAAGGAATTGAACATTACTGCTTTGTTGTGCACACACAAGGGCTGTAGTTTTCTCTTTATTTATATGGAAATGTTGGGCCTGACTTAACTTAAATCGTTTTAGTTCGGATGTGCACACACTTGACCATTATGATTTAAGAGGCAAAATACAAGGAGTTACATAGTTGATGTAATTGACAAGAGTTGTCTACCTATTTATTTATATATAGTTTGTTGTGCACACACAAGGCTATATACATTTGAAATGGGATCCTTATTCTCACTAGCAAATCTTCAATTTGATATTGCCGAACTATATATTGAGGGTAATATAGTTTGAAGAAAATAGTGGGAGATACCAATTTAAAATAAGACCTAAATTATTTTGGTAATTAATAAAAGAATGTATGTTAAAATGTTGTTAATTACAAATTCATTTACAAATTTTACAATGTCTAAATTACTATCACTGCGTAGCATATTAGATGCTAAATTAACCGGACCGTATTAAACGGATTGGTTAAGGAAATTGAGAATAGTTCTCATGGCTGAAAAGCTATATTATGTCCTTAATATGCCTATCCCTGCAATGGTTGCAGACAATGCCTCTGAGGAAGATATTGCTACTTTTAGAAAGTGGCAAGATGATGCATAGTTGGCTCAATGCATCATGCTCGCATCCATGAGTAACGAGCTTCAGCGTCAGCATGAAACTATGGATGCTCCTATTATATTCCTGCACATCAAGTAGTTGATGGTGAGGAAAGTAGGACTGATAGATATCAGATATCTAAGGAGCTCTTCCGATCTAGAATTACCGATGACACTACAGTACAGATAAAAGTCCATAACATGATCAATTTGATTGAACAATTAGGACAACTGGTTTTTATCATGGATGGAGAGTTGAGCCAAGATTTAATCTTGCATTCACTTCCGGACTCCTTTCACAATTGTTGTGAATTTTTCATATGAACGAGCTAGATATCAGCCTCGCTGATTTGCTTAACATGTTGAAAAATGTTGAGAGTCACTTTCCAACCAAGAAAGACCAAGTCTTACTGGTAGGGGCCAAAGGACCAAGAAAGACCAAGTCTTACTGGTAGGGGCCAAAGGATCTTCTGAAAAGAAGAACGATTCAGAGAAGGTAAATGGAAAGGCAAAAATAAAGGATAATAAGAACAAAACTGATACAGATAGCAAAAGAGTTTGCTTCCACTGCAATAAGCCTAGACACTGGAAAGAAACTGCGAGAAGCATCTTGCAAAGGCTAACCAAAGAAACTTAGTGAAGTTTCGGTTACAATACAATATTTTGTTCATGATTGAAATTTTTTTTTCTATAAGTCAAGGTTCTACTTGGGTATTGGATACCAACTTTAGTTATCATAAATATAGATTTATGAAGGGATCAAGTAGAAGTAGAAAGCTAAACAAATATAAGTAAACCTATGTGTTGAAAATGAAGCAAAGGTTGCTGCATTTGCCATAGGAACTTATAGTTTAACAATGCTTACGGGCAAGTCTATTAAGTCAATAAGTTGTTATTGTATTCCAGTTCTCGTTGGAAACATTATTTCCATTTTATTGTTGGACAATGAAATCTTTGGTATTATATTTAAGAACAATTGTTGTTCTATTTATAATAATAATGTTTTGTATAGAACTGAAATATTACTTAATTGATTTTATATACTTGACTTACGTAAAAAAATAATAATTTTGCAAATTGAACAAACTAGTATAAGAAAAGGAGATGATCATTCAAAGAGTTGAATATGTGTATTTGCTGAAATACAAGTGTGAATTATTTGAAAGGTTCAAAGAATTCAGAAGTGAAACAAATTGACAAAGTATTAAGATTCTTTGATTAGATCAAGGAATGAATACTTGTGCAATAAGTTTCTAGATCATCTTAAATGGTTTTCTCATAATGGACGCCTCCTGATATGCAATAATTGATTGATGTATCTAAAAGAAAAAATCGTACCTTGTTGGACATGGTGCGGTCCATAATGATTTTACCGACATTCCAGTATCCTTCTAGGATCATGTCCTAGAAATGGCTGCATATCTACGAAAAGGTAACCTCAAAATCCGGCCCCAAGACTCCATAAAAGTTATGGACAGGGAGGATTCCTAATCTTAAGTTTGTTAAGATAAGGGGTTGTCCAACTTATGTGAAAACGGTTTCAAAAGAATAAGTTTGGGACAAAATTTGGCAAGTACAGATTTGTGGGATATCCTAAAGTAAGTTTAGGACATATGTTCTATAATCCTACTTAGCAAAAGGTGTTTGTTTCGAAACATGCTGCCTTCTAAGATAAAGGTGTTTATCATTGAAGGGGCTAGTGGGAGGATAATACATCTTGAAAAGTTCAAGAACCACAAATCTCTACAAGTCTAATAAGAGGAACCTATAGATAGACTTATTGTACCACAACCGAATCGTAAATCTGGAATAGTACCGAAGATACCTAGGAGGTATGGATTCATCATGGATGATGATGATGAGGTACGTATCATAGAAGATGATGATCCAGTTACATACGATGAGTTAAGAGTTGTAGACACTCTAAGAAAAGGATTGAAGCAATCTTCTCAAAAATGGAACATTCATTTTGATATGATAATCAAAAGAGTTTGATTTTATCAAAAAACAAGAATGAACCTAGTGTGTACAAAAGGGTCAGTGGGAGTGTCGTGACATTTCTATTATTATATGTTGATATAATACGGATAAGGAATGACATGCCAATGCTAAAATCAATAAAGATAAAGTTGTCTAAACATTCCTCCATGAATGATTTGGGAAGAGCTTGACTTAACCCAAGGAACGTATATTCATTTGATGCTAAAGTCGTTTAGCATGGCAAACTCCAAGAGATGTCTCATGTTGATGAGCCATGGAGTGTATCTCTCTTAATAGTCCCCATAGACTCCTAAAAGAGAGATCGCATGAGTGACAATCATGTATGCAATGAAATATACGCGACCTGATGTTGATCAGTCATATTCTGGAGAAGTTCACTGTGAGACAGTGAAAAACATCTTAAAGTACTTAACCAGCACTAAGGATGTGATATAATACATGGTGGATCTGAATTAAAACTAGAGGGCTTAATAGACTCAAGTTTTTCAGACAGACCAAGACGACAGAAAATTTCACTTTAAGGTAAAGGATTACCTTGAACGGTGGTGCAGTGAATTGGAAAGGTTCCAAACAGCAAAGAGTTGTTGATTTAGTGATAAAGACAAAGTATATAGCTGTAAATGAAGCTACAAGTTGATTGTTTGGATTATAAGTTCATTACAGAACTAGGAATAGTTCCTAAAGTCTCATCTTGGATCTAAACATGTGTTGTGGCACTTTCATTTGATTATAAGAATCATTGAAAGATGGGAAATCACTATAGAGATAGTGGACTCTCAAGAACAACATTACATATCCATATACTGAAGCTTATCCAACAGCAGGATAATCGTCACTTAGAGAAGAAGAGTATGAGATACCATGACGATTGGCTTTAGTGCAAGTGGGAGATTGAAAGTAATATGCACACAAGCCAATCATGTTTGATGATAAAGCATATACTTTGTAACAATCTTATTCATTTATTAATAAAAAGTATTTATTTATTAAAGGCTTTTAATTATCTACATGATGCTGTTTTATAATATGTGATAAACCCATAGTTTTAAGCAATGCTTTTAGAATAATGATGATGATCATTCTAATGAGATCTAAATTCTTAGAAAGCTTAAAACTAAAATAGTTCCCAATCGTTGGATTACTAAATTGGGGATTAGTGAATCCGGATAGATTGGTACATACGTTGTTTGCTCATTCGATGAGGATGATTGATCTCATGATCATTTGTGTGGAGACACTAAAGCAAGTATGTAGGTGCTTATTAGAGAATAAGTTCACTGAACGTGACTCGCTAAGGAATACCTAATGGAGTTTTACTTGCATGTCAATAGGAATTCCTGTAGTGATAGTGGTACAAGTGATCCTTGGACTTGAGATCATCATAGTATCTTGTGTATGATGAGTTATACTTTGACTTATTCCTTAAGACCCTTAGGGTATATCAAAGGGTATGCTTGGGTATAATAAGTTGTACATGGAGATAATGTATGATCAATAAAGAATCTACCACTTCTAGTAAAAGAAGAGAAATGTCCTATGTGATTCGATAAATGACAACCCAGTAGTCCTTGGCCAAGGCAGAATGAAATTAGAAAGGAGTTTCTAATTTGCATTATTTGGAGTTGTGCATTTAAGAGTCGAAATACATATAATTAAATAAAATAAGACTTGACAGAAATTCCATGTCTTATATTTAATTGGGACATTGTATGGTGGAAGGATTGAATTGTACGGTAACTATTTACTCAAAGGTTCTTTTATGATTAATGTTGAAATCTATATTATCTGGAAAGTCGTTGATCGCTAGGGAGGCTTATCCCTATTGTAGAATAAATATTATTTATTTAAATAAATTATTAGTTTAATTTATTTATTTAAATAAGATTAGAATTGTTCTAATTGATTTATTCACAACCGGTTTAATATGGAGAACCTAAAGGGTCACACCATAAAAGGAAGAATAATTATTTAAGAAGTAAATGGCATAATCGTAATAATAAGTTAAGTATATTTAATTTAATCTATGGTGATAGAATAAATTAAATAGCTTAATATTTATTATTTAATATTTTGGAAATATTAAATATAAATTAATAAGAGGAGTCTTATTATTATTATTACTATTATTATTATTTAATTCCTAAAGGAATTTGGGAATTAATTAATATAAGTACTCTCATTTATTCCTAATAGGATTAGGAGGGAAAATTAGTTAAAGGAGTTTAATTAATTATCCCTAATAAGATTAGGGAGCCCATTTAATTAAAGGAGTTTAATTAAATAAATAATACCTTATTTTTAATAGGGTTACTTGATATCTTTATAAGAGGAGTCTTATATCAGATATCAAACATACGTTATTCCAATTGTTGGAGAGTACGCCCCTTTTTTTTATAGAGATAGAAAACTAGGGTTTGAGCCAAATACCCATCTTCTTGAATTTTGTTCTTCCTTGGTGGATCACCTCTAGAGGCCAAACACTTGGGTGACTAACGTTGATCAAAGGAAGGAACCAAACCCGGTGGATTCAAGTTGAACGCGAAAGGATTTGGAGGTGAACTTGTACCTGAGGAAGCTCGATCTTCAAGGGTATGATTTTATTCTTTATCTTTTCGTTTAATTAATAATTGTGCATAAAGGGTGATCCGGGTTTATGGTTTGTAAAATATTTTAAACTCTGTTTTTACACGCTTCCGCATAATTTTGCGCAATTTGATTGCGTTCATGAATATTACAAACCTAACAGATTTTCCATCATTGTTGTATATGTGGATGATTTAAATCTTGTAGGTACTCCTGAAGAACTCACAAGAATTGCTACTTATTTAAAAGATGAATTTGAAATGAAAGATCTTGAAAAGACAAAATTATGTTTGGGAATACAAGTGGAGCATTTAGCATCTGGAATTTTTGTTCATCAATCCACATATGCTGAAAAAATTCTCAGTCGTTTTCATATGGATAAAACTCATCCTTTGACTACCCCGATGGTTGTTCGATCTTTAGAAGTTGATAAAGATCCATTTCGACATCTAGAAAGTGGGGAAGAAGTTCTTGGACCTGAAATTCCATACCTAAGTGCAATAGGTGCTCTTATGTATCTTTCAAACTGTACACGACTTGATATTACTTTTGTTGTCAACTTGTTAGCAATATGCAGTTCATCTCTGACTAAGAGACATTAGGGGGGATCAAACATATTTTGAGATACCTCCGTGGAAGTATAGATCTTGGGTTACTTTATCAAAGAGATTTAACGTCGCGTTTGGTTGGATATGCCGATGCAGGATACTTATCAGATCCACACAATGGAAGATCATAAACAGGTTATGTATTTATATATTGTGACACAGCTATATCCTGGAAATCCATAAAGCAAACCATGACAGCTACATCTTCAAATCACTCAGAGATTCTCGCTATACATGAAGCAAGCAGAGAGTGTGTTTGGTTGAGATCAATTATTCAGCATATTCAGAAATCATGCAGATTACCATCAATCAAAGACATTCCTACAATTCTGTATAAGGATAACGCTGCATGCATTACTCAACTTAGAGGAGGGTACATCAAGGGAGATAGAACAAAACACATTTCACCTAAATTCTTCTTCACACATGAGCTACAAAAGAAGGGTGATATAGATGTGCATCAAATTCGATCTTGTGATAATCTAGCCGACTTATTCACAAAGTCGCTACCAAATGCAATGTTTGCAAAACTTCAAAAAAAGATCGCAATGTGTCGACTGAAAGACTTATGACAACATTTCATCAAGGAGTAATGAATTCCTTTTGAGGGGAAGACTGTACTCTTTTTTCTTAGTCACGGTTTTTATCCCAGTGGGTTTTTTCCAGACAAGGTTTTAACGAGGCAATCAATTAAAAGATATTTAGGTAAAATATATGTACTCTTTTTTCCTTCGTTAAGTTTTTTCTACTGGGCTTTTTTAACAAGGTTTTTAATAAGACATAATCTCCTATCGTAGGAAATCAGGGGAAGTGTTGCAATGTGATTACCTCCTCAGGAGGGAATCTCCCGTGTTCTCCCTCCCCTTTTCATTTCTTCTCTTCTCCCGTGAACCATTCCTTCCTCTGTCAGCTTTGCCTATAAAAGGCAATGATACTGAAGGAAAATATAGAACTTTTCTTAATTGTTTCTCTCTCTTTATCTCTTACTTATTCTCTCCAAATATATGGGATAATAAGAGTATATTTCTACACTTTGCTAAAGTTTTTTAAAAGATATTTAGGTAAAAGATATGTACTCTTTTTTCCTTCGTTAAGTTTTTAATTTCCTACTGGCTTTTCTTAACAAGGTTTATAATGAGACATAATCTCCTATCGTAGAAAATCAGGAGAAGTGTTGTAATGTGATTACCTTCTCATGAGGGAATCTCTCGTGCTCTCCCTCCTCTTTTTCTTTCTTCTCTTCTCCCGTGAACCATTCCTTCCTCTGTCAGTTTTGTCTATAAAAGGCAATGATACTGAAGAAAAATATAGAACTTCTCTTAATTGTTTCTCTCTCTTTATCTCTTACTTATTCTCTCCAAATATATAAGATAATAAGAATATATTTTTATACTTTGTTAAAGTTTTATAACATTTATTTAAATCTTAGGGAGCTATCTCTTATAGAAGTGGGGATGGGAGTAAATCAATAAATATACTAAATAATTCAGACATTAGGCATATCTTAAGGTCATGTACTTGTGTCATCTAAGCTCGTGCATACATATACACACATACATAATAACACTGCTTTGGAAGCACAATGATTTTACAAAAACAAAAACAAAAGAAGCCTCAACTTTCAAATGAGAATTTCTTATTAAGATGAAGAGATTTTAATTTTATAGTATTCTTCTTATTACACTTTCGACTTAGACACTCAAAAATAAGATTTCCAAGAACCCAAAAAGTTTAAAATAGACTGAAGAAAAAATCAAAGAAAATTTCTTCCATGTGGAGTAAATAAATAGTTTGACAAATTATATAGACCATAACCCCAACGCTTGTCTTTGTCGGCCGTAAATACGGATATTCTGAGTTCGAATATCACTGAAAGTAGTACAGAGTCACGGATCGTAGGTTTTGACCTGTTTCGAAAGTCTTGTTCGAAGAAGAGATACATAATTTGATCGCAAGGTCGGTAAACTCCACTTTATCAAAAAAAAAAAAAAAGAAAAAAAAGTATCTAGACCATCTTTTAGATTTATAGTATTCTTTTTCACAAGTTACAACACAATGAATTGGGATTAAATTGCAAAATTGTATTTGAGGGTCATACAATTTCATTCATTCATTCAGTTTTTATAATCGTCAAATTTCACCCTCAAATACCTAATTAATTACTATAAAAAGATCATACACGTACATCTCTAATTTAGAATATAAAAATTAATCACACCCTCGATTTTACAATATTCTAATCTTGAACCATAGTTGATGATGCACAAAATGGATTTAATGCAATCACCAATCAAAATATTATAAAACAGTAGTTAAAATAAGAAATAAGACAATTATTAAAGTGGTTCGGTCAAGTTGACCTAGTCCACTGTTGAATGGCTATGGCAGCCTGGCACTTTATATTATATGCGTTAGAGAGAATACAAGGAGCATAAGCTTTTGAGATACAAAAGTGAGTTGTCTTCTAGTGATGGTAAAACATTCTATTTATAGCAAGCAGTGACGGTTTTGGGGTGAGCACGCAACCACTACCTTAGTGGAGCTCCCAACTTTCTTGTAACGTGCAATGTGATGTACGTGCTTTCCGTGCGGTCCGGAGACGAGGGGACGAAGCTTGACCATTTCATGATGTGGGCGTGCCCAATTAACCCGACTGTGAGGAATCACATTTATTGGGCTCGTCAGGCTCCTTGAGTTTGGGCCTATCATACGGATCTATGAGATGGGCTGGAGCACAAGACCTGTGGGATAGACCGTATCCTTATACTAGACTCCATCATTTGCCCCCCAATGCCCTGCGTCCAACAGAACTTGGAAAGGAGGGCATTCGGCTAAAATTTGAATTTCCGACAAAATTAGAAAAAACTTCAAGGGGCCAGAACATGAACTTCGGAGGCTTTTTTGGTCTTTTAACAGCATGCGTCATGGCCGAAGGCGATGACTTTTGTAGAGCTCGTCGATACGGTCGTTTTGATATATTACGGGCCCCGATCGGAGTTACGAGCCAAGAGTTATGACTGAAATAGTAAAGATACCTTTAAATCCATTTTTTCTTTGAAATTCCTTTTAATTTATGACCTTCCCCTTCTCAGATAAGCTTCTCTGTTTTGTGGGACTCGTTCTCTCTTATTCTTAAAGAACCTAGGTTGTAGATTTGGGGGTTTTGCGACCTGCTCCTCATCTTACTCGTTCCATAGCGATTAAGAAGATCCAATCTTAAAAATCTCTTAGCGAGGGCTTTCCAATGTCGAACAAGGGAAGAGATAGCCATGGGAGTGGACTGACCGATGAAGTGAGCTCCCAACTGACTGCAATGGTGGATAACGCCGTGCACGGCGCTGTCGGAAGTGCAGATCTGTTTAGACTTCGTCGCGAAGCTGGACAGGGGCGATCTGGGCGAGCTGGGCAGGTTGTGGGCGAGCAGAGGCGAGCTGCTCAGGCTTTGGGCGAGCAGGAGTTGACTGTGGGCGAACAAGAGCTGATTTTGGACGAGCAGAGGCGAGCACAACATGTTTTGGGCGAACAGACCCGAGCAGAGCATGTTTTGGGCGAGCAAGAGCATGCTTTGGGTATGGGCGAGCATGGATCAACATCCATGGGCGAGCAGAAGCTGAACTTGGGCGAGCAAGAATAAGTCATGGGCGAGCAGAGCCGAGCGGAGCAAGTTTTGGGCGAGCAGAGCCGAGCGGAGCAAGTTTTGGGCGAGCAGAGGGTTTCGGATGTCTCTCTAGGCACTGGGCAAAGCGTTACAAAAGCAACCCCTTCTTTAAGACCCAGGAAGATGAAGCATAAAAGCAAGTTGAGCCCGGATGATAATAGGCTTAAAGTAAGTACCCTTTTCAGTTCGCTCAATTCTGATGATGAGATTTCGAGGCTTATTTCTACTTATCATATTCCACCCACTGTGCCGTGTCGCCGGGCCAAGAAAGGTGAATGTGCTTGCGACGATTCCACTGGTGATATTGTCATTTACGAGGAGATGCTTGAAGTCGGACTTAGGTTCCCCATGTCCCCTCCCATTTGTCAGATTCTGCACTATTTTTCTCTCACTCCAGGGCAGTTAGCGCCCAATGGTTGGAGAGTCTTGTTGGGTTTTCTCACATTATGGAAGAAGGTGCACCATGAAGATGTTTCTCCCAAAGAGTTCCATGGGGCTTATAATTTGAGTGAGACTCCTGCACCAAATAGGGGCTGGTACTATTTTACTTCAAAGAGTGGCATGGTGTTCACTGGGCTACGTTCCAATTGCCACGACTGGAAATCTCGCTTTTTCTTTGTCGGTGGAGAATGGGCTGCAGAGGCTGATAGAGCCTTGGTTTCAATGCGCTGAAGTGTTGCCAAGAAACCTGGTGCGTTTTTGAGTTTACTGCATTTTTTTTTTTTTGTATATACATGCTTAGCATCTCCTTGCAGGTATGCCGGTGCTCTCCAAGGAACAAGAGTCGAAGCTGCAGGCTGTGAAGGCTCACCCTGACAAAGATCTGGGCGTTCTTCTGCCTAAGTACGACAATAGAGCTAGAGGTTCTTCGCCGAAATTAGGTGGTTCTTTGTTAAAGAGAAAAGGTATGTTGACTTACCTTTACAACTTATTTTTTAAGAGATGGTGGTTACTCAGATAACGTTCTACCTCATTTGCTGCAGTGGACAGGGCGATGATTGGATCAATCCTTTCTGGGGGTACTGGTAAGGGTGCTCATCCTCCCAAGGTGGCGAGGACGGATGATGTGCACATCGAGGTGAGCGTTCATCAAGCAATACCTTCAGATGTGCCTTCCCAGTTAGTGACTTTGAGTGCTACTCCAGAGACTTCCCCGCCTATACCTTCTGCCCCCCGCCCGTCCACGCCTCCTGCAGGAGCTCATGTTGGGGCACATATTCAGTCTGGTTCTATACTGGGGGATCCTCAAGTCATTAGGGAACGACTTGGGAGATTTGTGGTTCCATCTGATATTCAGCGGATTAGTGCTTTGGGCACTGAGGGGGTCATCAACACATTTCTGGAGGGCTTGGCTCAGGTAAGAATCCTTTTTTTCTTTTCTTTTTTCTTTTTTTTTTTTTTTTTGCGCTTGGTCATTCTTTGTCTTTTGTCCTCTCCAGATTTCTACAGCATCTGTATGCTTATTCTCGAGGGCTCATTTTTACGGTCAATTGAAGCTTAACCATGAGGCTGTGCAGAGGGAGCTTCTTGCTGCTCAGGGGAGGATTGTCGAGCTCGAAGCTGCTGATAGGGCTTCTCGGGCTGAGATTTTGGCGACCCGTGGGAAGGCAGCACTTAGTGAGGCAGCTTGCTCGAAGGTTGAAGCAGATCTTTCGGCTGTTCGTGGGAGGACAGTTAAGCTTGAGGCTGAGCTTTTGGCAGCCCGTGAGAGAGATGCGCTCAGAGAGGTGGAGCTTGTTGAGGCCCGTGGGAGGGCGACCAAGTTTGAGACTGAGCTCCGGACGGCCCGTGAGAGGGACGCGCTCAGGGAGACTGCCTGTTCGAGAGCGGAGGCAGAATTGAAGGAAGCTCAAGAGAGAGTTTCTCAGGCTGAAGCGGATCTGGAGTATGCCGTTGCAGGTGCTTTCATTGATGGTTATGAAGAGCTTCGGGGGAAGATCTCTGCTTCTTTCCCTGATATTGATTTCTCAGGCTTTGTGCCAACTGAGGCGCCTGACGGTGGGGGTTCTGAAGACGCTAAGGATGATGATGATGAGGACGACCATGAAAGTGGTTAGAGTGCTAGGGACTTTTGATTTTTTTTTTTTTTTTTTTTTTAAGAAAGGAAGGTAGTATGTATCCTTACTTTTGTACTGATACTCCTTTTTAATTGAATGAAAAATGCAATCTTTTGGAGTAAAATAAAGGAAATTTCATTGCTGGGCCAACAAAAAGATTTTAAACACAGAATAATAATCTTAAAAAAGATAAGTGCAAGTAAAACCAAGTCCCTAACTATACTACTGTTACTTCTTCGAGGTGTCACTGATAATACCTCTTCAAGTGCTCAGCGTTCCATGGGTGAGGTAAGACTTTCCCTTCAGAATTTTGGATTTTGTAAGTGCCTGGTCTCACCACTTCTGTTACAAGGTACGGTCCTTCCCAGTTTGGTCCCAATTTTCCTTCGCGTGAATCCTTCGTGGCGAGGATCACCTTCTTAAGGACCCAGTCTCCTGGTTGGAAGGAACGAGGCTTCACCCTTGAATTGTAATACTTTGTCATGCGACGTTTATACTCTGCGTTGCGGACTACGGCCATCTCCCTTGCCTCCTCTACCAAGTCGAGGTTGATACGAAGTCCTTCCTCATTGGAGGTAGGGTCGTGGTGTTGGACCCTTAGAGAGTTCACCCCGATCTCTACAGGGATGACCGCTTCAGTTCCAAAGGCTAGGGAAAAAGGGGTTTCCCCAGTTGGAGTTCTTGGTGTGGTTCGGTAGGCCCACAGTACACCTGGGAGTTCATCGACCCAAAGCCCCTTCGCCCTTTCAAGCCTTGTCTTTAAACTGCGTAGCACTGTTCTCACCATAACTTCTGCTTGTCCATTTGCCTGCGGGTGAGCTGGGCTAGAGTGCGGCTGCTTTATTTGAAGGTCGGAGCAGAAGGAGTTTAGCAGCTTGTTGTCGAATTGTTTTGCGTTGTCACTGACAATGGCGTGGGGTATGCCGAAGCGACATATTAGATTTTTCCAAATAAAATCTTTAACCTTCGCATCTGTGATTTTTGCTAAGGGTTCGGCTTCAGCCCACTTGGTGAAATAATCAACTGCTACCACTACAAACTTGCATTGTCCTTTGCTTAGAGGCAACGGGCCTAAGATGTCGATGCCCCACTTGGAGAAAGGCCATGGACTTGAAATGATCGTTAATTCTTCTGGTGGTTGCCTCGGTACAGTTGCGAAGCGTTGACACTTGTCACACTTTCTGGAGAATTCCTGGGAGTCCTTTGCCATAGAGGGCCAGAAATAACCTTGCCTGAGGGCCTTGTGGGCAAGGGATCGTCCTCCGGAGTGATTTCCACATATTCCCTCGTGGATTTCTCGCAGGGCATAGCGAGCTTCTTCGGGTGAAAGGCATCGGAGCAATGGCAAGGAATAACCCTTCTTGTACAGAGTGTCCTGCAGGATGGTGAACTTAGAAGCTCGCATTCTTAGCTTCCTGGCTTCCGAAGGGTCGTTTGGCAGCACACCTTCTTGGAGATATGATATTATTGGGGTCATCCAGTTCGGTTCCGCCGATGTACAGTTGACGTTTGGGGTTCCCGAGTCCATCGTGCTTGGTTCGAATTGGTGACCAATAAATGTTGGTCCTCCTGGTGGGGTTTCCAAGGACGAGGCGAGCCTTGCAAGTGCATCGGCGGCCATGTTGTCCTCCCTGGGAATGTGGTTAATCTGGAAGTGTTTGAACTTTGTTAGCATGCTTCTTACCATACCGAGATATTCTTGCATTCTGGTTCCTTTTGCTTCAAATTCGCCCTTCACTTGATTCACTATCAACTGAGAGTCGCTGTAGGTAATGAGGTGTTGAGTTTCCATCTCAATTGCCAACCTTAAACCAGAAAGAAGGGCCTCATATTCCGCCTCATTGTTTGAAGTGGTGAAGTGGAGCTTCACTGCATACTTGAGAGCCGTACCATCTGGACTGATTAGAATCAGGCCTGCTCCACCTCCATCACTGGTCGAGGAACCGTCTACATAGAGCTTACAGGATGGAAGAGAGCAGGGCTCGAAGATTACAGAGGGAGTTTGGGCTCCAAGATTGGGAACTGGGGCTCCAGTATGGGTCCTTTGGAGCGTCTGGTGATCCGAAAGAGCTGTTTGGGCGTCTGAGGAGGGAGTCTGGATGCTCAGCATGATGGTCTGGTCGCCAGGGAGGTCCTGTGTGCTCGGTTCGGGCTCCTGATCTTCGTTATGTTGTTGTGCGCTTCCATCACCCATCTCTGAACTAGGTGAGTTGGGAGTTTCGTTGTTCTCCGTCTCTACTGGTGTCAGCTCTGCAACGAAATCCGCCAGTGCTTGTGCTTTGATGGCTGACCTTGGTTGGTACTGTATGTCAAATTCACCAAGCTCCACTGCCCATTTAAGCAGCCTCCCAGATACGTCGAACTTTCCCAGGACTCTTTTCAGGGGTTGGTCTGTGATGGTAACAATGCTGTGACTTTGAAAGTAATGTCGCAACCGTCTCGCTGTTGTTATTAAGGCGAGCGCCAGTTTTTCTAATCTCGAGTACCTAACTTCTGCTCCTCGGTATGCTCTGCTTACATAGTAGATCGGCTTTTGGGCTCCGTCATTGTTCTTGACGAGTACTGAGCTTACTGCCGATGGGGAGGCAGAAAGATATAGATATAACACCTCGCCTGGTGTGGCATACGAAAGGAGAGGAGGTGCGGCCAAGTAGGCTTTGAGTTTTTGGAATGCCTCCTCTGCTTCATGTCCCCACTCAAAAGTTTTTCGGAGAATTTTAAAAAAGGGCAGACACTTATCTGCAGATTTGGAGACGAACCTATTGAGTGCTGCAATTCTCCCGTTGAGGCGCTGGAGCTCTTTGGTTGAAGTGGGTGATTTCATGTCGAGGATGGCTTTGATCTTGTCGGGGTTTGCTTCGATTCCCCTCTGGTTGACCATGAAACCCAGGAACTTTCCCGATCCTACGCCGAAGGCGCACTTTTCAGGGTTCAGCTTCATTTGGTGGGATCTAAGAACATTGAAGGTCTCTTGGAGGTGATTAATGTGATCTGCTGCACGGAGGCTCTTTACCAACATATCGTCAACGTAGACTTCCATCGTTCGCCCAATTTGAGACTGGAACATTTTGTTCACCAGTCGTTGGTAGGTTGCTCCTGAGTTCCTCAACCCGAAGGGCATGGCCCTGTAACAATAAGTTCCTTTGGGAGTGATGAACGATGTCTTCTCCTGGTCTGGGGGGTACATGCTAATTTGGTTATACCCAGAGTACGCGTCCAGGAAAGTGAGTAATTCATGCCCTGCAGTGGCATCGATGAGGAGGTCAATCCGTGGTAGGGGATAGCTGTCTTTCGGGCACGCCTTATTGAGCTCTGTGAAGTCAACACAGAGGCGCCACTTCCCGTTAGCTTTTGTGACCATTACCACGTTGGAGAGCCATTCTGGATACGCTACCTCTCTAACCGCTCCGTTTTCTATTAACTTTTTAACTTCCTCGTCCATGGCTTGGGCTCTTTTAGTGGAGGCACTCCTTAGCTTTTGGCGAACTGGCTTATAACGTGGATCAACATTGAGACGGTGCGTGGCTACTTCCGGATCGATGCCCTCCAAATCTGCATGTGACCATGCGAAGACATCCATGTTTTTTTCTAGGAAATCTATTAGTTGATGAACCAGGTCCTTACTGAGGGAAGAACCGATGTACACCCTTTTGTCTGGGTGTTCCTTGTCCAAGACTACGGGGGTGAGCTCTTCAACGGGCTCTCCTCTTTCTATGGTGGAATCATCCCTTGGGTCAAGGACTTCTACTTGTAATGCTTCCTCTTGCTTTCTGGTCTTCATGGAGGAGACATAACACTCCCTTGCTGCTACTTGGTCGCCTCTGATTTCTCCGACTCCATATGGGGTTGGAAAGCGGAGGACGAGATGATAGGTAGAGGGGACGGCCCTCAATGTGTTAAGAGCTGGTCGCCCTAGAATAATGTTATAAGCTGATGGACAGTCTATAACTAAGAAGTTGACCATAACTGTAGATCTTTTTGGTGTTGCTCCGGCTGTGATTGGTAGGGTGATGGACCCTAGGGGATATACCTTCTCTCCTGAGAACCCCGTGAGGGGGGACCTGATAGGCTGCAATCTTTCCCTGCCGAGGTTGAGCTTGTCATAAGCTTCTGCAAACAAGATATCGGCAGAGCTACCACTGTCCACTAGGATTCTGCGTACTTGAAAATTGGCTACGGTCATGGTGAGCACCAGGGGGTCATCGTGCGGGTGCTGAATCCCCTTCAAATCCTCATCTGAGAAGGATATGACTTCATTAGCATCTTGCTTGGGCATCTTGGATGGGCGCCCCCCTTCTGGGTGCCTTGCTTTTCTGACATGTGCCTTCATGGCAGACAACGACTCTCCCCCTCCTGCAAATCCTCCCGAGATGGTTTGGATCTCCCCCACTGGATTTTGATTTTCTTGATTGCGAGTTGGTGATGGCGCCTGCCTTCTACCAGAAACATATTGGCGTAGTTGACCACGTTGAATGAGATCTTCAATTTGTTTCTTGAGTTCGTAGCAATCGTCAGTGTCATGACCGTGGTCGCGATGAAAACGACAATATTTGTTCGGGTTCCTGCGGTTTGGGGGAGACTTCATCCTCGCCGGCCACTTTATGGAGGGGTCATCTTGTATCTGTAAAAGAATGTTCCCTATGGTGGCATTGAGGGGAGTGAATGGCCGTTGATCTCTTTGAGGAGCGGGGCCGAGTCTGTCCTTGGCGGATACCCTCTCTGTCTTGCTTGATTTGCTGTCAGCCTCTCTCTTATCGTCTCTATCTCTTCCTTTTCTCTTCTCTCCTGCTTTGGATGATTCACCACGTCTGGCCTTAGTGACGTCTTCAGCATTCATGTATTTTTGGGCCTTTGCTAGAAGCTCAGTCATGTTCTTTGGTGGACGCTTCATTACTGAGAAAAGAAAACTTGACGAGCGGAGACCCCCCAAAAAGGCGGTCATGGTTACCTTATCATCTGGTTCTTCTACTTGAAGAACCTCTTTGTTGAAGCGAGTGAGGTAGTCCCTTAGGCTCTCATCTCTGTCTTGTCTTATGCTGAGAAGGTGCGTGACGGGTTTTTGATGTCGTCGTCCCCCAATAAAGTGGGATACAAAAGACCTGCTCAGCTCAGCAAATGTGGAGATGGAGGCTGGAGAGAGCTTGGCAAACCACTGTCGAGCGGAGCCCCTTAAGGTGGTTGGGAACGCCCTGCACATGATTTCATCAGGAATGTTATGGAGCTGCATCATGGTTTTGTAGGTTTCGAGATGGTCAAGCGGATCTTTCGTTCCGTCAAAGGTCTCCACGGATGGCATTTTGAACTTCTGAGGGAGTGGATAGTTCGCCACGTCAGGTTTGAAGGGCGTGTCTGTTCGCCCCACAAGATAGTCTACGGTCTCTGGTCCTCGAGCCTTCATGGCGTTGAAGACATCGCCTAGTTGATTCTGCACTTCCTTGATTTTCTCGTCCCAGTGATTAAGGGCTCCCCTGGAATGATCATGGGGGTGACTCCCATGCTCCATGCTTTGGTTCTCGCCTTCGTCCTCTTGGAGATGAGGACCTCCTCCTTGGGAAGGAGGAGGAGGAGGTGGATCATGGTGTGCTCCCCGATGCGGAGCTCCTTGATGCCCAGGGGGTGGACCTCCTTGTTGCATTCCTCCTCCTTGTCCGGCGAGCAGGAGTTGCAATATCTGCTGGTTTTGCATGGCCAATTGTTGCATGGTCTCCAACATCTGTTGTGGGTTTGGAGCTGAATTATTTGGAGCAGGGTTGGTGTGCTGAGGAATATCCTCTTCCAGCCGTGGATTGTCTTCCGGTTGGTTCATTGACCTGGTCGTAATTGCCATTGATTTGAATGTTTGAAGGTGAAAATCTTTTCGATTCCCACAGACGGCGCCAAACTGATGATGCACAAAATGGATTTAATGCAATCACCAATCAAAATATTATAAAACAGTAGTTAAAATAAGAAATAAGACAATTATTAAAGTGGTTCGGTCAAGTTGACCTAGTCCACTGTTGAATGGCTATGGCAGCCTGGCACTTTATATTATATGCGTTAGAGAGAATACAAGGAGCATAAGCTTTTGAGATACAAAAGTGAGTTGTCCTCTAGTGATGGTAAAACATTCTATTTATAGCAAGCAGTGACGGTTTTGGGGTGAGCACGCAACCACTACCTTAGTGGAGCTCCCAACTTTCTTGTAACGTGCAATGTGATGTACGTGCTTTCCGTGCGGTCCGGAGACGAGGGGACGAAGCTTGACCATTTCATGATGTGGGCGTGCCCAATTAACCCGACTGTGAGGAATCACATTTATTGGGCTCGTCAGGCTCCTTGAGTTTGGGTCTATCATACGGATCTATGAGATGGGCTGGAGCACAAGACCTGTGGGATAGACCGTATCCTTATACTAGACTCCATCAATAGTATTTGGTTGTTCTTATCCAAATGCCTGCCTTGCACAAAAGGAAAGAAAGAAGTTCCTCTTTATAGAATGGAGTGTGTGTGTCCACAAGTTTTCTTTTTGACCTTTTTTTATTATGATCATGATTAATAATGGAATAATGGAGCAGCGCAGGTGCAAGAACCCGTACATCTTCTTTATTTATAATTTCCTTACCCTTTGTTTTTTTTCCTTGTTGTCTTCTTTCTAATTTTCCCCCTCTTCCCCCCTACCCCTACCCCTACCCCTACCCCTACCCCTACCATTCTTGACCATAACAAATTTGGGGTAAAAATTATAATTTTTTAATTAATCTTTTACTTAACTTTAAATTAAATTTGTTTAAGGTCATAGTCGAAATTTTACGATATTATAATATAATATTTTGAGTGAAGTAAGATCAAATAATCAATGCATCCACTAGCTTTTACTAAGTTAAACTTAAGCATCAATTCAGATATATTTAAGGTGACATATATATTAGTTGAACAAATTATTTAAGATCATGCATGCGTTAAATATATCTATCTATCTATCTATCTATCTATCTATCTATCCATCCAATAAAATTCTTATTAATGAAATATTAGAGACTATAACGTAAGTTATTGATTTTAGACTACTGTGACGGCCTACATATTAATTAATTGATTTGTGACAACCAAATTATTCCATATATATATATATATATATATATATATATATATATAGAGTCCGGATCAGGTCCGGACTCCCGGATTTTGTTAAAATTCGGATTTTTTTTTTTTGCTTTTTTTTTTTGAAACAACTAAAAAAAAATAATTATGGAATTGGAATTTTTACATTATACAGTGTTTTGGGCGTGATTTGGATGCCTATAACAAAACATGTCTGTACAGTCTGGGCAGACTGTACATACATTGGTTGGTGTAGGTATTAAAAACACACCCAAAACACTGTATTATGGAAAAATTTCAGTTCCATAATTTATTTTTTTTAGTAGTTCTACAAAAAAAAAAAAAAAAAAGGTCTGGATTTTCTCCCGTCCGGGAGGTCCGGACCTGATCCTGTTTATATATATATATATATATATATATATATATATATATATATATATATATATATATATATATATATATGCTTGTATAAATGACAAAATATATATAGTAGTCATCCTTATGGCAGTAACACAAGTAGTAGTCATCCTTATGGCAGTAACATAAGATATTGAGTTCATCTCGAATCCAGACATTCGAATTTGTTATGTTTATTTTACATTTCAGTGATCTTGGGCATCTGATCTGATTAGGTATCAGTGACAGTGGAATATATAAAATACATATAACTTAGAAATTAAGAGACTTGTAACAATTTGTGAGCATTAATTAAGCTAAATTTAAAAACACCAAAAATACCAGGCAGGATGCTATCAATTACTCCATCCATGTAGGCAGTAATATATAGACTTGAATTGGCACCCGAATTAAGGTCCTTGAGTACTTGTGAGAAAAATGTTTTAATAAAAACCCAATTAAGTTTATATAATTAAGACTATATATATATATATATATATATATATATATATATATATATATATATATATATATATATATATATATGTGTGTGTGTGTGTGTGTGTGTTTTTATAGTACTATATGATATAATAGGACACTGCACTGCTTCAAAAAATATCTATAACTATAATTTAAATTGTTGAGTTTTAGATTATGTTTCAGAAAGTATAGACAAATGAAAGATGAAACACAGACAAACACACACACGCATTACATATACATACATACATACATATATATATATATATATATATATATATATATATATATATGTTCTTGAAAAAGAAGTATTATAATCCTTCTCACTTTCTCTCTCTTTCAGTCTGATTTCTTGAAACATCAACGAATCAACTTGAACCTTATTAGATACTCCTGTCCTGTAAACCTATTAAGTGGGTTTAATGTGTCAGCAGAGGTGACACGTACGTTAGTGTAAGTAAAAGATTGTTTATGCGCGCATCACTTGATAAAGAGAAATGAATGAATTATGCTTGAGTTTTTTTTTTCTTTTCTATTTTTTCTAATTTAAGGTTCGATTATATCTGAATTTTGAATAAGTTAAATAATATATATATATATATATATATATATATATATATATATATATATATATATATATATATAAAGGCTAATTAAAGATTTTATATTAAAATGTAGTACTTCTAATTTCAAAGTTTTCATGCATGAGATTTCATAATTTCAAAGTTTTCATGCATGAGATTTCATGTGTTATTGAACCCTTCTACCTTTTTTTCATATGCAGCCAAGGAGATTTGCATATATACTTATGAATACAGAATAAAATGTGACAGTTAGTTGACCGACATATTTTAATTAATAAAATACATATATAACAAAATTATATAGATTTTAATTATGTGTACAAGTTGATATCTTATACTTGTATTAACTTCTTATTTAACAACTTGAGCAGAGAATTGGGTAAAAGAGGACATCAATACATATATTTAAAAGTTCGACTTGAGTTTAGTAATTTTCAATTAATTAAAAAATTAATTGAGTTAATTTGATAGCGACTCATATTATTCAATTAAGTTGATTCGAAAGCAGTAAATATTGTATTTAATAAATATAACCGAGTTGATTCGGTAATTAATTGTTAGTTAGATTTTTTTTAATTATTAATACTAAACATATCTACAAATCGATATGCTATTATTTATTACATATTTAATTACAAACTTTCAACGATTATTATGCATAAAGATTATGAATTGCCCAAAAAATCTACTAAGAAAAATGTTTGTACCTTGCACGGGCTAATAAATTAGTATTATTATAATTTCGAGGACTGCAAGTCGAATGAATTTAAAAAGAACTTTGAGGGAAATATTTCACGCTATTTGACACATCCAACCCAATCCACTGCTTTAAGACATGAATTTAAAACCCAATTTATCACTAAAACCACGTGATAGACCAAACCCAATTCACTGCTGAAAATATTAAGGAACAATTACATTCTATAGTACATTCTTAAATATAATTACATTAATAGTGCGCTCATTAAATATTTACACAATTAATGTATTTAAAATTTTATTTTCATTATTAGTACATAGTTATGTTTCCTTTAATTATGTGATGTGTTTTATTTTGTTGATGACATGACAATTCAGTTTTTTTTTAAAATGAAAAAACTGAACTCGCGTTTATTATGGGATTGGGTTTATTTTAAATTTTGTCCCTTTCCACTGTTTCGTCTCTTTTGTTTTGGAAACCCTTATTTTTTGTTTTGGGAACTTTCTTTTCAAACCCATCGTTTCTTTGCAAACCCTGATTGTTGTAGGCATTTGGTATTTACTTCGTTTTTTCGTATTTTGCTTCAGTTCGTGTTTATTCTGAAGGTTTTTGGTTTGTTCATAGTTTTCTGTTCTTCATTTTTTTGATTTCCTACTCTATTTTTTCGTGATGGTTTCTTCGAGGAAGAGCATGGAGGGTGTGGGAGATAAGAAACCTGCTAAGAAGAGGAAAAGAGTTGTAGATGATTATTATTTGAAGGTTTCAAAGTTATCTGTAATGGTGAAGGATAGTATTCCAAAGTCTTCAAAACAGGGGAAGAAGTTATTGTTGAAATCAGATGTTGATGATAAGAATATTGGGAGACATACAAAGAGGAAGGCTAAATCGCTGGTGTATATTGATTTCGATTTTGAAGGTTCTGGCCAAAAAGTTGCCAAAGAAGATGAAGTTCAGCCTCATAGCCGGAAAATTGTTCCTCGACAGAAACATTTGAAGGTTTGAATATTTTTTTTAAGATTATATATTTTTTAGTAGTTTTTGGTTTTTTGTGTTTTTATTTTCTGCATGGTGGTGTTTTGGTGTATATTGTTTTTTATTTTGTTGTTCAGTAGTATTATCGATGTTGAAGTTGTTGTTTAATAAAATTATTGTTTCCATTCCGAGTGTTTTTTCTGAAACTTAGTTTATTATGTTTTAATTTTTGTTGATAGTGTTTTTGATAAATTTTTTGTTTTCATTCATATTTTATTGTATGGTTATAGAATATTATCGGTTGGTTCCTAAATTTCATTTATGTGATTATTCATGTTTATTATGTTTTGTTAGTAACTTGTTAATTGTTTTTTGGTTACCTTCGTTATATATGTTTGGAAACTAATGTTTGTAATAGTTGCTAAAATGTTTTATTTTTTGTTAGAGTTTAAGTTGTTTTAAGGATTTATCAAATTGTTATTGTTTAAATCACTGCTTTCATTATATTTGAGTATTAGTTACTATTACATTATTAATTTTTGGTTACTGCATTACATTATTGTTTATATAGAGTTAAATAATTCAGGTAACTTGCTTATTTATTTTTTGTTACCAATATTGAAATGTTTGGAAACTGTTGATATCATAGTTGTTAACATGTATTTTATTTCAATAGAGTTGGAGATTGATGATTTTTTATGCTGTTAGTGAAAAAATGGTTAAGTTTTAGAGTTGTTTTTTTAATTTGGTCAATGTGTTTTTAATGTAATTTATTGCATTTTCAGATTTGGGATCTATTTTACGAGGAGCGTAATCAAAACTTTACAGCAAAAGTTATTTATTGGTGTGATATGGAGGTTCCAAATATTATAAAGAACAAATTGTCGGAGGTTCAATTGAAAAAGTTTAAGTTGACATGTTTTGGAAAAATTTTAGAGTTTGGGCAGCCGCAGATGTTTTCCCAGATAATCCATCAGGCTTTGATTAGGGAAGTTTATCAAAGGGATGATGGGGAGTTGTGGTTTCTATTTGGTGAGAGAATGGTAAGGTTTGGATTGCCTGAATTTTGTTTGATTTCTGATTTGAATTGGGAAGGGGTTGAAGACATTGATAGTTTTAAGGGGATTGAAAATTTGTTGGTGAAGTTTTTTGGTGATGAGGTTGTAACATGTTCTACTATCGGGAGGATATATAGGAGAGTTGTTTTTGATGATGATGATGAGGCAGTTAGGATGTCCATTATTTTATTGGTTTTTAATTTCATACTAGCTACTGTTTCTGACAATTATGTTGATGAAGTTTTGTTTAAATTTTTGTCTTATGGGGATATTGAAAGTTATCCATGGGGTAAATTTGCTTTTCAACAAACAAAGAATTCTTTATCCCTTGCAGTTAAGGGTCATGTAAGGAAGGATAAGCATGGTGGGTTGATTTACAATTTTTATAGGGATAGTTACTGCAAATCTTACAAACTCAATGGATTACCTTATGTGTTTCAAGTTTTTTTGTTTGAAACAATACCTACTTTGAAAGTCAGAGGCTTTTGTGTTGACGATCATGATGCAGAGTATATATTATTTTGATGGAGAGAGATAAGAAAGCCTCCAAAGAATGAAAAATTGAATGATCTTGTTTTTGGATCTGGCCAGGTATGTTGGTTACTATTTGCTTTATATTTGGTTACTTTTATATATGTTATTGGTTACTGTTTTTTTTATGTTTTGTTTATGTTTTATATTTAATATTTTTGACATTGTATATTTGTTGCTTTTATTTTGTTTCAGTTGATTGTTCAGACTCTTGTTCCTACGGAGGATGAAAAGGTTCGGTTGGGGTTGGGGGTTTTCATTTTTTTAATGGAAATGATAGTGGAGCTAAGATTTCTGATTTTAAAGTTGAATCATCAAGGAAGGTGAAAGACCTTAGGTTTTCTATTTCGGATGTGGAAAAAATTATTGATGCACGGGTTAAACCTTTGGAAGGCAAGGTGATGGAGGTCAAAAAAGAAATTGATAATTTGGGTGTTGAATTAAAAGATCAACCGCAAGTGTTTCAAATTCAGATTTGTAGGGATGTGAAGAAGATGTTTAGACAGTATTTAGTTGGTCAGTTTAGTTATAGCAAACATAGAAATGTTACTGTTGTTGTTGATGGTGATGATGATGATGATGATGGTGATGGTGATGGTGGTGATGGTGATGATGATGGTGAGTTGGGTGAGAATGTTGATGGAGGTAATGTTTAAGGAAGTGTTGATCATCCTGTTGGTGGTGTTGCTGGAAAACAGTTTGAAGAAGATGATGCAAAGGTTGACATTTATTTTTGTTTTTTATTTTATTTTCATTGTTTATTAATTAAATGTTTATTATTTTCTATTTTTTTACAGATTAAGAGCAATACTATCAATTTAAATTCTGAAGGGAAAGAGATTGCTGTTTATACGCCTAGAGGGGTTCACATTCATCTTGAGGATGAAAAGGTTATGCATTTTTTTAAATTATTAATTTTTAACGTGTTTTATTTATTAATTGTATTTTTTTACAGGATGAAAATAGCAATGACATTCTTAGTTTTGATATTTTTAGTCAATATAGTGGAAAAGAAATTGTTGTTTTTACTCCCATTGAGGTTTGTAATTTTTTTCATCAGCAGTTACCTTCATATGTTGTATTAGTTACTTTGCATAGTTTTTATTTTTATATTGATAAGAAGTTTTGTATTTTTAATTTGGTATTGTCCTTGTTTTGTGTCTCCTGTATTGTAAAATTTTTAAGGGTAATATAATTGAAGAAATATACAAGTCGATACTTGATAAGTTGGTGTTAACAACTCAGGATGTTCTTCAGTGTGATGAAGTTGAGAAATCTGTAGCAAAACCCCTTGGCAGGTCTGTTCGCACTGTTGCGAAGATTGCTGTGTTGAAGAGTCCTTTTACCTCCAAGTTTGGTTCAACTGATTTGTCTTCTTCTAATGTGGATGTCAGTCAATTACGTACATGAATGTCAGCTTTTGCAGATATTTGTATGGATGTTCCTTCAAAAGTTGAAGATGTCCTGTTTGACCAATGGTTTAAGATTGGATTAAATAACAGGAAAAGGTATTTATATTGGTGTTTAATATTCTTGCATTATTTTTTTTAATATGTTATAAAATTATTTCTTTTATACTTGGAATATGTTATTGTTTTAAAGGGTTGACAAATTTCCGGGTAACAATGACAAAATTGAGCCTTCATTCAAATTTGGGTCTGTGCCAATTTCCTCAAAAATATGGTTTTACAAGCTTAAGACCCCTGGGCAGTGGCTAGATGATGATGTGAGTTTTTTTATTACCTTTTGTAAATATGTTTGTTAGTTCTTGTTACCTTATGTAATCATATTGGTTACTATATGTGTATGCATTGGTTCTTGTATGTTACAGTATTATTATTATTTTTCCTTTGTTTATATCTGATTTCTATTCTGTTTTTAATTTTTGTTTTGCACATCAACATCTGTTTGTACTACATTCGTAAATTGGCTAGACACTCGAACAAAATTCAACTAAGGGTTACTACAATAGATTGTTGGTTCCATATCAAGTTGTCCAATTTGTATGGGGAATATTGTAATAGAAATTGTGATAAGAATCTGTTGTTGGGCTCTGGTGATATAGCTGAGTATATTCATGGCTTTTTTATGGAAGTCAACACGTCGTGGGTTAACGTTGATTTTGTCATGTTTCCCGTACATATGTCAGCTCCTGGTCATTGGCTTTTGCTGGTTTTTGATGTTCATCGCAGAGTATTAGTGGTTTACAATTCTTTACAACAGGACAGAAATATAATGCGGACAAATATTGTGGACGTGTGTGAGCCTTACATTTTCATTCTTCCCATAATTTTGTCTAATTGTGGGTTTTGAAAGAATAGATCGGATATTGATTTCAATAGTGTTTCATACCTCAACAAAGCAGAACACGATATTATTGATCTCGAATTTGCCGAGGGTCTTCCAGAACAAATTGAAGGGTAAGTTTATATTGTTTTTATTTTTTCGTTTTTCATATATCATGAAGTTTGTGTTGATTTTTTTATATCTTTATTATTTTTTCAGCGGTTGCGGAATGTTTACAATTTCTTTTGCGGAACATTTTCTTCATCAGACGATTTCTGAAATGCCAAAACCATTTCCAATCCTTCAATACCGCAAAAAGCTATGTGTTAACTTGTTCAACCATGTGAGGAACAAACAACTAGGTGGATTTGAATCTGATACTGAATATCCAGGAAGAATCGCTAGAGAAGACTAGTTTGCTTATGCATCATGTTATTTTTATTTTTTTTGTCTATTCGATACCATTTGATATGGTTATTGGTTCTGGAATGTTTTGTAACTTTTCTGATAATTGAATGATGTATAAATTTTTACTGTTGGAAGTATGAGTATGTTTTGATGGCTTACTTTGTTGTTTTTTGTTTTGTATTTATTTATTGTACAGTGGGTTGCTAAATTTGCATATTAAGGTTACTATTTGATATGTTATTGGTATCCAATTAGTATTAACAATATATTGTTAATAATATTTTAAAATTAATAATGTTGGTTCCTGTTACGATCATCAGTATTTGTGGATGTGCAAATAGTTGTAATTATATATAAATTTATAATTTAGTTTGTCCGATTTTTTGAAGATTCAATTTGTTTCCAGATTTGCATATATAGTTAACATTTTTCGTTGTTGTTGGTAACCAATCAGCCATAACAGGAAATTATATCCCAGTTTACACTTTATATTATGTTTTAATTTTTTATGGTTTAGTTGGTTCACAAACAATATATATTGTTTATAATAATCAGTATTTGTGGTTGACCAAATAGTTATATTAATTTAAAATTACTCTATTTGTGGTTTTCTAAATAGCTATATTTGTATTAGCATATGTTTTTTACATGGTACAGTAAGTAGTCAAAATTTGGTTTACAGGTAACTATTTTAGTTTTACGTAGTAACCAAAATATGTCTGTTATATATTATGTTATTTGAAGTTAGAATTAATTGTTTTTAAAAGGAAATTAATGAAAATAAACATATTTCAAAACAGTAAATCAACCATAACAGGAAATTATATCATAGTTTACACTTTATATCCTGAGAAGTAATAGTTCATGTTTTTAACATGGTGCAGTAGGTAGTCAAAATTGTATTTACAGGTAACTATTTTAGTTTTAGTTAGTAACCACAATATATATAAATATTTCTGTTATATATTATGTTATTTGAAGTTAGAATTACTTGTTGTTAAAATTAAATTAATGAAAATAAAAATATTTAAAAACAGAAAATCAACCATAACAGAAAATTATATAACAGTTGTCACTTTATATTATGTTTTATTTTTTAGTTTGGTTCACAAACAACATATATTGTTTATAAAAAAATAGTATTTGTGGTTTACCAAATAGTTTAATTAATTTAAAATTACTCTAACTATGTGTGTAATAGTATTTGTTTTTTATAGGGTACAGTAGGTAGTCAAAATTTCATTTACAGGGTTCCTTTTTAGTTTTAGATAGTAACCAAAATATTTATAAATAAGGCTGTTATATATTAATTTTTTTTGAAGTTAGAATTACTTGTTGATAAAAGGAAATTAATGAAAATAAACATATTTCAATATTGTGTAATATAAATTTTGTTTTATTTAATCAATAATATGATTACAATATGTATGGATATTAAGCAACCTCATTAAACATCAAGTAGTCTGTTACAATTTTTTTGATGTTGAAGAATATTAGAAAGTTTTTGGCCTCAAAATTGGTGGATTATTGCATGTTTTCTTGTTGTGTCCTTTTTCTTGGCATCGTCTGCATTTATTTTGAACTGTATTTTAAGACACATGTTTGTACATTCCAATCTTTGGTCGCCCAGCCGGTCTTCTTGTATTTGGTGGTTTGACACTTATGTTTTTAATCTCGTCTAGAATATCCCAATTCTCTTTGTCATCTAATGGCATGATGGAAGTTGAATAGGTGTCTAACAAAGTTTTTTTTTAATAGTATTTTGAGCAAAAATCATAACAGCTCATATTCCTTTTGCTAATAACAGCAGCAGCGTGTGAGCAAGGCATCTCATGGTATTGAAATTTACGGCATGTGCATGTCTTCTTTTCCATGTCGACGATAAATTGTTTGGTGACATCGTAAACAGTAAAAATCACTAGATTCGATGTCTCAACCTATAACACAATTTAATAGTGTAGTTAGTATGTATAATAAATATTTTTTTTAGAATAGATGGAATAATCAGAGTCATTTATATTTTTAGTAACTTTTTCAGTTTATATTGGTATCCAAAAATGCATAATGTAGTTTCCTATGAATGTAAATTATATTTTTTTCGAAGATATGCAGTAACAATTTAGGAGTTTTATGACTGACCTTCAGTTTCTTTGACTCGATGATATTATCTTGCAATTTTCTCTCAGTTGTTGTGGAAAGGTTTGTGAAAGTTGATATTGCTGATTGTTTGTTGGTGAAATACCATCTTTGAACCATACAACGTAGGAATTCAATCATCGATGCAACTGGAAGATCTCTGATTCCCTTGATTGCATGGTTAATAGATTCAGCGGTGTTTGAAGTCATTGTTGAATACCTGTTTACAGTTCCATGGAGCCTTGTGCATTTTTCTAACTTAACTTCTTCCTCCAGATATGTCCTTATTCGAGTATCAATTACATCAAGTTCAGCCATATGTATGTTGAATTCTTCTATAGTGTAAGCCCTACAAGCTGCGTTGTATGCTTTTTTTATCTCTTCTCCTTTCTTTTTGAATCTGTTTTTTATATTTTTCAAAATATGGTATGTGCATGAACCGTGCATGACATCAGGGAACACACAGTTAAGTCCCTTGATAATTACTTCATGTCTGTCTGAAACAATGCATTGTCCTTCTCTAACACCACAAGCATTTCTCAAATTAATAAAAAAATCATCTCCATGATAATTCATTTTCACTGTCAACAATTGTAAAAGCAATCGGTATAATGTTCCTGTTTGCATCTTGCGTGCTTGCTATGAGCAGTGTACCCCCGTAGGTTGATTGTATGAATGTTCCATCAACTACAATGATTGGGAAACAATATTTCTATGCTTCAATGGATGCTCCTATTGCAAAAAAGAGATATTTGAAGCGACAATTTTTTTCCAACTCCAAGTTTGTGATGGATCCTGAAATGAATTATAAAATAAGGTTACTGTAATTATATGTAATAAATAATGTCTAAATTTGTAGTTAGGATTACCATGTGTATTACTTTTGCTATCTAATTAATTATATTTTAATATCTTTCATAGTGTTAAGTTGGTATCTAATATGCTATTTAATAGTTTCATTTCATATAGATATTTGTCTGCTGCAAAAATCAGTTTCAGTTTTATTTCATTAAAATATGTAGTAGCTAAACATGTATTTGTAGGTAACTAAACTACTTCATTAAAGTAACCGAAATATTTGATACATTTAATAAACAGTTTGCATTTGTTACCTGGATTTGTTTTTTGCAACATGTGCAACCAAGAAGGGATCAGAGTGTAGTCGTGTGGATTTCCTCTTACTTTTTCCATTGTTTTTTCCTTTGATCTCCATGTTTTTTGGTAGGAGATGGACACATTATACTCCGTCATCATGTCTTCCACAATGTCGGTTGGTGTGTAAATTTTCTTGAAGTTAGTTAGTTTATGCTTTATGCACTCACTAACCATCTCACTATTTGCTTGTCTGTGATCTCCAAGCAGTATGTTGGACGAACAAGTGTGTACATCATTAAATTCTCTTACCTTGAACATAGTTGTTTTACGAAACTTTGATGCTCTTAGTTTCTATTTGTAATTTCCATTGTCTATGCATACCAGAACAAAATCTCTACCACTTGTTCTTTCAACCTTATGTTGTCTGTTTTACCTTATGGAATGTAGCCTTATTGCTTGTGAAAGGATTTTCTTGTCCTTGTAAGTTTGATGTAGTTTGACTTCAAACTTATTTGGATCTGAAATGACCTCATCACAATTTTTTTCAGTGTTTGCTATGTTCTGGTTTCTGGCTTTTTCTTTGTCAATAACTTCAATTGCCAGTTGCTCAACATATTGTGATCCAATTTGGTTTTCTTGTGTTGCCAACGAAACAAATTCAGAATTCCATTGTGTCAATCTCATTGGCAATTCTGCTCGTACTGTATAATCTTCTTCATTTATCATGTTATGTATGATTGTAGTCCCTCCAATACTGTGTTCACAATCTATTATTAGTGGATACTTGCCATGTTCATCTGAACTTCTACTGATTTCCATATAGAATCTTAAGGTTGCTTCATTTGTCACCTTGATCGGAGGAATGCTGCTTTTAATCTGAAATTTGAATGAAAATTTCGCTGTTTTGTAGTCTAGGCCTAATGCAGTACATATCAAGTTGTGCATTTCTCTGAATGAACAATTTGAAGGAACTAGTAGGTCGATTACTTCGAAATTTTGATATTGGCTACTGTCAGTCCACGTTCCGTTGAAGTAAACAACAATTGGAAGCATATCCATGGCCCGAATTCTGAAAAAGTAACATTAACACAATAATGTAATTAGTGGCCAAATCTTTATATGAATGTTCCCAAAACTTTGTATGCGTAACAAAATATGATTGTGTAACAAAAACGTTTCGTTAACTGTAATAATCTATATTCTTTTATTGGTTTCCAAATTAACATTAGTAGTGACCAAAAAAGCTTTTTTAGTATACTTTACTATTTTTTAACTGCAACAAGGTATATTCATTATTTGTATACTAAATAAACATTTTTAGTAACCAAAGTAGACGTATGTAGTATCAATTATTTTGCATCAAACTGCTGTTAGTTTGTTTAAAAAATCAACAGAATTTATAATGTCCTAAAGATGAAAAGTTTAATATTAAACTCTAAAAACAAGGAATCCAAATTTTTACATGCATGTTGTCAAATTTTTATATAAATGTTTCTAAAATATGAATTTTTAACAAATACTATTTGGTTACTGAAATTAAAAAAGCTATTTATTTGGTTACCAAATTAATATTATTAAGTAACCAAAATATTCATTATTGGTATCTTTGATACTGTAAAGTACTATTTTTATTCCGTCTATATTCGAAACACAAATTATGATTTCGTGAAGGTAATTTGTCAAATACTAAACACTTAAAAGTAGGTCAACAAATCTTCATTTGAATGTCCCCAATTCTTTGTATGCGTAACATTCATAGGTAACAACAAATGGTTTCAATATATATATATATATATATATATATATATATATATATATATATATATATATATTAACTAATTCGTACCTTTGTATTCTCTTTGCAGATTCAGTTTGCAATCTCTGTTTAAATCTTTTCGTTCAGTTTCGGCAAGCTTTTGATCGGTTTGTGCATGTTGATTGTTTTCATACTCTGTTTTTGCTTCTATGTGCTTTTGAATTACGCTATTTTTGTATGAATGTTTCTACTTCTTTTTGACTGATCCGATCTTGAAGATGATTATTATTTGTAAAACTTTCGATTTGTTCTTCTATGGAGCATTCGTTGTTTGTCTCGATTTTTGAATATTTATTGATATGGTAACTGCCGTATATAGTGGGAGTAGTTTTCTCTTTGAATCAAGGTGTTTATATTTTAGTTGGTTTGGTATCTGTGACGTGGATTGCACTACTATTGATATTATTATACATTAATGCTCTATTATTATAATTATTTAATTAGTGCACTATATATTATTGTAATATCTTTCTAATAGTTGTATACTTATGTAAAGGACCCAAATATTAAAATCTCAGTCCAATATCACAGCTGAAAACCACGATATTCCCAGCCCAGTCTTGGCTGAAAATATCAAATTCCAAGTTGGTAACCATTTTGGGCCTTTTTAATGACCCACGTGGAATTAATTACCAATATGAGAGGCCACATACCCAACTCCACAAAGCCTCCCTTGACTATGTTTTTAAAAAGGGTTCTTTACATAAGTATACAACAAATAGAAAGTAATTACAAGAAAAGTACATCAATCAAATAATTACAAAAAGATTGTACATATTACAAAAATAGTACAATTCATATTAATAAGGAAACCTAAAATCAAGGACAAATAACTGCCATAATTAATAATTCAAATTCAAATATTTGGATCTAACAACAAAAACAAATTCAAATTCAAAATAATAATTCAAATTTAAATATTCAAATTCAAATATTTGGATCTAACAACAAAAACAAATTCAAAATAATAATTCAAATTTAAATATTCAAATTCAAATCTTCATCTCCCTCACATACACTTTGAAATAATAGTCCACCGCTACACCGCCGCTACACCTCACATACTCCGTCGCGAATCTCCGTTGTCCAAAACGCTAATGAGAATAAGAAGAAGATTCGCCCTACAAAGAGTTTAAAAATAAATAGATGTAACTATTAATGTTCTGAAATTTTTTTTATAACTTTTTTGTTACTCATAAATAATAAAATGGTTAACTTTGTATGAATTGTTGGCTACCAACTGCATCACATTCAAACGAAATTGGTAACTTAATAAAATTGAATTGGTTACCTTGGTCTGAAGGTTTGGCTACCAACTGCACTATGAAAAAACTGCAGGTGTGGATGTGAATTAGTTACTTTGGTATGAAGGTTTTGTTACCTTGGTACGAAGGTTTGCTTACCTTGATCTGAAGGTTTGGTAACCAACTGTACTAAAAAAATTTAAAATGTGGAGGTTGATTGGTTACTTTGATATGACAGTTTGGTTACCTTGGTATGAAGGTTTGGTTACCATCATCCAGTATTCATATCCACCGCCACCATGGAAGTAAACGATGAGAGGTAGGTTGTCGGAGTAGGTGGAATCAAGTGTTTCCGTTGGTACGAAGATACGGATCCACGTATTGTTTGATTTGTTAATAGTAATGTCTTTGGTGAGGACTGGAGAATTGTGGTTAGGATCAGATGCGGCAATTAGGATTCCGGCCCTGTCGGCGAGTAATGGAGTCATCGGAGTTGAGTATGAAGCCTAGATGGGCAAAGGGGTCAACGGGAATTAGTGGAATCGCAGCAGTAGTGCACTCCTCTTTTGATGTCATTCTCTTAATTATACTCCGCTCGCCACATGACATGTTAAACTCTTCCATCCTTTCAGATCATGTGCCTCATCCAGATTCAGCATTAACATTGGTTGATGATAAATTGTCATCTCACATTCTTTCCATTTCAGAATCAAAAACTGATTCAGTCAGGATGAAAGGAAAATATATATATATATATATATATATATATGTGTGTGTGTGTGTGTGTGTGTATGACTAACTAATATATATATATATATATAGAGAGAGAGAGAGAGATAATACGTTGAATGAAGAAGAAGGGTGATGACTAACTGCAATTATTATAGATGAGGAGATAGAGAAGAAGTCATGGGTATAACTAATCCCTAAATTAAGGAATTCTAATTGAATACTAATTTCCTAAATTAAGGAATCTTAATTGCACAAATATTGTAAATAAATATGAAAGTGTATTAGTTGTGTAAAAAATTTATGAGTAGACTATTGTTGTAATTATTTTTAAAAATGTAATATAATATGTAATTCATCCTTTAAAAAATTAAACTTGCACATTATCTAATACGCATAAATTATAAATTTCAACACCATCCCACGTATTATAATAAATATATAACATGAAATTTAATCATACATTTATTATTATAAAATATATTTTGTTTTTGTTAGAATTTAAGAACGAATAATAATATATTCACATAGATATTATATGTACAACAGAAAAATAAAAACACAATATATACAGGTTTACTAATTTGTCTAGTCTTGTTTGTCTGATGTATTCATAAAATGTCTCACACGCTCTACAATTATTCACACAAAATAATATTTTATAATAATTAAAAAACCCTAACTCTTATAACATGCGTTCAAGTTTAATACATTAATAAAATTCATGACCGGCTACTAATAAATCCTCAAGCCCAATTGCACATTGCGACTTAGCTTCCGGGGTGTTGCTCCCTTGCAACCCCCATCAGCTCACCAACGAGCTGGCCAACCGTTGTCTCACCGGAAAGCGAATTCTTCGACTGCCCTGTCATAATAGCCATTAATCAAACTCGCAGAAATATGAGTCAATCACAATAGTTTTATTCAAAATTTAAGATATATTTATATCAGTACTTAAATCGTTAATTGATTCTTTTGATTCAGTCTCGTGTGTCATTTGTCCTGGGTGCAACAGGTAAAGTATAATTTGCCATCGAGCCATGGCTCTCTAGGTAAAAATGGTTGAACACGACCCATGGCACTCTACTTCAACACCAACGATTTTTACAAAATAATTTCTGTCTTCAAAATTTGATGTAGAAAGAAGCGGAAAAACCGATGGAAATGGGAGAAATTTTTTAAAAAAATTTAAGTCGTTCTTTTTTGAGAATCTATACTATGATAATTGAATTTTAGAGATAATAATTTATTCAAGTGGTCTGGAGAGAATTGGGGAAAGGAAACTAGAGGGAACATAGGAAAAACTTATCTTCAATCTTTTGTAACGCCTGTTGAATTCTGACTTCTGTTGCTAAGGGGTAAACTCAAACTTGTAAATTTCACAAAAAAAAGAGAGGCTTGCTAAATTATTACCTTTCATATAAAATCCTAGCCATTTAGATATATAGGGATCGATTCATAGCAAATGTTGTAAAAAATAATCAAGCCTTACAACACATCGCGACCCTCCATCCGAAGATCGAACGGTTAATAGGGAGATCGTCCGCATTTTAATTTTCAGTATTCCGCAGTTTAATACCGCGGACAAGACAAATGTCTAAAATAACCCTTGTAAAAGTTTTCCGTTCGCAATATTAAACTGCGGAAGCTAGGTATGGCCAAATTCAAATTTTATTTAGTTTTCTCTAAATTTCGCCCTATTAAGGATTAATTGCATATTTTAGTACATTTTTAAAAATAATTACAATAATGATGCATCCATAAAATAATTAAAAAAGAAATACATTTTTCTATATTTATTTACATTAGGATTCCTTTAATCGTGACCAATGATTATCTCCCTTATCTCTTCCGGTTAATTATTATTTCCATCTCTCTACCAAACGCGAATTCATTCACTCTCAACACTACAATCTCTCATCTCTCTTTTTGATTGGCAAATTTTCCAACCCAAGCACAAAGCACAGGATATTGAAGAGTTTTCGCTACCAGAGTACAAGCACAGGATGTCTATGTGCAGGTCCAAAAAATCGTTGTTAAAAACAATAGCAGAAGAACCCGTTTGTTCAAGATGAGATTATGTGGCCAAAATGGACACACTTAATTCATATTCTCTCCGTTCCAAATTAATTGCTCAGTTTTGACTTTTTAAAATCAAATTGACCATTTTTAAAACTAATCTTTTTACTATTTTTTCTAAAATATAGGTGAAGAAATTATAACCAAAATAAAGTATATACAATCTATTATATATACTAAATCACAGTACATGACACAATAAATTGACATATGTCGTTCTATAAAATTGACACATGTCCATCCTAATTAATGCTCCTTATTGTCCTTGACAAAAATACCCTTAACAATTACTTTGATATATATACTGATTACCTTATTTTATGGATATTATCAACAACCACGTTATTTTAGGATCCATTAATTAGATAACTCTCTTAGGCAACAACCAGTTTGGATCAATTTAAACACGATAGGGCCAACATGCTTTTTATGAAAAAATAGTTTTAATTATTTGAAAAGTAAATTTCCTTTAATATTAGACTTTTATTTATTTTACCCACTTTTCATAGTTCCATGCAATTAAAAATTATTTCCATATTCATTTTAAAACTTCAATCTATTAGCTTCCAAAAATTATTCCAATTATTTGAACCACGCTAATTGATTCTAAAGATATGAAAATTTATTTGCTTAACCAATTTATGGAAAACTCAATCAATTTAAAATTTATTTGAATATTTATTTTTATCTTTAAAATAATAATTTTGTAGTAACTAATATTTTTTAAAGTAGTTCAAGAAATCAACTATTACATCATCAAATTAATTTACATGAATTGAAATTGTAATTTTCACTAATTGATTAGTAAAAGAATCTAAACTGAGTTTTTTTATGGGATACTGGAAGTATAATTAATTTTGTCATGAGACTTGAAATTAGTTTAATTATTTTATTAATATAGAATGAACAATTTACGTGAGTTCATATGAGGTTGTGCTGATGTGGTATAATTTTGAATGGAATCTATCTATTATTTATTATCTATTATCTGTTATCTACATAGCACCATTGAATGACATGTGTATTTCCCACATTGTAACACATGTTCTATATAATTAATGTGCATCCCACACTAATTTAATTATATTACAACATAATATTATACCATTTATAATTATATTACAACAAAATATTATATTGTTTAAAACATTTAAAACAATTATATCCTAAAATTACTACTTTTCCAATATTATACCATTCATAATTATATCATACATGTATGGTATAATATTATAATACACGTATATAACAAAATAACTACGTATCTAAACTGTGCGGATATTATCATTACTAATTTAATTATATTACAGCATAATATTATACCATTTATAATTATATTACAACATAATATTATACAATTTAAAACATTTAAAACAATATTAAAATAACAAATAATATCAATCATAACTTACTATGTTTATTTTATAATCTCATAAATCACTATTTTCTCAATCTAAACGGTTTTTATATTATTATTATTATTATTATTTTAATTTTATAATCCCCTAAATCACTACAAAATCTAAACTGTTCTGATAATGTTAACTGTTCTAATATTATCATTACTAAATTAATTATTAACTTTTAAAATCACTACTATTTTAATTCCAAAATAATATTTTAAATATATAACCACTAAATCACTACAAATCTAAATTATTTTGGTAATGTCAACTGTTCTGATATTATCATTTCTAATTTAATTATTATCTCCTAAAAGCACTATTTTTTAATCCCAAATTAATATTTTGATTTTATAATCCCCTAAATTACTACAAATCTAAATTATTCTGATAATGTTAATTGTTCTAATATTAGCATTACTAAATTAATTATTATCTCCTAAAATCGCTACTTTTTTAATCCCAAATTAATATTTTGAATTTATAATCCACTAAATCACTTCAAATCTAAATTGTTTTAGAAATGTCAACTATTCTGATATTATTCTTTTTAATTTAATTATTATATCCTAAAATTACTATTTTTTAATCCCAAATTAATATTTTTATTTTATAATCCCCTAAAATCTACTACTTTTTTAAACTATTACTAATTTAATTATGTTAAAACATAATTATTGTATCCTAAAATAATTACTTTTCTAATATTATAACATTCATAATTATACCATAAATTATATCATACATATATGGTATAATATTATAATACACATATATAATAAAATCACTACCTATCTAAACTGTGCAGATATTATCATTACTAATTTAATTATATTACAACATAATATTCTACCATTTATAATTATATTACAAAATAATATTATACAATTAAAACATTTAAAATAAAATTAAAATAACAAATAATATAAATCATAAGTTACTATGTTGATTTTATAATCCACTAAATCACTACTTTTTCAATCTAAACAATTTTTATATTAATTATCATAACGTAATTATTATCTTCTAAAATCATTACTTTTTAATCCTACATTATTATTTTGATTTTATAATTCCCTCAATCACTATACATCTAAACTGTTCTAATAATGTTAACTGTTCTAATATTATCATTACTAAATTAATTATTATCTACTAAAATCACAACTTTTTTTAATCCCAAATTAATATTTTAAATGTATAACCCTCTAAATCACTACAAATCTAAACTATTTTGGTAATGTAAACTGTTCTGATATTATACTTTCTAATTAAATTATTATCTCCTAAAATCACTACTTTATGATATTATCATTACTAAACTATTATCATTACTCTCCTTTATTTATCCAAATTTTCTTATCAAATATCTGATCAATCCCCTTGCAGCAATTGTTGATATCACATATCCTAATTTATTGAAAAAATTTGACAATGACTTTTATTTCCAAAACCAAGCCATCCTTGTTCCTACACTTGATGCTATAAATAAGGTGAACGAATATGTGATGTATTTATGGCCAGGTTATGAAATACCATATCTAAGATGTCCTATGTAAGGTTGATGAAAACTCGAACAGCTATGAAGGCATTTACACCCTATAATTTTTTAATAGCATTACATCTTCTGGAATGTCAAACCACATGATAACGTTGAAGATTGGGATTCCTGTAATGTTGCTCCGAAATATAGATCAGTGATTTGGTTTGTGCAATGTCACGAGATTAATAGTAACTCAATTGGGAAAACATCTGATAGAAGCAAAAGTAATTTTAGTCAGCAATTTTGGACACAAAGTTTTCATACCTCGCTTGGTCATAACACCGTCAAACATTAGATTACCTTTTAAATTCCAACAAAGACAATTTCCTTTGGTTGTTTGCTTTTTCATGACAATTAATAAGAGTCAGGGGCAATCTCTCTCACATGTTGGACTGTATTTGTCACGTCTAGTTTTAGCCATGGCCAATTGTATGTAGCTGTATCAAGAGTTACAAGCAAGAGTAGAGTAAAAATACTAATTTGTGACAAAGATGGACAAACATACAATACTACAAAGAATGTAATTTTCCAGAAAGTTTTTCACAATTTAATGTATAAAGGTTTGACTGTTTCTGGCTATTATCTTTTTGTTGCTCATTATTAGTGTAAACCCTGATTATTTTATTATTATATCTCATGAAATTTTTACTATAATCTATTTGAATCTTTTTAGGTAAATCTATGATTTGCATTTACAAAGCTATCTCGATCGAGCCAAATTCCAGTTGCAAAGACAAAAATAAATCGACAAACTTTCAACACTACCCCCAACAAAATTGTTTAGTTTTTATGTATATTCATTTTTTTGTCTGTGTATATATATTCATGTATAACCATTGAAAAACTTTTAAATAAGAGTATAATAGGTTCGTCTTTTACTTTTTGGATGACAGTGTTTGAAATTCTATGTAAGTCCATTTCATATGTGTTTTACTCTAATTCTTTTCATTTTTATTTAATATAGGAGCTAAATTTCTTTATGTTCTGTTAGTTTTCAATCCGACAAACACATGAATTTTTAGCTAAGTGTGAGACTTTTTTTATCTCGGGCAATACTATTTCCTATAAAAGAGTTGTGGAAAGATAATTATTTATTTGGTTGATAGTTTATGCAATGTTGAAATTAACTATTAAGTATGTCTAAATTCTTATATTTTACTATTGTCCAGATTCCTGTTGCAAATATTTATAAGATTGCAACGACTGTTAAAAAGATAATTTATGTGCTAATTTTTGTTTGTGTGAATATATTGCACATTCAATAAATATAACTGGATTGAAGACCTAAACTGGAAGAAACTTAAATGTGATAATCCTGGTACCTATGGTTCAATGGTAATGTGACAATGAATTTGGTGTATGCAGTTCTTAGCATAGTTAAATTTTTGTTGGCATGTTTCTTGCATTATTTCAAGTGCATCATGGATTTTATTCTGCTTAGCACAACAAAATTTTTCGCCCTACAATTCTAAATACTGTTGAAAGTGAAAATGAGTTATATGAAGACCTTCAGATTATGGGACAGTGCATTCAATGGGAGGGGATATAGCTTCATTTTGTGGACTATATCCCACGGTGTTTATATTTATTGCTTGTTCATTTATTGCATTCTATTATATGGATTGTGGCTTTGCATGATTTGTTAAGTACTAGCATCCGGTAAATTATTTTCATCATCATTAATATATATTTTTTGTATTATGGTAATACTGTGAGTGCTTATACAATTGTCAAAAATTGATAAAAACTAATGAGGTATGTATTCGTTCTTTAACTATAACATTGTGTTATGTATGACACGGTGCTATACTGCTATGTTTTTGGACATGGTGTTTGTTTGACATGAAGATCCAATATAATTATTAATTCTCGTGCTTTTCAATTTTCGCATGTAACATGTGTTATCCATTCATGTCTGAGGACCGAAACTGAGACATTCTTTTGTTGTTTTCTCTTTCGTTTGGATGTTAGAATTCTAGTGCAAGTAATTAGCGTATACGAGACATAGACTCTTCAAAATGCATCAAGTACATGTGTCAGATATTTAAGGCTTGGTGAGATTTGTGTAATGTGTAACAGACTTCAAATGTATCACTAGCAATCATATCAATATAAGACAATTCGATGGCATTGTACATGACACTTTCTAAATATTTATTAGTGCTTTATAATGAAAGAGTTACCCATTTTTAACCATATTGGTTACATTATATATACACACACACACAACTGTTATGTAATGTTCTGGAGTTTAGTGATTAGATTAATTATATACTTGGATATGTATTTGCACATAAAATTTTTATGCAACACTATATAACATATGCTATTAAAATTTGATAATCGCACAACAATCTACCATCTTCTTATTATATTTTAATTTATTAATTGCATGTATAAATTTATTATTAACAAAATGATTAATCCAGCCGCAAAGCGCGGGTTTGTATCTAGTTTATTACTAAACCCAATTTTTATAATTTTAGAAATATATTTATATATGCTTAATTATTAATTTTAAAAATAGTCAATTTGACTTAAAAAGTTAAAACTGAACAATTAATTTGGGACGGATGGAGTATATAGGACACTACTTTTTACTTCAAACTCTCTTCTTATTCTTTTTATGAGAGAGAGATTGTAAAGATGTAATTGTATACTGTGTGCATTTTTGCCAAACAAATAAATGGGCCATTTTTTTCATCCTGTTTTTATCAAATCGCGAGGCATATACAGGAGTATGACTACTTAAGAAATCTATTTAATCTCTCCTCTTACCGGTTAAAGCAACGGGGATGTTGTTCATATCATTATATGATGATAATATTCCACCTCCACACCTTCAGTTTTTTCATAGTGCATGTAGTTGGTAACCAAATCTTCATACCGAGGTAACCAAACCGTCACACCAAGGTAACAAAACTTTCATACCAAGGTAATCAATCCACATCCACACGTGCAGTTTTTTCATAGTGCAGTTGGTAACCAAATATTCATACCAAGATAACCAATTCAGTGTTATTAGGTTACCAATTTATTTTGAATGTGTTGCAGTTGGTAGCCGAACCTTCATGCAGTGGGTAGCCAAACCTTCATACCAAGGTAACCAATTTAGTTTTATTAAGTTACCAATTTATTTTGAATGTGATGTAATTGGTAGCCAAACATTCATGCAGTTGGTTGTCAAACTTTCAGACCAAGGTAACCAATTCATACCACAGGTGTGGAGGTAGAGTGGTTACCTTGGTATAAAGGTTTCGTTACCTTGGTATAAAAGTTTGGTTACCTTGATACGAAGGTTTGGTTATCAACATTACATTACACATCACTCCCTAATCTCAACTTTTCCTATCCAGTGTTTTTATTTTCCTCTAGACATGAAATTGGAATTGAAATTTCCGGACATGAAGAAATTGTGAAAAATCAAATATCCACCTCCTTTCTCCATCCCATCGACCATTTTGTGGTTAACTCTCGCTCTGTCTCACCGGTGAAGAGGAGGAGGAAAATGACGTTGTCAAACCACCAGACCAAGGTAACCAATTCAGTTTTATTAAGTTACCAATTTAGTTTGAATGTGATGCAATTGGTAGCCAACCATTCATACAAAGGTAACCATTTTAGTTTTTGTGGGTAACCAAATAGTCATAAAAAAAATTTACAGAACAATAAGAGTTACATCTATTTATTTTTTAACTTTTTGTAGGGCGAATTTTCTTCTTCTTCTCATTGGCTTTTGGACAACGCAGATTCGCGATGGAGTAGCAGAGAGGGCTATTGTAAGGGAGATCAAGATTTGAATTTGAATATTTGAATTTGAATTATTATTTTGAATTTGAATTTATTGTTAGATCCTAGATATTTGAATTTGAATTATTAGTTATGATAGTTATTTTTCCTTGATTTTAAGTTTTCTTATTAATGTGAATTACTTTATTTTTGTAATTATTTTGTGCATGTATTATTTTTATAAATACTTTCTAATTATTGTATATTAGTGTTAAGGACCCCAATATTAAATCATATGAAAAAAACAGAACTAATATTACCTCTTGGGAGCCCCATTAGAAGAAGAAAACTAATATTGGGAATAGTCACAAAACATACTTCATGGAACAGATTCCTTAGGCGCACAATTGTTCATTATTGCACTACACAGGGATTTTGTTTCATATTTAATCAAGTTATATAGCCCATGCAGTGGTTCATCTCGAAATGAAGATACATGTTACATTTCGAGCATCATAACATGCATTTCAAGGATGAACCCTACTCAATAGGCTGATTCTAAGCAAAACTGCCAAATATGTAAGCAACCAAAACTACTAAAACTCACATTCTTCATAGGCAAGCCCTAAAAATTATCCCGACACAAGCTTTGTAGAGGGAAATAAACAGTGCAGAAGCAAAAACTCATTTAAATTATCCATTACCAAAAATTATCCTCTCTTGCATGACTCGGGACATGACTTGGTTTGACATTCTGTGCGATTGGGCCAGGGATTCGTCCGAGGCTCTTGCTTAGAGCCCAACTATAGGAGTGCCACGGAGACAACCGAACCAACAATTAGGGTGGCTGCACAGATTATGAGAAACTTGAAGCAACAATTAGGGTGGCTTTCTATCCCAAGAGAATGCCTTTTTATCCCAAATAAATTGGATAGTCTGAAAATGAATACCATAGGACAACATAAAGGCAATACCTTATTATCAATATAGGCAGCCCAAAAGAATAAGTGTCCGTTTGAGAACTTTGTCCCATAAAAAAAAGAAAAAAGTGTCCTTTTTTGGGAAAATAATAGTAGTATATAATAACCAACAGTAGCATACCTTATTATCAATATAGGCAGCCCAAAAGCGAGAAGAATTTTACAGGCTCCGCAGTCTAATATTGGGGATGCCAAAGTTTTTATTTTTTTTTAGTACAAAGAGGGATATTTTGAACATTTGTCCCGTCAACAATATTAAACTGCGAAATAGTACTGAAAACTAAACTGCGGACGTGACCTTTATTAAAGCGTTAAATCATCGAAGGGACGCTCACAATGTGTTATAAGGATAACCTTAAATTGACAACGTTTGTTATGGATCGATTCTCATATGTATATATATATACTACGGACAATAAGAGATGCACTAAATAAATAGTGATCATAGTTAACCCTAATTATGCATCAGTGTCTTATATAAATAAATATAATGTCCTAAACTTAGACAGTTAATCTGAAACAAAAAAAAGCACAGCTCATCATATCTTTTCCAAATAGATTCCTATGGAAAACTGTATTAAATACTAAAAACAAAAATGAAACAAATAATTGATTCTGTCCCAATATTTGTCCATCAAAAAAATGAGACAATTGATGCGAAGTAGCATGTTTTTGGTATGATATAGTACATAGAGCACTTAATTGCAAAAAAAAACAATTGAAGATTTGATGGTTATGGTTCAAACATTAACTGGAGACGTGCATTACTACAATTAGACCAATCAGCCCATGAACCATAACCACACCACAAATTGTTAACAAGTTGCAGCTCATTTTTCTTTTATGGTTATGTCCTTTAAATGAGTCATATCTTCTTATCCAATTTATTGGCATCAATCAGTTGGATTAAATGGCTTGTCTAAGTACTGTAGGACAATGTAGCTAGGAATGGGGCATTGCATTATTACAACTAGAGCTCAAAACCACAAGAGAGTCTCATTTTACTTATAACTTCTTTTTTATAAGTTAAAGAAAAAAAAATTGTACGAACTAAAATTATGCACGTGTATAATTGTTTACGAAATCTCGGGCCCCCTCCCACCTATAAAAGGAAAAAAAAAAAACAAACAATTTTGTTTATCCAATCCAATTATGGGACCAAATAAGTAGGGTCCTTAATAATGTTCCTGTTTCATTATTATATAAATCTCGACTAGAGCTCTTTGTGTTGTAATCATACTAGCAACTTAAAAGAATACAATTTTGATATGTATCTTTTCTTTTATTTCTTTTTTTTCTTTTTCTCTCTTTATTTTTAATTTTTTCTAACTCTTTATTTGGCAAAAACACGTGCAGTTATTGCCTTAAATTTTAACATACACGACCATAAATATAAATATATGGAAACATATTTCATTTCATTTAAATATGAGACAACCCGCTAAATTTACCTAAAGAAAAATCACCAAAAAATGCATTCGGATTAAAAAAATTGATTTAACGAATGTGTTTTTTATATTTAAAATGAATAGATTTGACCTTTGTTTGGAAGGAAAATAAGCTAAATATTGATGTAATAGGTGAAAACTTAATTCTCTTTTATAGGGTTAGTCACATTTGTTTATAGATCCTCTCCCTCTCCATATACCCAACCACCCCTGTTATATGAAAACAAAGTAAGATATATATATATATATATATATATATATATATATATATATATATATATATATATATATATATATATGTTTGTCACATGAGCATGATGCCAAAAGAGCAACTGGCTTTTTATTGGATGGTACCAAGTCACGCCATTGGCCATGGCCTACTCAATTCATGATTTGAAATATATATGTTAATGAAATTAAAAGGGTTTTTGTGGTTTGAATATATTAGTTTGATAAGGGGTTATATTAGGGTTTTATATATCCTAGCTGAAGATTAAGCAAGCAATACTAGAAAATATTCTTCAAGTGCAAATTTTAGTGGCATGTGGACAAAATTTGGAAGTAAAATAAGATGGAAAGGAATAGAAAAAGGGAAATAAATATATAAGAAAACAAAATAAAAGTCCTAAAGAATACAAGATCAATTTCGTCTACTTTAAAAAGTTCAATAACAAAAAATAGTTCTACAATTAATTTTCTTTTAACATTAATTACTCGTCATTTTCAAATTCCAATTTTAAACAAATATTAATTGAAATTCTTGCTATAAAAAAGTAGACCTCCAAACAAATTAGTAAATTATATATACACGGTCAGCTTCTCAAGTAAACCAAGGGGTTGAACCAAAAAACGAACCGGCTATAGTGACGGACCAAACTGTCGCTATAGCGTAGAAAACCGACTTTCTATATTATAGCGACAATTTTATCCATCGCTATAGCCATTTCGTTTTTTAATTCACCCCACCTTAATTCGCTGGAGCCAATTAGGTGAAATAAAACTTGTGAAACCCCACATTCAAACATTTCATGGAACCAATTAAGTGAAATAATCAAAGCAACATGACCTTTTTGTATAAAAAAGGTGTAGTGCCAATGTCAATGCCCTAGATCACAGTGTTTCATAATGATACAAATTTGCAGCTTTTTTCTTCTTCTTTCTTCACAGAAAAGTGCTTCTATAAACGTAAAATTCAAGCATGACTGTTGCGGGTGCACTTTAATATATAGAAAATTCTGAGTTGTTTTGAAGTGAAAAAAATTATGAACGTGTTATTTAATTGTTACATATTTATTATTTTTTTCGGGTAAACGGAAAATAATATTTATTAGTACTGAAAAAAACACATTTATAATGTTGGTGAAAAGAATATACTTGTTGCTCAGTAGAAACTTTAAAAGTAAATGTTGATATTAAAGTATTAAACAATATATATTTTTTGCCCAAAAATTAAACAATATACCATTTTGTAAAAATATTTTTATTTTTGTTATATTAATTTTAAACACAAGTCAAGACCTTTTGTTTCTTGTTTGTGTCACGTATCAATTTTATGGGTATTGGACAATATCCAGTTATCCATTGGTGGATTAGAGAGGATCCATGCATGGTCTTAATTCGACTCTTTGCACATTTAGAATTCGGCTACTTTCTTGTGGTTTGAGTAATTATGGCTTCTTGTGCTTTGTTGTCATTTTGGTTAGGTGTGTTTCTTGGTCTTTGCTAACCCTTTTTTGGTTGTTTGTTTATCTTAGCTTGGTTAGAGCTGTTAAGATTAGTGCATAGCAAAGGTTAATTGGGAAAAAATTAGTCTGAAAAAAGATTATCAGAGCAATAACTGCACGTCATTTAAAGTGTCAAGTGTCGATAGAATAATTATAAAATGTATATTTACTCGGACAATAATTTTTTTACACAGACAATATTAACCACCAAATATTATATAATTTGTCTCCCCATATATGCATTTGATAAAGTATAGTTTAGTCAGCTACCTAAGATCTAACTCTTGTGGGGTTGTGAAGATCAGCACAGACGTGTTTTTTTATTACCAAGTAAAAAATCATGCAAGTGCAAACCTAAAAATGGTGATTTGATATTTTGAAGTTGTTATTCGTGAAGGTGTAAACGAATTGAATCGAAGCTATTGAACTATAATATTTTAGACATGTTGAGGTGGGTCTTGAAAGTATTAGGCCGGTTCATTGGGTCAGCTCATTGGGTGGATATTATCTTTATTTTGGGGCCTATGAGATATTGGGCTGTGATAGTGGGCCGAATTACTAAATGAGTATGGTTCCACTTGGACTTTGACCGGTGTAGATTGGGGATAGAACTTTGACTGTCATCTCTGCATTGCATTTAATGAGGATTGGACAGGTCTTAGTCGGCTGAAAGTTGTGGGCCCGAAAAGTCAGTTACACACAGGACAAACCAGACTTTAGAGATATAAAGCAAGGATGACACACGGTAAAAGGTAACCAATTAATTATTGCTCTCAAGTCACTAGATATTTATTCCTCCATGTTTAACCTTGTGATCGCATGTACTGACTCTCACGCCGGAGCTATCCCCCGACGGTCAAGCCGTCAAGCTTTTGGTGTTGACTGTGTTTATTGTGCAGGATCAGGACGTCTTACGTGATTGGGACGTGGCAGAAAGATCTTGGCATTAACATTGGCGCTAGAAGGAGGGCTTTGTTCTAGTGTTCTTGAAGTTTTCAATCACAAATTGTAGCTGCTCTACGTCGGAATCCATGGTGAAAAAGAGTAGAACAGTTACCTCTAAAGGATACCTGATAGCTATGATTTCGTCTACACAATGAGTATTTGTCAAGGATTGATTGGGTCCTTCAAAGAATGCTCGGGCTGGTACTGCTTCCAAGCAGGTTTCTGAGGGTTCTCGTTCGAGAGCCCTGGATGATGCTGGAAGAAGATTGATTTTTGGTGCCGAGAAGAAGACCTGACCATGGTCGGAAAAGGATAGAAGGCATACTGCTTAGAATCCTATACCGAAATGGTCAGACTGAAAGACCGATCAAGTTAGAAAGAAGTCTACACTTTAAAGACATGTCTCGAGGCCTTCCTCGGGATCGAAGCAGACCCAACAGCCATTTTCCTGATGGATTGACCGAGAAGGGTATTCCGCCCTATTGGTCTTCGGGATTATGGTCGTAGCAGAGTAGACGAATACCCAACAACCATTTTCCTGATTGTTTGACCGAGAAGGGTATTCCGCCCTATTGGTCTTTGGGATTATGGTCGTAGTAGAGTAGACGAAGACCCAACAGCCATTTTCCTAATTTTTTGACCGAGAAGGGTATTCCGCCTTATTGGTCTTCGGGATTATGGTCGTAGCAGAGTAGACGAAGACTCAACAGCCATTTTCCTGATTGATTGACCGAGAAGGGTATTCCGCCCTATTGGTCTTCGGGATTATGGTCGTAGCAGAGTAGACGAAGACCCAACAACCATTTTCCTGATTGTTTGACCGAGAAGGGTATTCCGCCCTATTTGTCTTTGGGATTATGGTCGTAGCAGAGTAGACGAAGACCCAACAGCCATTTTCCTGATTGTTTGACCGAGAAGGGTATTCCGCCCTATTGGTCTTCGGGATTATGGTCGAAGCAGAGTAGACGAAGAAACTGATTCAGGGAGCATGCACCTCAGAATACCAATAAGGCATTTTGCCTTGAGTATCCCCACCACAGTGACAAAAAGTTTCACTGAATTAGATCCAGAAATCACACTCCCGAGAGTCCATTAAGGGCGCACCGCCCTGTGGGCACTTGTTTTCGAGGAAATCCATCTAAAGTTGCAGCTCCAGATAAGGAGTCCGACAAAGCCGTTGCAGTACTTCAGCAGAAGCAGAGCTCGTGGACATTGCATGCAGATGGATATTCTATTTTGGACATCAGTATAGCAGGCTATTAAGGAGTCGATCACAATGACAATTCCACCGCTGATGCATTATCGAAGCTAGCCACTACAGATGCTTATAACTTTGACGACAGATGGCGTCATTTCTTCGGATCAGATGCTGGCAAAGAAGACCAAGTACAAGAGTGTCAATTTTGTTCTCATTGATGAGAATCTTTATTAAAGGACCTTTTTCGTCATCATTGCTTGAACATTTGGTTCCATCCGAAGCAGAATGTTTTCTTCGGGAAGTTCATAGAGATATTTGTGGCAATTATTTGGCCCGAAGTTGTTGACCTACAAAGCACTTCGGCAGCGGTATTCTTGAAAGAACTGGGGATTCAGCACAGAAAGACTTCGGGTATTCTACTTTGGACCCATCTCCCACTATTGAGCCATCTCGGGTGTCGTCCAAAGCTGCAGATATTATTCGGAGGATTCATGTGGATATTTGTGTCAGTTAAATGGTTCGATCCCACATCAGCCACCAAAAGGCTATATTCGATTTTATCTCCTATACCTCTTGTTGTCTGGGGGGTAGTCGTATTGGATCCATTGCCTAGGGATCAGGTTAACAGACGTCAGCTCATAGGATCGAAGTTTAAAACATTCATGAGGAATTTCCGTAGCTTATTCATAATCTGACGGGCACAGCAAATGCCACCTCGGTGTTAGGAGGTTCGGAAGGACTCGATGACCATTCGATGGTAGCCTCTTCGGCAGGTGGTCACTTTGGCATTGTCAGGCCCTTCGGAGTAGGCAATTGTCGTCACTTTGGCATTGTCAGGCCTTTCGGGGTAGGCAATTGTCGTCACTTTGGCATTGTCAGGCCCTTCGGGGTAGGCAATTTTCGCCACTTAGACTTCGTCAGGCCCTTCGTGGTAGGCGAATGTCATCTTTTGGTTTTGATAGGAGGTTCGGGAGGACTCGCTGACCATTCGATGGTAGCCTCTTCGGCAGGTGGTCCTTTAGACCTTGTCAGGCCCTTCGTGGTAGGCAAGTGTCATCCTTTAGACCTTGTCAGACCCTTCGTGGTAAGCAAGTGTCATCCTTAGACTTTGTCAGACCCCGAGTGGTAGACAAAAATCCTTATATCTTGGTCCTTATTTAATTGTTTCACCCCGAGTGGTAAACAAATGTCCTTATATAGTTGTTATACCCCAAGTGGTGAGCAAGATTTTGATGGTACAAGGAGGATCAGCCGAATTCACTTCACACATGACCGATCTCACACTTCGGTAATGATAAGTATGCATTACTTTATTTTGTTCAAGTGTTGAGTTCGGATTATATTATCATTGTTCTTAACTGTTATATAGTTTGCTTAATTATTGACTAACAGTTTAAGATAAGAGGCACTTGCACAGTTTTCAAGTTGATTGATGATCCATTATTGACAAGAAATGTTCTCACAGAAGTAACAAGGCATGAAGTTAATATTTCATTAAATTACAAAATCGGAAACTTTTTACACAAGTTCTATAAATTAAAGGAAATAAGATCATTTTCAGCTAGCAGCTTCATCTTCGGAGTCTAGCAAAGATGGATCCAGTTGGGCAGCCACCATTTTTTCCTTGCCCCGATTCCGACACTCTTCGTACCCTTCATAATATACTTTCAAAATCTCTGCACCAAGCTCGTCAGATGTGCGGTAATCCGCCTGTATCTGTTTGACCAAGTCTTTGGTAAGAGGAGGGTCCCGTTCTTGAAGTGCCTTTATCTTGCCACGAAGCTTGCGACGTTTGGCCTTATGAACTTTCTTATCTGATCGAGCTTTCGTCTGAACTTCGTTGAGTTGAGTTGACAAGTTCTGATTGGCTACAACAAGCCCCTCTTTGGTAGTCTTCAAAACTTCGGTCTCTGCAACAAAGCGAATATTCATGGCGGCTAATTTTTGTTCGCTGGCTTTTGTCGTCTTCAGTTCTTCTCTGACTGAGCTCAGCACATCATAAGTTTCCTTCATGTCCTCCTTGGTTTGGGCCAATTCCCTCTGAAGACTTTCGTTGGCATGAAGAACAGATTCGCATTCCTCTTTCTCTCGGGCCAATGTAGCCTTCAGCATGTTGTTCTCCCTCCTCAAAGTCTCCTCATCAGACTCGGCATTTATATGCCTGGGACGCAGACGTCCGAAGACTGCATTTGCCTGCATGTATTCAACAATATCCAGTCAATTTCAAATATTTTGGCAAATGGAGAAATGTTTAACTGAGAAAACCCTCACGTACCTTGGCCAGATAACTCATGTCTTCATCAAGAAAATTTCCGTTCGTATGATTATCAAATCGGTGATCATCATTTTCCCGAACGAAGGCATCAAAGAGCTGGAAGGGGAAGTTGACGTTGTACCGAGGCCACATGGTCGGCTCCCCAGTGGCTTCATCATGAAAATTTTGTGTTGAAGGCCTTGTGGGGGAAGTCATCGGTTGATCATGGATGGGAGAGGGATCCATGTAGAAGTTTTCAGGGGAAGGAGATCAAGCTAGAGTAGTATCTCGAACTGGTAGAGTTGCAGGCGTTGGACTAGGGTGACTGTCATTTGGTCGTTTTCTCTTTCGAGATGGCATTGCGGCAGACTCGGTTCTTTCTTCTTCATTTACAATTGAAGTCTCCACGGGGTTTGTTGAAGGATGAGTATTTGAAGGAGGAACCCTAAGCTCATCGGGGGTTAAGGGGGTGACTTTGGCTCTCAACTTTTTGATCCGAAGAAGTTGTCTTCGATCATTCGCAGGAAGATCTAATAAACTTGTTCGAACCAATTTTGGGACGGCGGTTGGTGGTGTTGGATCAGCATTCGGTGGAATTGTGTCAGCAGTTGGCGGTATTAGGTCATTGGTTGGAGGTATTGGGTCAGCAGTTGGTGTTGGATTGGTAGTTGGAGGTATCGGATTAAAGGTCGGTTCGGATTCGAAAAGATCTTCGGAATCTGATAGGATGGAGATCTGCCTAGGCTTTCGGATGGCTCTTTTCTTTCGACGAAGTTGAAGAACTTTTTCTGGAAGAAGGGGTTCGTCATCTTCAGGTGTATGGGTCTGAGGCTTGTTGGTTGGTACTTCAGTAGGTGGGTTGAATTTGGAATAGGCCTCTGGTTGTGGCGGTTCAGCATCAACACTTGCAGATTTGCCGGCTGCGTTTTCTTCAGACGAGACTTCATGTTGTGAAGAATCGACAGTGGCTTCTACCGGTTTTCCAGCTAACAAATCCTCTAAGTCTTTCACCTCCGAAGGCGATGGTTTGATCAAAGTCACTACAAAAGATTAACAGTTTTACGTCAGAATCTACATCACAAAAATTTCAAATATTCACAAAATGAATTCATACTTACATTTGTGGTTGTACAACCACGCTTGGTTGGAAAGAAGTCTATAATTCCATTCCTCCCTCGGGAAATTGTCCAGAAGCTCTATTATCTCAGCCTCACGTTCTTCAGAAACGTCCCCGAAGTCCGTAGAAATCTTCTCGTCTGTGGCCCAGCCCGGTAAGGTGAGGACTTCGGGTCCTTTGACGAAAAACCATCTTTCATGCCATCCTTTGTTGCTTGAAGGAGTATTCACTAACAAGCGTCTCTCGAACCTCTCCCCTGTTTTTGAAGAATGCTTGCTTATGGTTTTAAAACCTTTCTCTCTGGATTGACCGACCTTGTATACAGTAAAGAAGAAGTCGAGCGCAGGTTTGACGCCAAGTTCGTGGCATAGAGCTATGAATGCCAAAATATGAATATATGAGTTCGGCATTAGTTGGGCGAACCCAACACCCAAAAACCCTAATAGAGTCACCACGAAGGCGTGTAGAGGGAACCGGATCCCTTTCTCCAGAATGGTCGTCGTAACAGCCATCCATCCTTCAGGGCGTTGGTACATTCGTTCTCCAGACATGGGAACTCTCATTTGGTGGGTATCCGGAATGTGGCAACGAGTTCGAAGCCTTTCCAAGTCAGCCTCGGTAACTTTCGAGGGGATGTTGGCGTGAACATACTGCTCTCTGTTCCTATAGAATTCGGAAGGACTGGGAGAGAATGTCGTTGTTGATTTCTTCTTAGCCGTTGCAGCAGCCTGATCAGAACTTGAAGCATTTTTGGTAGAGTTTGGGTTTGGAGGAATGGAACAAATTGGTGTCACTAGTAGGGGATGACCTTACTCAGAATCTTTAGACGCCATTATCAACAGTTTGCAGAGAATACAAAGAAAAGCTCGAGAGATAGAAAGAAAGCTTCAAGGTTCGAAATTCAAATTGGCAGGTAAAATTGTCAAAATTGGTAAAGTTTGCTTTTTATATTGACGGTTACACGGTAATCGAAGGCGGCACAGTTAATTCACAGTAATGATAGTGAATTGGAAAAGGTGTTATCCGATTTTGGGTCTAAATATCCTAATCAGAGTGGGTTTATGTCTGTTGGGCTTCCCATTTCTATCTCTGGTATCAATTTGGACCGATTTAGTTGGGCTTTGATGAGTTTCACTTTGGACCTCTTATGACCTATCATAAATCCTTTTATTCTGGACCGATTCCACTTATACTCTTTCATTAAACCTCCTGTTTAATAAAAGACTGGCGGGCAATGTTGGGCCATAATACTTTAGACATGTTGAGGTGGGTCTTGAAAGTATTAGGCCGGTTCATTGGGCCAGCCCATTGGGTGGATATTATCTTTATTTTGGGGCCTATGAGATATTGGGCTGTGATAGTGGGTCGAATTACTAAATGAGTATGGTTCCACTTGGGCTTTGACCGGTGTAGATTGGGGATAGAACTTTGATTGTCATCTCTGCATTGCATTTAATGAGGATTGGACAGGTCTTAGTCGGCTGAAAGTTGTGGGCCCGAAAAGTCAGTTACACACAGGACAAACCAGACTTTGGAGATATAAAGCAAGGATGACACACGGTAAAAGGTAACCAATTAATTATTGCTCTCAAGTCACTAGATATTTATTCCTCCATGTTTAACCTTGTGATCGCCTGTACTGACTCTCACGCCGGAGCTATCCCCCGACGGTCAAGCCGTCAAGCTTTTGGTGTTGACTGTGTTTATTGTGCAGGATCAGGACGTCTTACGTGATTGGGACGTGGCAGAAGATCTTGGCGTTAACAGAAGCGAATCTCAAATTCGACTTGAAATGTTAAATTCATACTCGAATTCGATTCAAATTCGAATTGTATTTAAAAATTTCTATACAAATTCGACTCAACTCGAATATTTATTACTCGAATTCGATCCGACATGGATCGAATTATATTCAAACTACTCGCGAGCTTCAAATTCAAGCTCGAATGTGAGTCTCCACATAATAACTAGCTTTATAATAAATATAATTATAAATTGAATTTGTTATTTTACTTAAAAATGAGAAAATATATTTACTATTACACTTTACAAATATAAAATCACAATTTAAATTAAAAAATAAAACAAAATAATAATAATTAATTATACTAATTTGATTTAATTTTGTATATATTATAAGAGAATGTATCGAGTATCTTATCGAATCTGTATCAATCGAGTATGTATCGAATCACAATCGAGAATTCGAGTAGTTTGAATCTTAAACGAGTTAAGTATAATCTTGCTCAGATTCTACTCAAATTTTTATTGGAACTATTTTTTATATTCAGATTTATATCATATTATTATCGAATCTGAGTCATACTCGTATTTTTTTGAATCAAGTCCGAATCATCAAGCCTGAACTCGTTTAGAGTTAGTTATTAGAGCTAACAAACCTTAACCATCATTATGTGAAGTGTGTTAAATGGAAAACAAATTGGAATTGCAAAAAAGAAGTGTGAAAACAGAATCCTATAACAATATCACATGTGTGATATATTCATAACTACAAATATGAGTGGACTACTTGAAAATTGGAAATCCAAATCGGACATAGTTACATATATAGAAGTCAAGATTCTCAGGCTCTGTTTGGCTTATACCTTCTTTTTCTCATGGCTTTCGGCCACATATATATAATTTTCCATGGTGGCGCACTTCCCTGCCCACAAAGGTCCCTCTGGCCAAGAATCTTTTAATCATACACAAAGTGAAAAATTTAAATCCTAGTTTATATATTTTTGGTCCTTTAAATGGAAAATGTAAATGAGATTTTCTGATTTTGTCAACTTTGGAGATGATTGCCTATCATTGTGGACCTCTATGTGAATTCCATCCACTTCTATTCCATGATTTCTTTTTTCAGGTCAATGTGATTAATAGGGTTTTATGTACTTTTGCATTCATTACTTGGTGAATGATTAAATTGTAAAAGGTAAGTTTTTTCTTTTTATAAGTGTTGTTTACATTTTCCCCCTTGAGGTTTAGACTTTTTAAGCCTTTGATGTTTTACTTGTATAAATTTAAGAATTAAAGTTTAATACACTGAGAGTGTATACATGGGCGGTTAATAACGTTGAAATGTTTGACGAAATTACCTTTGTTTTAATGATGTATCATAATTTTAACAACACTCGTGTATACATTGTCGGTGTATCAAATTTGAACTCTAAATGTAATTAAATCTTGATATTAATTCACATCCTTTTTGTGTCAAATTACTCGATTGATTTAAAAATCGAGGGGGATTAATTCAGGTAGATGAATTGTCTTCTTCTTCTCTCAATAATTTTTATCACTTTCACTAAAGTTTTCTCATAATAATTTTGGGATATGAATCGACTAACAAATCATGTTCCCTTCTCCAATGACTAACAAACCCTGTTTCCTTTGCGGCTGGGTTGCGGCCAGACTATATCTCCTCACCTCAAACAAGGTTTTCAAAACCTACTATCCGTGATTTCATCCTTTTTTAAGTGGAAATCGAACTCATGACCTCTAGATTTACGGCTGATCTCATGCTCACCTTTTAAACCATTGAGTCCAGCGGTATTAGGGTGTGTTTGCTATATAATCAATTTATCAATTATTCAATAAAACTTTGATTTATTTTTTCTATCTTCTTGTGAATTCAAGAAACTCTCGACCTAAAACGAAATATAAATAATCCTATTACGAATATTTGGTCCAGCATCACTTTTTACGGAATATTGAGATGCCAAATGATTTTGCATGGCTTAGAAGTGTTAGAAGAGGCCACTAGCCATTTGGATTCTCTCTACCATTTGGAATTTTGGTGATATATAAGACCGACAAACCTCTGTTATTTATGTATCTAATCTCCTAGTCGTTCGATCGGTCCTTGTCAATTAATTCTTCTACTTTTCTAGGTGATGGAATTAAAGGAATAGTGAGGCATAAAAAGTTTGAGAGAACTAACAATTTATTTATCTGCAGGACAACATTATTAGCTATCACAGTGAGTGAGAGACATAAGATTTGGTGCATCTTTGGTTTCTAGGTTTTGGAATTTTTAAATTCAAATCATGGACATATATAATTTTCATAAGAACATTATTCTTATATTTTTTCTTTTATAATATTAGCTTATTTTAATTAATGAAATATGTTTTATTTTGGATATTTTAAAAAAAATATATTAATTATGAATCATGTTATGCATTGCGAAAGTTTTCAACCGAATTATAATTATGATGTATGTACATACATAACTGAATGATCTCACCTAATTTATTCTCTCTTATCGATCGCATAAGCTTTTATGTTTGTCACAATTCAATTTCGCCAAATATTTGTCGACATATATCATTTTCCTTCTATTATAAAGTCAAAATATTGATAAGCTAACAATATTTACTACTCCCATTCATAACCGAAAATAGTAAGAATACTCCTATATGAAATAAAGTTGATGATATGTAAAAAAAAAAAAATTAAAAAAGGAAAGAGGTAGAATTAGAGATCAAGGCATTTTTCACCTATAATTAGAGCAGGAGCAAGGGATCGATAATTTTGAGTAATAATTCTCGTTATTCTTTTTCATTTTATCCTCAATGAAATATCTTAATTAAAAGAAGGTTTTTTACTTTTATTTTTATATTGAATATTTTTCTTTTTCTTCTTCATCTTTAATTTGTAGAAGCAATGTTTTTTTAGTAATTTTATTTGGTTTTAAATTCTTGTTATTTCATTTCATGTAAATAATTACATTGTTATTTTATTTTATTGCTAACTTAATTGTTTTGCCCCAGTTTTTTGAGAGAACAATATAATCTCATAATTTAAGTACATCATCATTATATATATATATATATATATATATATATTATAATATATCAAAAATAATCAATCAATTAAACTTTACTATAGGATGAAAAAATAAATTCACAAACAAACATGGAGAAAACACATATTTTATATGAGAGAAGAAATAAAATAACTTAAATGAGAATTAAACTTAAGAATTGAATATTACGGTTTCTCAATCTTAATCAATAAGTTAAGATCTCAACGACGTGCACTTGCAATCTTAAAATTTAGGCCTAAATATTATTATATTATTTATATAATAATTATATAAATAATTTATATTATTTATATAATTATAAATAAATAATTATACAACTAATTTATATTATTTGTGTAATTTTTAATTGTTTTATTTGTTATTTTACCTTTTTGTCCTTTGATATCAATAAAAATATATATTCTTTTTACACATAAGCACTCATTTAGCCTATTAGGATGTCACATCAGCAATTTCTGACGTGGCAGGCTCAATTGAATGAAATCGAAAAAAATTAATAGTTCAATCATCTAATTGACAAAATTGAAAGGTGAATCACCGAAGTAAAATATGGCATATAGTTTAGGATAGTAAATCATATTTAAGCCTAAAATTTAACACATCAACAATCTTATTCATCCAAATATAATTTGTTTCAAACGTATGTAATAAAATTAAATTCACCACACCATTTTTTTAGGGTCCTTTACATAAGTATACAACAAATAGAAAGTAATTATAAAAAAAGTACATCAACTAAATAATTACAAAAAGAGTGTAATTAGGACTTATATTACAAAAATAATACAATTCACATTAATAAAGAAACCTAAAATTAAGGATAACTAATAATTCAAATTCAAATTCAAATTCAAATCTGATCTCTAACAAAAATTTAAATCCATATTTCAAAATTCAAATCAAAATGAGAAAATTAAAAATAAAAATTATGAATGAGCTAATGTTCATCATCCTCCTCTTTCGCTGCCACGCCGCCGCCGCCGCCGCCGCCACCGGAGTTGCTATTCTGAATTTCTTTTGATGATTTGGTTACCCACAAAAATTAAAATGGTTACTTTTATACGAATTTTGACTAGTAACTGCATCACATTTAAAATAAAATTGGTAATCAAATAAAACTAAATTGGTTACCTTATCAAATGGTTTGGTAACCAATTATATGAAATTTGGTTACCAACTGGATCACATCCAAAATAAATTAGTAACCCAATAAACCTAAATTGGTTACCTTATAGGAAGGTTTAGTAACCAACTGCATAAATTTTAGTTACCAACTGCATCACATTCAAAATATATTAGTAAACTAATAAAACTGAATTGGTTACCTTATCAAATGATTTGGTAACCAACTACATGAAGTTTGATTACCAACTGCATCACATCCAAAATAAATTAGCAACCTAATAAAACTGAATTGGTTACCTTATCGGAAGATTTTGTTACCAGTGAAAATAAAGAATGGACCGGTGGCGGTGGGAGGCGGAGGGATCGAGGAGAGGGAGGGGCGGGAGGAGGAGGGGGTGGGGCGTGGGGTATGGGGGGAGAGGAGGGGGGAGGAGAAAGGGGGGTGGGAAGAGGGGGAGGAGAAAGGGAGGCATGAGGAGGGGGATGCGGGAGGAAGGGGAGGTGGTGAGGCGGAGGCGGGGGCGGGGGCGGGGGGCGGGGGCGGGGGAGGGGGGAGGGGGCGGCAGTAGCAGGAGAAAGGGGCGGGAGGAGAAGGAGGGGGTGGGGAGGGAGTGGCGGGAGGAGGTGGAGGTGGAGGCGGGAGGAGGGAGGAGGGGAGGCGGGAGGAGGGAGAGGCGGAGGGTGGGGAGGGGTTGGACAGGAGGAGGAGGAGGAGAAGAAGAAGGGAAACAGAAATGGAGTGGGAGAAAATCGTGGGAGTGATGAGGAGAAAATTGTGGGAGAGATGGGGAGAAAATCGTGTGCATAATTAAAGGGATAAGATTATACTCTTTTTGTAATTAAGTATTGCATTTGCATTAATTGTGTAAATATTTAATGAGTGCACTTTTATTATAATTATGTTTTTAAATGTACTATAAAATGTAATTGTTTCTTTTTATTACACTGAGTTACAAGTAGCTCAAATACATACATAAGCCCAATACCCTAAACGCAGTATAAAGAATAAGCTTTATATTATCTCGTACATAATCCAATGTTGTGATCCTAGTAAACAAAACAATAGTGGTGACAATTTAATTAGGGGTTGTTTTATTCTATATAAAATTGAATCAAAAGTTTTGAATATATAAAAAAATTTAAATGAGTTAAATGGAGTAAAAAATTTGAATACGTAATAAAATGATGTGTTTAATAATTATTTGTCTAAAACTTATGAATACGTTTATTATCTTATTTTAATATTCTGAACTATTATGAATAAATTTATTATGTAATTTTAAATAAACAATGTTATTTAAGAAAAAATAAGTATAAATTTTTTGATGAATTATACTATTAAAAATATAATTTTAGAAATAAAACACTAACAAATATTAATAACATTCTATAGTATATAAAATAAAAACAAAAGACTACAACAACATTCATGCATTAAATTGGTTATCCAATTTATTAAAAAAAATCAAAAACAATTTGTACATAACAAAATTTAAAATTTGTTTACAATAATAAACAAGATGGACATTGAATGTAAATTTTAATTGTCTATGATAGTATACAAGTAAAAATATCATTCAACACTACGAGGGTGTTTGATAAAAACTGAATGAATCTGAATCTGAATCTGAATGAGCTGAATCTGAATCTAAATGAAAAAAGTTGTTTGATAATTGACATGTCTGAAACATCTGAATGACAAAACTTTATTATTTTACCCCTCTGAAAAAATTCAAAATTGTTGTAAATTTATTTAATATTACATAATATAATAGTTAATATATTTTTTAAATTTTTAAATTTTTTTAAATTATTTTTTACTTTATTCAGCTGCTCATTCAGCCATTCAGCTAACAAATCTGACTTAGCTATTCAGCTCGTCCATCTTACCGATTCAGCTATTCAGATCAAAACAAACGCACTGACCGATTCAGCTATTCAGTCATTTAGCTCTAAACAAACACTCCCTACTTCTTATTCATTTTGTTACAAATTTTTGGATGAATCGTTCAGATACATTCAGAGTTTAAAAATTGTTAAACTAACAAAATGACTTATTCGATCGGATTCAAACTTATTCAGACACATTGAAAAGTAAACAAAGAGCCCCCTTACTATGCAATGTTAAGGTTGTATAATTATACTCTCTCCGTTTTAAAATTAGAGATAAATATAATAATAAATAAATAAAATTCAAATTCAAATAAACATTAAATTTTGAATTCAATTTAATACAATAATCCAATTTTAGTATAAATAATTATAACTATGATAATTAATAAACAATAAAAAGAAAATGGAAAAACCCAATCAAGTAACTCAATATATTTCTCTCTTTTTTTATACATTGACAATTTGATACACGCCTACACACCATTTTTACTGTCATTAAAAATCCCTTAACCTCATAGATATCATGAGCCCAATCACACCATTAAGCAAAATACCTTCCCTTTCCCTTTCCCTTTCCCTTTCCCTTTCCCTTTCACAGTTTCACTTGTCTTTCCCATTTCTTGTCTCCTTTTTCTTTCCCATCTCTCTCTCCAAACACCAACAAAATGGGATCGAAAATATAAAAAGACAGCAAAGAAAATGAAAGGAAAGGATGAATGTGTGTGTAGTACATCAACAAAGACACACAGTGGATGTGCATTGCATTATATGAGAAGGAATCTTTTTACCCAATTCCCCATAATTTCTAATATAACCACAATGAGGTTAAATTAAAGTACTCCTACAAACTCCAAAAAGTAACACCACTCATGTGCTCCATCTTTTTATGTCTTCCCCCCCCCCGCCCAACCCCCCCCCCCCCGAACCCCCAACCCCACCAGTCATACTATATATACCAAACAATTAAAAAAAATTAAATACAAGACCAAGAAAATAATAGAAAACAGCTACTTAATTAATTAACATTATCATTAGAATAACTTATAGTAATTGTTATATCTACTCTTGGAAATAATTAATCATTTAAGTAGAAGTGATCCTGTGTTATGCCATCAATACTAAATATTTTAAGTACTAAATGAAGTTGGGTCAGAGAGAGACTAGCCGCCTTCAGAAGGAGAAGTGATTAGTATGAAATTTATTTTTGGGTAAGTTGGTCAATTAGATAATAAATGTTTTACACGCATGTGTGTCAACATTTTATTAATTTGTTGACAAACTTATCAAAAAATAAAATACATGCTAACCGGATCCCCTTCAAAAAGAAAAAGGGGAAATAAATTATGAGAATTTGATATTTTTACAAATTAGGTTTTTTAGAGAGTGATTAGTATGAAGTTAATTTTGGTTAATTGACCAATAAAATATCGACATGCAGGCTGTGAGGTGATCTCTCTATCTGCATGTCAGTACTGTATTGATCAATTGACCAACTTACCATGAAATTAATTTTATGATAACCGAATCCGTTTTTCTAGCTTGATCCTATATTTATGTAAAATAAACTTTATATTAAAAAAATAGGCGATACATTGATAATAGCAGAATAATATTTATACTAAGTAGTGTCAATATGTATTTCTTTTAACATTAATGACACTTATTATTCTGATAGTTTAAATATTACTCTTACCATTTATTATTGGCCCAAAAATGGAAATAACGATTTTCAGTTGATATCGAACTTCACACTTTCAATATTGCAAAATGTAGAGGGTACTTTCGTCTTTAGAAGAAATTAATGTAGTGTCAAATACGAGAGTGATTAGTATGGAGTTAATTTTTGTCGATTGATTAATTTAGTGTCGACACACAGGTCGGGAGGTGATCTCTCTCTGCGTGTCAACATTGTATTGGTCAATTGACCAATATATCATAAAATTATAAAATTAACTTCATGATAACCGAATTCGTCAAATACTAATACTATTAGTTTTGGATTGCCCATATTATTCAAGTATAGGAGTAATTATGGGAAATTATGGCCATGCTAATAGTTAGGTGTTATTGGTATGCTCAAAAATGGCACAACCTGAGTGTTGCCTGAAAGGCATAGTAAAAAAGTAATGGCAAAATTTCATGATGCCCCTAATGGGACAGGGACAGAGACACAAAAGGGAAGAGTGGCCATTGGACCACAAAACCAATGGGAGGGAATAATAAAGTGTGAACATACTAGTAGCTCATTTCTTGCCTGCCATTTTTCTTCCACAAAGTTGCCCTAACCCATCTCTCTGGCATTCCTCTTCAAGGGATAGAATGGGAAATTTAAGGGCTCAAAGCAACTGTACACATCCCAATAGAAAATTTTGTTCTACTTATTTGGAATTTACACCAACCAAAATTTTTTATTTTTTATTTTTTATTTTTATTAAAAAAAAGACTTTCCCCGATTTACTAGTACTAGTAATTACTAGTATTTAGGAGCATTAAGATGATATAAATCATGACACCCAGTGGTGGATTTTATTTTAATAAGTAGAAAAGACATTTTATAATCCTAGCGTTCACCGACTAATCGAGTGGTAATGATATTATAATTACCAACTATGATGAACCCTATGTCACATTTATACATAAATGAATACTAAAATAAAAATGGTGGTACGACTCCAGTTTAATTTAATTTCCTAATAATTATTTAAGTCGTTTCATAATTTTTATTTATTAATCATCTTTAAATTAAACTAACCTAGCTAGCTAGCTTAAAGTTATTTTTAAGAGACAAGACACAGTATTAACTTGTAAATGTTGTAACCACTTATTACAAATATATAGATGAAAAAAGAAAGAGAGATAATTTTATAATAAAAGTTATATATATATAGATGAATCTTCCTAGATTTGAACTAAATTTTATCATAAATATTGAAAAATTACATCAAAATTCAAATTAAAATATGAAGATGAATATTTGATTTCGTAGAGCACAATGATTTTTTGACATATGCATTATTAATTATGTGTTTATTTTGTGTTTATTATGTGTTTATTTTGTATATGTCGATTTTTTGTTGTAAGTTACATGAATAACAATTATAAATAATAATATTTTAACGTGATGCATTTGATATATATATATACTAGCTATAACCCGTGCCTGAAGGCACGGTGTAACGAAAAATTAAATTAAAATTTGAAAAATATTACATTATCTAAAGACACATATCACCACAACAATTAATACATACTCAATCATCAATACATATCCAACCACCAAAACATCAAGCTAGTCGGTACTAATTTCAAGAAATTTCGGCAAAATTTCTTTTAAAAATAAATATCCAGAAAATTCTAAACCTGTTTACAAAACTTACAATCATCATTACATATCCAAACCACAAAAAAAATTATCATTTCATACCCAAAATTATCATAACCATGTATAATTAGTTAACTTTACAAAATACAGAACACACAATCATCAACACATATCTAACAACCAAAATATCAAGCTAGTCGCTACTAATTTCAAAAAATTCGACAGAATTTCCTTTAAAAATAGATATCCAGACAAATATAAACATGTCTATAAAACTTATAATCATCCACACATATCCAAACCACCAAAAAAATCATCATTTTATACCCAAAATAATCATAACCATGCATAATTAGTTAAATTTACAAAATACGGAACACAAAAAAATACATGTATGAAGAAATTAATACATACTCAATCATCAACACATCCAACCACCAAATATCAAGCTAGTCGCTACTAATTTAAAAAAATTTCGGCAGAGTTTCCTTTAAAAATAGATATCCAAAAAAATCTAAACATGTTTACAAAACTACAATCATCCATACATATCCAAACCACCATAAAAACCATCATTCCATATCCAAAATCATCATAACCATGTATAATTAGCTAACTTTACAAAAGACGAAACACAATGAATACATACATGCAGAAAATAGAGAAACAGCATGTTGAGTATAAGACCCTTTACTTTACAGCTTACACCATGTATCCTTCAATATATACCTGAAAATATTTGAAATTTAAAAATTATCGAAATATGTGAGTCAAAATTAAACAATTATAAATCTGAAACATAATGAGAACACATATTTGTATGTAGGGGGAATGAGAGAGAGAGCTGTGTGTGTGGTAGAATAGATAAAGGGTTTGAAATTTGAATAAACTGGAATGAGAGAGAGAGCAGCTGACGTAAACTTGATGTGACATTTGTCTATTTTCTCTCTCCGCTCTGTTTTATATTAAACTAACCTAGCTAGCTAGCTTAAAGTTATTTTTAAGAGACAAGACACAGTATTAACTTGTAAATGTTGTAACCACTTATTACAAATATATAGATGAAAAAAGAAAGAGAGATAATTTTATAATAAAAGTTATATATATATAGATGAATCTTCCTAGATTTGAACTAAATTTTATCATAAATATTGAAAAATTACATCAAAATTCAAATTAAAATATGAAGATGAATATTTGATTTCGTAGAGCACAATGATTTTTTGACATATGCATTATTAATTATGTGTTTATTTTGTGTTTATTATGTGTTTATTTTGTATATGTCGATTTTTTGTTGTAAGTTACATGAATAACAATTATAAATAATAATATTTTAACGTGATGCATTTGATATATATATATACTAGCTATAACCCGTGCCTGAAGGCACGGTGTAACGAAAAATTAAATTAAAATTTGAAAAATATTACATTATCTAAAGACACATATCACCACAACAATTAATACATACTCAATCATCAATACATATCCAACCACCAAAACATCAAGCTAGTCGGTACTAATTTCAAGAAATTTCGGCAAAATTTCTTTTAAAAATAAATATCCAGAAAATTCTAAACCTGTTTACAAAACTTACAATCATCATTACATATCCAAACCACAAAAAAAATTATCATTTCATACCCAAAATTATCATAACCATGTATAATTAGTTAACTTTACAAAATACAGAACACACAATCATCAACACATATCTAACAACCAAAATATCAAGCTAGTCGCTACTAATTTCAAAAAATTCGACAGAATTTCCTTTAAAAATAGATATCCAGACAAATATAAACATGTCTATAAAACTTATAATCATCCACACATATCCAAACCACCAAAAAAATCATCATTTTATACCCAAAATAATCATAACCATGCATAATTAGTTAAATTTACAAAATACGGAACACAAAAAAATACATGTATGAAGAAATTAATACATACTCAATCATCAATACATCCAACCACCAAATATCAAGCTAGTCGCTACTAATTTAAAAAAATTTCGGCAGAGTTTCCTTTAAAAATAGATATCCAAAAAAATCTAAACATGTTTACAAAACTACAATCATCCATACATATCCAAACCACCATAAAAACCATCATTCCATATCCAAAATCATCATAACCATGTATAATTAGCTAACTTTATAAAAGACGAAACACAATGAATACATACATGCAGAAAATAGAGAAACAGCATGTTGAGTATAAGACCCTTTACTTTACAGCTTACACCATGTATCCTTCAATATATACCTGAAAATATTTGAAATTTAAAAATTATCGAAATATGTGAGTCAAAATTAAACAATTATAAATCTGAAACATAATGAGAACACATATTTGTATGTAGGGGGAATGAGAGAGAGAGCTGTGTGTGTGGTAGAATAGATAAAGGGTTTGAAATTTGAATAAACTGGAATGAGAGAGAGAGCAGCTGACGTAAACTTGATGTGACATTTGTCTATTTTCTCTCTCCGCTCTGTTTTATATTAAACTAACCTAGCTAGCTAGCTTAAAGTTATTTTTAAGAGACAAGACACAGTATTAACTTGTAAATGTTGTAACCACTTATTACAAATATATAGATGAAAAAAGAAAGAGAGATAATTTTATAATAAAAGTTATATATATATAGATGAATCTTCCTAGATTTGAACTAAATTTTATCATAAATATTGAAAAATTACATCAAAATTCAAATTAAAATATGAAGATGAATATTTGATTTCGTAGAGCACAATGATTTTTTGACATATGCATTATTAATTATGTGTTTATTTTGTGTTTATTATGTGTTTATTTTGTATATGTCGATTTTTTTGTTGTAAGTTACATGAATAACAATTATAAATAATAATATTTTAACGTGATGCATTTGATATATATATATACTAGCTATAACCCGTGCCTGAAGGCACGGTGTAACGAAAAATTAAATTAAAATTTGAAAAATATTACATTATCTAAAGACACATATCACCACAACAATTAATACATACTCAATCATCAATACATATCCAACCACCAAAACATCAAGCTAGTCGGTACTAATTTCAAGAAATTTCGGCAAAATTTCTTTTAAAAATAAATATCCAGAAAATTCTAAACCTGTTTACAAAACTTACAATCATCATTACATATCCAAACCACAAAAAAATTATCATTTCATACCCAAAATTATCATAACCATGTATAATTAGTTAACTTTACAAAATACAGAACACACAATCATCAACACATATCTAACAACCAAAATATCAAGCTAGTCGCTACTAATTTCAAAAAATTCGACAGAATTTCCTTTAAAAATAGATATCCAGACAAATATAAACATGTCTATAAAACTTATAATCATCCACACATATCCAAACCACCAAAAAAATCATCATTTTATACCCAAAATAATCATAACCATGCATAATTAGTTAAATTTACAAAATACGGAACACAAAAAAATACATGTATGAAGAAATTAATACATACTCAATCATCAACACATCCAACCACCAAATATCAAGCTAGTCGCTACTAATTTAAAAAAATTTCGGCAGAGTTTCCTTTAAAAATAGATATCCAAAAAAATCTAAACATGTTTACAAAACTACAATCATCCATACATATCCAAACCACCATAAAAACCATCATTCCATATCCAAAATCATCATAACCATGTATAATTAGCTAACTTTACAAAAGACGAAACACAATGAATACATACATGCAGAAAATAGAGAAACAGCATGTTGAGTATAAGACCCTTTACTTTACAGCTTACACCATGTATCCTTCAATATATACCTGAAAATATTTGAAATTTAAAAATTATCGAAATATGTGAGTCAAAATTAAACAATTATAAATCTGAAACATAATGAGAACACATATTTGTATGTAGGGGGAATGAGAGAGAGAGCTGTGTGTGTGGTAGAATAGATAAAGGGTTTGAAATTTGAATAAACTGGAATGAGAGAGAGAGCAGCTGACGTAAACTTGATGTGACATTTGTCTATTTTCTCTCTCTGCTCTGTTTTATATTATAGATATATATATATATATATATATATATATATATATATATATATTGAAGAAATGAATAGTATCTTTAATAGGGTGTAATGTATACAATTATGGTTAAGTAACTCATAATTAGAAGTGGAGTATATTTAGACCAGAAAGGGAATACTCCCTCCGTCCCAAATTAATTGCTCAATTTTGACCTTTTTAAGTCAAATTGACTATTTTTAGAAATAATAATTAAGCATATATAAATATATTTCTAAAATTATAAAAATTAGGATTAGTAATAAATTGTATATACTTTCTTTTGATTATAATCTCTTCACCTATATTTTAGCAAAAATAGTAAAAAAATTAGTTTTAAAAATGGTCAATTTGACTTTAAAAAATCAAAACTGAGCAATTAATTTGGGACGGAGGGAGTATTATTTATTTTTAAAATTAAATATTTTAAATGGAATTTATAAAAAAAATTCACACTAAAAGGTGTATGGGCAATCATCGATGACGTTGTGAAGACAGCAACCCCCACTATCTCATCTCCCCTGACTTCTGACAAAAAAAAAACACATTCTGAAGGCCTCTGACCCAAATGACTCTACCCTATGCCTAACCCAACCAAGCCCTCTGCCCTTCCCCATAGAATGTTCAACGAATTTGGGAATTTGGGGTTTTTTATATTCTTGAGATACGAAATACTAATAATTTATTAATAATTGTTTATGTTTTCCTTTGCTAGTTAGGGGGTGTTTGATTACGTTTTAATACTATGTCTTAACAGTCTATCCCTTAATATATCTTAAATTTCCACATTTTTATATAAAGATATTTTTTAAATAATTTAGACTCATTTTTATATCTTAACTATTCAGATGACCTATTAATACAAACATGTGAGTTATTAAGATGCAATCAAATATCATCTTAGAGCATCTCCAGCAGATGAACTATATGACATCAGCAGATATTCGTCTTCAATCTTTCCAGCAGATGGACTATCTTGTGGACTATCATGCGAACTATAATATAAAATGATTAAAATAATTAATGAATTCAAAAAAATTCATTCCAATGACCATATTCCATCTAAAAAATAAATTAAAGAGATATTATTAATAAAAAACAAAAATCAAGTATAATAAAAATACATATTATTATTAACAAAATACTTACAATTGCTAAATGTTAGAGTAGTTGATTGAAAGATATAAAATGTATTGAATTATTGTACATATTTATATATTTTCCAATCACCCTAACAATTTTTATCCGTTATTATTTTTTTATGTTTTGATTATTGTACATATTTTTTTGTATTTCAAATTATTATATATTTTTTCTGTAGTTGATTAATGTATTGAATTATTTTTTTTATTCTTCCCACTTCGTCTTCTTCATCTCTTCTTCACAGACCTTCATCTCCTTCTTCATAGATCTTCATCTCTTTCTTCTTTTTCTTCTATCCTCTCTTATTTAATAATATTAAAATTATAATCCATGAGATTTTCGTTCGTTGATTTAGTCTTTTTAGATTGTCGGAAAATGGCTGGACTAAATATAGTCCATCTGCTGGTACAAAATCTGCTTCCTAGACTAAATATAGTCGAGGATTTTTACAACTCCGACCTGCTGGAGTTGCTCTTACTCTTCTATTTTAATGGATGAGTTAAACGCACTTTGCATTTTTTTTAAAATTCCATTTATAAAAAAGGTTTTATTGATCTTTTAGCTGGAATGTGTTAAAATGTGAAATATAAATATTTATTTATAAAAGTGTGAAATATAATATATAAAATAAAAATAAATTAGAGGATGCAAATTGTATTTAATTGTCAATGGGGGTATAGTAATTGGTTTGAGTTAATATTTTAATATCTCAATTTGGAATTACTTTGATACTTGCAAGGTTCTATTATAGATGTATGTTATGAATTTATATAAGTATTCAAAAGTAATAAAGAAAACAATTTTTTTTAAAAACCAATAAAATTGTTATATGAAATTATTTTACTTTTTTTATTTTGTTGATGATTGTGTCATTCTTGTTTTAGATAATACAAAAATGATACACATAAGTTAGTCAAAGTTTTCAATTTGTGCCTATCATGGGATATGTCAACAAAAAATCAATTAATAATTATTATCTTGACACATAATCAAGTGATCCGGTTAGCATGAAGTTATTTTTTGGGTAAGTTGGTCAATTGATCATTAAAATATTGACACACATACAATTTCACTTGCGTGTCAGTATTCTATTGGTTAATTGACCAACTTATCTCAAAATAAACTTCATACTAACCACTTTCATAATCAACCATTCTCAGCATCATAACCAATTAAATTGACATGAAAATCTTATATATTTATATCAGTTCCCGATGCACAAACAGGGGGAGGAATTTAAAGTCATCAAATATTTTAAAAACATATGTATTTTTTTGATTACATCTTAATGATTTGAATCTACAAATTTATTCATATCATTTATTTATTTAATGATAATGCTATACAATTTTAACTATTTAATATAATATTTTTGTATTTAAAATCATAATTCTGATACCCAGACAAACAAAATTCAAATCTATCAACTTTATAATTCACAATTACTTCAACAAAGTTATCTGTATGAAGTTTTGCACCTCTCGAATCTCAAAAAGTTATTATGAAATTTTGAATTCATGATTTAAAATTTATTACTCAAGAAATTCTTAAGTTGACCAAATTGATATATTGTGATCCAAGTAAAAATATTTTAATTTCATAATTTTTATTTATTTATTTGAATTTATACATCTCAAAACTAGGAAGAGCCTAGACAATTTCTTATATTTATTGGACTTGGAGATTTGAATTTACATAAAAAAGATGATGGCATATCATGATTTTATAATAAATTACTTTAAATATGACTGTTCAAAAAACAAGAAGGTAAAATAAGCAAGTGGAGTAGTATGCAATAACACAGTAATTGGTGGGTACTAATATGAAATTTCCAAAAACCGACAAAATACAAAATGTGTGGTAAAAGCGTAAATCTTTCCAAACACAATGGTCATTTATTAAGTTTCACTTTCCCCTCTTGTGATTTAACTTTGGCGCAGTTTATCAGTCCCCATCTGAGTGAAGAGAAGAAGTGAGAGAATCACCCTCCCCCTGAAAATTGATAGCCAAAATTTCCTAAGCTAAAAAGCCCAAATTCATCCCTTTTGCTCCAATCGAATTCCCCCATCAAATTCCGAAATTAATTTCTCATTCATTTTTCAGTTTTATACAAATCTTGCACTTTTATTGAATACCCATTTGTCTATTTGCTCAAAATGGAGAGCCTAATGACCAGTTATGAGCTCAAAGTTTGTGGGTTTGTGTAGGTTTTTCCAAAAGGGTCTTCATTTCCCCTTTTTCTCTCCTCAAAGCTCTTCTTATTCCCCCCTTTCTCTCTCTAGAATGGCTTGCAGAAGGACCATACATGGGAATTTGGATCCGGAGAGGAAGAGGAGTGGTGGGTTGAGGACCAAACAGGCCGGAAGGGGGTCTTGCCGGGGTAGTTAGATTATTAGAGCAGAAAATAATAAAAATGAGCTTTGTTTGTCTCTCACTATATCTGTCTCTGTTTCTCTCTCTATATGTATATTCATAGCATCATCATCCTTGTATGGTTGGGTGAGTGTTGATTCAAGAAATTAATCTTTTAACTCCTAAGAGAAATGGGGTACCTGTTAAAAGAAGCTTTGAAAACTCTTTGTGGAGTTAATCAGTGGTCTTATGCTGTTTTTTGGAAGATCGGTTGCCAAAACCCAAAGTAAGTTCAATATTTTTCCTTTAATGGATGAAAATCTCTGTTTTTTGATTGCCCACAAAATGGAGAAGAAATTAACTCTAATATCCCCTCTCCTCTTTTTTTTTCTTTTTCTTTTTCTTTTTCTTTATTTTTGTGTGTGGCAACTTTAGTATAATTTTTTTTTGAGTAATGATAAAATTGAGGAAGAAGAAAAGGATGGCTTTTTAATTTTCTATGTTCTTTTTGCAGTTTTCTTGCATTTTGTTTCATCTTTTTCTTTATAGAAACTTGTGCTGACACCTGTTTGGTTTTTGAGAAAATGGAGGAGACAATGTAGACTGATATTCGGCTTTTTTGAAGTCTATGTAAATCTTTTTATGGTTACTACTTACTAGTACATCTATTTATTTATGTGTTCTTTTTATGCACTTGTTTTGTTCAGTTGCATTTATTGTCATCTTTTAATTTTAATTTTTTTCTGAACTCTGATTTCTGGAAACGTGATGGAAAAGAGAAAATATTGTTCAATCATCAATGGCCATGTTGTTTTTAGCTCTGCGAAACAAACAAACTTCTAAAACATGGTAATTTTGGCAGAATTCATTTGCTTTCCCAAAATTTTCTTTTTGACCAAAAGGGAAGAAATTTCTGTATATTTTAAACATGTATGAATATATAAATTTTTATTTATGAGTTAAGTTTATAATCAATTTTTGTCTAAGATCGATTTTGATGTATTAAAGGTTTTTGAGTATTGTTGTCTTGTTTTGTGCTTTTATAATCTGATATCTTTTACTTTCTGTTTTTGAAGTTTTCTGTTTGGTCCTATCTGTTTTGTCACATGGCATCTTATCGAGGAAAAGTAGATCTCTTTCAGCTTGACATAACCCTTTCTACGGTTACAATTTCATAAATATAAATCTATCTTAGATTTAACTCTTATATGACATATTTGTTTGATACCCTTTGTTCCAACTTTTTTGTTTCAAACAATTTGTTTTGATGTAAATTATTAAATACGCTACTAGAACGTGCAAAATATCTGAGATCTGTTGCTTACTTGCTTTCATAGTTGATGTGGTATTTAGGCATTTTATAGAATTTCTTGATTTTGTATGTAGATCAGTTTGTTTCCGTTAATGGTGTACTTATTTAACTAGAAAATGATTTCTTAGTTGCAAATTTTCAAAGGATGTATATGGTTGCTCAAATTTTCTCATTGCAGGCTTTTAATTTGGGAGGAATGTTATTATGGCCCTATAACTTATTCTAGTCTTCCACACATTTCTGGGATTGAGAACCCAGACGTCTTTGATGAGTGGGAAGCTTGTTGGGTTTCTTCTGAAGCTCGCAATTCTCCGCTTGGGGTACAAGCAGGGGAAAGAGTCCAGCCGCTTGTTAACAAGATGATGATGGAAAATCATGTTAAAGTTGTAGGAGAAGGGTATGCTTTTATATTTTATTGTTTATTCTTATGTTGCATGGACTCTTCTAAACTCCAAAAGTACCGAAACGAGTACAGGTATTTTTAAAAAATAGGTGTATCTGTGTTGTGTCCTTTTAAGGATTCTTCTGGGGGTTGCCGAGTCCAAGTAACATAGGTTTACTCTAATTTATCTTGTTGGTGCTTTCTTGTTGTGAATGAGAAATTTAAAAGAGTTCTCTTTTATAATTTTGTTTTCAGGCTAGTTGGGCGGGCTGCATTTACTGGAAATTACGAGTGGATTCTTTCACAAAACTATACTAGAGAATCCCATCCACCAGAGGTATGTATCATTGGATGTCCTTCTAATAACTAGAGGTACAAGATTTTCAAAGATGCATACGCTCTGATTCTTAGTCATATACATTTGCATCCTTGCTTAATTCCTGAATTAAGTTGAAGTTCATGAGGAAATTCAGGTGATTTAATTTCAATTGCAACTACAATTGGTATCTGACAAATTCATAACAGTGTCTAGCTGGTTTAAAATTTTCTTGAGAAAAATAAAATCAGTAATAGAGATTTGTACAAATTTCTAATGTCTTCTTAGACCCTACTACGATACATGGTTTCTTGATGACTTATCAAATAAAAATATATAATATGTACTTGGTTTTTTGATGTTAAAAACCTTACCTTACTAAGACATTTTTTTTTAAATTGTGGATGCTCTTAGGTACTAAATGAATTGCGTCAACAAGTTTCAGCTGGAATGCAGGTATGATAGTTTCTAGCTGTTTCTATGTCAAATATGACCTCGTTTTCTGCTCAGTCACAGGATCTACTCTTTGTTTGCAGACAATTGCAGTCATTCCTGTTCTTCCCCATGGTGTTCTCCAGCTTGGTTCATCATTAGCTGTAAGCACTGGAATCTCTCCCCCAAATTTTTTTAAATCCACACATGAGTGTGTACATTACCTTGTAGTTGTCTCCAGTGTAAGGAAGCTTTTGACATAGTTAGACTCAGCATCATGAGGTTCAGCAATTCTTGACTACCCACTAAAATCAATGATAAACCCTGGGTTGGATGCAGCCCTCAATTTCTGTGGCATAGTTCCCTACCATTTTGGAAGTCCGTTATTTTATCTCCTTGTTTGTATTTTGTTCAAAGTTGATGTAGTTTTTCAGTATTGGCTCCAGATAAATTAATCTTTTTTCCTGGCTTTTTCTGACTTAGAGACTTGGCAGTACAAGTTTCATGTATTGTCTGTACTTTCTCCAACTTGTCAAATGTCAATGATTTTGTTATCGTTCTTGTTAGGATTTTATTCAGTGTCAGTGTATTTTTCAGTTTTGACGACAGATAAATTAATCTCATTGCATGTACAATTCTGAGTCAATAAGATTCACCTCTGACTAGGATACAGAATTAAGGGATCTCTATTTAACCAGCCTAATGATAGATCCTCAATACATTGATTCACTGACACTGGATAGAGATGAAGTTAACAGTATTCAGTTTGTGCTATATTCTACATTAAAGTTCACAAGTAAAATAGTAGTTCTATTGATTCTTGTAATTTAATGGATTTCTGCTTAGTTCATTGCTTTATCGCCTCAACTTTTCTAAACATTTCTATGGGCATCTTGACTGGCTCAGATCATGGAGAATACAGGATTCGTGAATGACGTGAGGACTCTAGTTCAGCAACTTGGATGTGTTCCTGGTGCTTTGTTTTCTGACAGCTATGCAATTAAGGAACCTGTCCCAAAGACAGGAGCATCGATAGGTCTCCGAAAATCTGCTTCGATGGATTCTTCTGGGAAATCTAAGGTTACAGACTTGAGTCACTTGACTTCTTATATTAATGATAATTACAACCAACAAGACAACTCTCCAGCTTCAAGGGGGGTTGTTGAAACCTCTAATTTTCTAATTAGACAAATCCAGGATAACTTACAGTCTACTGGTCCAACCTTTCAATCCCGCCAAAGTTCTTTTAAGACCAATGGTCATGGTCATGCTGAAGTAATTCCGGTTATGAAGCCAAAGAGCCAACTAGAAAATGGGGTGGCAGCAGCTGAGATCATCCCTTCGAATCTAGAGGTGTGGCTTAACGCGGAGACTTCTTTTCACATTCTAGGTTCCAGAATGAATCAACAACCCTCTTCTGGCCCATTAGCTACAAATTATGGCAGTCTAAGATTTCTGGAACAACAAATGTTGGTAGATGCTGTTGGCGGAGATCATGTTAATAACAGGCTAAATGAATCCAATATCTATAGTTCACAGCGGATAACAAATGGAGGGTTAGCTACTAGTTCTCACAAAGGTTCCAGCAGTGTCATATCGCATGAAGCAAGCGACTTACACAATGGTTTGGGTGGTCACGTGTCAACAACATCAAATCCATCATGTCTTCCAGCTGCACATAGGCTGGCTAACACTAATGTATCATCGGTTTGTGCGAGTGGGTTTCAAAATGTTGCACAATACAAAACAGAGGTGTCTAATTCTGGTTTTGCAGAAAATTTGACTACTAGTCAGTTACTATCTGATAGCTCTGATGACAAACATCAATTCATGGACAAGAAGTGTACTCAAGTTGATTTGGATGAGGGTAAAGCAGAAATGGAAAATGATATATTCCATGCTATTAGCATCCCATTTCCTCAGTCGGATGAACATATCAGTTTGACTGGGCATATTCCTGGTTATGGCCATGATGGCCAAAAGCATGACTATGGTTACCAGAGTACGGGACTGAACAATGCTCAATTTGAAGATACATATGTCCAGGCACAATCTGGGGATGAATTGTTCGATATTTTGGGTGTAAATTTTAAGAACAAACTATTTTACGAAAGCTTCCTAAATAACGGGCCAGGCACAAACTCACAAAATGCGGACAAGAATTATTATGCCTCTAATAAACTTCAGAATGTATGTTCCGGGTTACAGTTGGTTAATGAAGGAAACTCAGACAGTGGTATTTTCTCTGTGACGGGAACAGACCATCTTCTAGATGCCGTGGTCTCTAAGGTTCAGTCTGCTACGAAGCAGAGTTCAGATGATAATGTGTCTTGCAGGACGACATTGACAAAGCTTAGTAGCTCCTCTGCTCCTCTTGCGTCTCCCTCCACTGTGCGGGCTAATGCTTCCAATCAAATGCAGGAAGAGTTATTTGACCTTTCCAAGTCTCTAACAAAAGCTGGGGCATTAGGTTCTTGTTCATTTAAATCTGGTTCGTGCAAGGAAGGTGTAGGAAGCTATTCCCAAACAAATTCCTTTTTTGGATCCCAAATTAGTTCGTGGGTTGAACAAGGTCATGATATGAAGAGTAGTACTAGTGCCTCAACTACATATTCCAAGAAGACTGATGAAATCAGTAAATCAAATCGTAAAAGGCTTAAACCTGGAGAGAATCCTAGACCCAGACCAAAAGATCGACAGATGATCCAAGATCGTGTGAAAGAGCTCAGAGAAATTGTTCCAAATGGCGCAAAGGTATTGTTTTTTTGTTTAGCACTCTTTTTTTGCCTATAACTTTTTATTTCAAGTTTCATTTGTTTAGTTACTGAGCAATCACACACCTGTTGTGGTTAACACTTAACAGTGTAGCATTGATGCACTACTGGAACGCACTATCAAGCATATGCTTTTCTTACAAAGTGTCACAAAGCATGCTGACAAGCTAAAACAGACAGGGGAGTCCAAGGTACATACTTGCTCTCTGTACTGAGATTCTCTAGTTTCTTCCCGATTCTTCTCATGGCTATTTTGTCGTTTTAGTGTTTGATTGTTGATAAAACGACTTGCAAAAAGGTGAGAAAAATAGCTTGGCGTATTATGTTTGGACTACAAGATCCTCTCATATGACTATTGCTGAGATAATGACATTACAATATTTGGGGAAAGAGAGGTTTATTCAAAGTTCTGCAGAAAGTAGCTACTAATTAGTAGCTATGTAGAATGATTGAAACAATGTAAATTCATGAGATGCTAATTGTTTTCATGCCAAACCGCAGATTATCAGCGAGGAAGGTGGACTACTGTTGAAGGACAACTTTGAAGGGGGAGCAACATGGGCATACGAGGTTGGCTCACAATCTATGGTCTGCCCTATCATAGTTGAGGATTTGAATCCCCCTCGTCAAATGCTTGTGGAGGTAGTAACTTGACTATTGTATATCTCAATATTGAAACTGTGTTCTTCCCTCTATAGCTATAAGCTTAATATTTTGGCTAAAGTCAATCTTGTTGTACTTGGTTTGATTTACCTTTTTAGTTGATTTATTATGTTTTTGTTTCCTCTATTATTTCTGGAGATAGATGCTTTGTGAAGAAAGAGGGCTATTCTTGGAAATAGCTGATATTATTAGAGGACTGGGATTAACCATCTTAAAGGGGGTGATGGAAAGTCGGAATGACAAGATTTGGGCACGCTTTGCTGTAGAGGTAAACTTTTTTATTTATATTTTAATTGCAAATAGAACTTAGATTCCGCTCCATGAATCGTTAACTCATTTACACACGCTAAAATCCTTTAGGGATGATTTTAAGCTAGTGAGGGTGTTATCATGCTGTTTTAATTGTTCTTATAATCTCCTACCAGACTTTATATGTAAATTTTTGTAAACAGGCTAACAGGGATGTGACAAGGATGGAGATATTTATCTCCCTTGTTCGCCTCTTGGAGCAAACAGTCAAAAGCAGTTCAGCACCAGTCAGTTGCATTGGTAATGACAATGTAAGTTCCCGCCAGCCTTTCCACCAAGCTGCCTCCATACCTGCAACTGGTATGCCTTGTGGTTTTCAGTGAATCACCTTATATTTCAGTTTTGGATCTGGATATGTTGAGAGCGAGTGCAGTTTATGCTTTTGCCATGACTAACATTGATCCCAAAGTGATCTATATTTTGGTTCTGAATCTAGCTGACAATTTTGTCTTCCCATAAGCTCTATGCTGGGGAGATTTGTGCGGTAGTCGTTTGCTTCTAGAGACGGTGGTTGAATGTAACATATGCTGTAGAACTGTTGTTCTTTTTAAATGTCTCTCCTTTTTAGTTTTTGGTTTCCGTCAACTAGGTGGTTGGTAAACTAGTCTATATACTGTGGGGGAGCGGGTTATAACTAGAATCTGTAGTGGATTCTTAGATTACAGATGTATAGAGAAAATGGGACATGAAATGAAGGATGAGGTGTTTATTTATTTAGCAGACTTTTCTTGGTCTTCATGCAATCTGTTTATTCACTTGATTCCTGGTTATGTTCTTTGCTCCTAGTAAAAAAAAGAAAACTGAAAATTTTGCAATGCCTATTTAACATGTGATGTAGAATATAATGTCTATTTTAGGTATATAGAATTAATGTTCAAGTGCAGGATCCGGATCTTTTATAAGGATTTCTATATGAGGATCTTGTGAGGGTATGCATACAAGAATTTAAGATCAAGGGAAGTTACCAATTATTTTTATCCAGTTTAAGTTAAGAGATGTATTATTTCTTATTTTAGACTATGAAGCTAATTAAGTAGATTGAATTCTATCATGTAATCGTCCATTCTAACGATTTTGCAAAGGAACAAGTGTGTTTCAATAGATTGAGTTGTATGAAGAACTTCTCTATGGTTTGGTTCTTAATCTTTATATATACTAGTTAATTAATTATAAATTGTAAATTATTATATTAAAATAATAGTAGTAGTAATAATAATTTAAATATGGACAAATTTAATTATAGAAAGGAAAGATTTATAAAGTGATGTAAATATATTCACAAAGAAATATGTGCCTTTAATTTTAGAACGAATTAAATAAAATTATATATTTCTAAATTTAGAACTCCTATGGTACATGGAGAACAAATTACAAAGATATATTTATATTTCTTAATTAGCATAACTGAATGGTATTTTCTGGGCCAAAAAGAACAAACGTTTCGTGCAAGTGCATTTGAAGTTTTTTTAGTTTCAAATAAACGTGTCATAATTATACTGATTACTCGATATTTACATTTACTACTTATAAGACTCATTTTGTTGTTAAGCAATTAAATGACTAATATAATCACGAAATTACATTTCCCATCCAAAATATAAATTTATTTTCATAACCCTAATTGTAGCACCCCTTTCTCAAAATAGAAAGAGAGATTACGCACAAAATATAATAAAAAATGAATAACTCCAACAACTAATAAATTATCACAAGTTAAACCACAATAAATTCTAAACAGTCTCAAACCATAGTGCAAAATATTTATTACAACTCTAAATATATCAATGTATCACAATTTGAACAAAATATCTAAACCATTTGAAATGAAGAGAGCTCTCATCACACTTGCCCTTGACCCATTTGATTATCCGTCAGAAGAAAAACACAACATGAGTCAAATGCCCAGTACGAATATAAAATACAAGAATAATGAAATTAAATAATTAACACAATTAAATGAACTGTACTGAACTAAAATGAACAAAACGAACACAACAAAATAATAGGTTGAATGAAATGGCTGGTTGTTATTTCATACCGAGCTCGGAACAAAACAACTTGCCACACATACAAGTCAAATAATGCCACACAGACAATCAAAATAATGTCACACAGGCAATCAAAATAATGCCACACATGCATAACATACATCGGACTAGGCGGATCCAGATGCATGCAAATTGAAAGGAGTGTTTGACACAAAAATTACCAATCCGCAGAACAGAATAGAAAATTAGTGTCGACTCATACGCCTCCTACAAGAAAATCACCAAATGACCAACTCCCACTGGAGTACAAAATGGACACGCCGTAGACTGATCATACCGTCACGGAAGGTGTCATGTCTCAGTGCCAAGAGTACATGCATGTGATACCCTCACATGTGGTTATAGCTTAGGTATACGGTATATTCTAACAAAAATATCATGTCACAACGCATGCGACACAATATTAACACAAATGAGTTTTAAAATGTACATGTTAAATCAGAACGAATTATCAACACAAAGTCTCCAAAAATATACTACCATGTACATTATTACAAAAATTGAAATAAATATTGAATATGATAAACGATTTCAAAGAGTACAAGTTATGATATTTCGAATATCAATATAAACTCTCATATGAATTCCACAATGATCAAGATATCGAGACAATATCCGAATTTAAAATAAGAAGCAAAACTAACAAACTAAAATTAAAGAGTATCGATGAATGAATACGAAATCCGTACATGGAGTAAGTAATGTAATACTCAAAATATATTCCAATTATAATTTGTTACACTCATTCCGTCCAAACTAATCAAAAGAATAAATAATTAATTAACTTATAAACTAAATGATAATTATATTATTTATTCTTCTGATTAGCTCAGACGGAAGGAGTACAACGAATTATAATTGAAATATATTTTGGGTATTACATTACTTACTCCAGGCACAAATTTTGTACTCATTCAACGATACTCTTTAATTTTAATTTGTTCGTTTTGCTTCTTATTTTGAATTCGGATATTGTCTTGATACCTTGATTGTAGTGGAATTCATATGATAGTTTATGTTGATATTCGAAACATCATAACTTGTACTCTTTGAACTCGTTTATCATATTCAATCTTTATTTCGATTTTTGTAGTAATTCACATGAAAGTATATTTTTGGAGAATTTGTGCTGATAATTCGTTCCGATTTAACATGTATATTTTAGAACCCCTTTGTGTTAATAATATTGTGTCGCATGTGTTTTGACATGGTATTTTTGCTAGAATATAGGGTATACCTGAGCTATAATAACCTGTGAGGGTACTACAGACATATTCTCTTGGCATCGAGGCATGACACCTTCCGTGACGGTGTAATTAGTCCACAGAGTCTCTGTTTTATACTTCGGTGGGAGTTGACCATTTCGTGATTTTGTCGTGGGAGGCGTATATATGAGCTGATCCTAGTTTTCTGTTCTGTTATGCGGATTAGTGATGTTTATGCCAAACACGCCTTCTGATTTGCATGCATCTGGATTCAGCTGGTCCGATGTGTGTTATGTCTGTGTGACATTATTTTGATTGCATGTGTGACATTATTTGACTTTATTGTGTGGCAAGATATATTTCTGTTTTGTTCTGAGCTCGGTATGAAATAACAACCAACCATTTGATTCAGCCTATTATTTCGTTGTGTTAGTTTTGTTCGTTTTAGTTCAATTTAGTTCATTTAATTGAGTTAGTTATTTCGTTTCATTATTCTTGTCTTCTATATCCGTATTGGGCATTTGGCTTATGCTGTGTTTTTCTTCCGACAAATAATCAAGGGGGTCAAGGACAAGTGTGATGAGAGCTCATTTCATTTCAAATGATTTAAATATTTTATTTAGATTGTAATACATTAGTTTATTTAGAGTTGTAATAAATATTTTGCATTGTGATTTGAGTCCGTTTAGTATTTATTATGGTTTAACTTGTGACAATTTATTAGTTAGTTATTGGAGTTATTCATTTTCTGTGTTCTTTCGTGCAAAAAAGGGGTGTTAGACTAACATTGCTTAGAGTAAAAGTAACTCGGTAAACCAAATTCTAACTCTTTTGCATTTTTGGTTTTTATTTTTAAAGATAAAACAGTCTCTGCCTTTTGCTAATAATTGGCTTAAATACACTTTAAAACTTAAATTTTTTTATTTTATATAACTTAAACCTCAATCTTTTAACTTTAAGATATTAATCTTAATTGTTTATAAATTTTTATAAAGTAACCCTTTTGGCTACATACATAAAATAATTGAACCGAATGAGAGTATTTTGAATAATTTTATTTTTAGATATATTTGAAAAGCCCATAAAATTTTAGACACATGATTAGTGTGTGATGAAAAAAAGAGAGGAAAAGATGAAGCCAATATAAATGATATTTACTCTTAAAAAACTTAATTTTCCATATTAAAAGAGAACCTTAAATATCTTTAAAAATACAAAAAATTATGGACGTGTGACTAATTAATTAATGCGTGATGAAAACGGAGAAAAATTAATCGGAGCCAATATAAATGACTTATACATTTTAATTGCACTTTCATTTTGAGTCATGGGTTTTATTTCGGTAAAATGTTAAATTCAGTGCATGGCCAAATAAGTTAATTTATAAAAAAATTAAGACATTAAGGCTTAATGTCTTAAAATTTAAATATTAGGGTTTAAGATGTAAAAAGTAAAAAATTTAAATATTTAAAATTTTTTTAAGTCAATAAAAGAGAGTAAAAAAGGTATATATTGATCAACCCATAAGCATATTCGTTTTTCTTCTATCAAATATAAGCCCTTAAACAATATCAATATGTCTGTCAGTGGTTTGAATTTGGTGTGCAAACTGCAAGAAATAGTGTCCCATAGTTATGAGAATATATTAATTTCTACCAGGGTCCAGGAAAGTTGTGAGTCCAGTCAGTCCAAATCAGACTAATATATTATTCCCCAAGCTAGTTTTTTTTTAAATAAAACCCTAGCTAGATTAATCATCTCGCACCAATAGTATTGTACCGTTATGAATCAATACCACGAAATTCTGGAAAAATTAAATTTATAGGGAGGGCCTGATTTCACTTTTGCTTGATTTGATTCCCTTTCATGTTCTATTTTTACTAGCAAATAATAAATTATTTCTTATATCTGAACCCACTAATCAAAATAATTGGATGATAATGTTCACATTATTTCATATGGGGTATTAATAGGTGACAGGATCCAACAAAATAATATATTCCATTGATAGTCTATCTTTTGCTTTCATAAATAATATGATCGGATTAATTCCCAATTTTCCCTCCCCCTTTATTTTTTATTGTTTTGTCTTTATATATATACTAGGTTGCACGAGCTAGTTTGAAAAATAGATTAAATAATTTATTAAATATACGATTAGAATGATATTTTTATATAAATTTTTTAATAATTGAAGATAAAGAGCAATTGTATATAATTAAGAAGGAAGTGTAATGGAAAATAACACATAAAGGGGGTAGCTTTAGTTGTACAGAGCACCATAATTCATATAGCGAAAAATACCTTGATAAGCAAATCTCAGTGCATGTTTTCACGCTAATCCAACTTACACTGGGTAATTCTCATAGTAATCATTCTTCAAGTGCATGCTGAAACTCCTCCCATGCCATTTAATCCAAACCAAATGCTCCCTACTACCTATAAAAATCCTATCCCGCCTGCCTAAAGTATTGAAATAATGTCAATATCATCCTGACAAAACTCCACAACCCAGCTCTACGTACCAAATCTTTATGCTGCCTTGAACACCTGAACATCAAGTCTAATAGATATTAGCTATGATGTAATAAGCTCAGGGAATACTCAATGTACATTACTGAACATTCGTATGATAGAAGGCTCAAACTTCTTGAAGCAAATGTTTAGACGGTAAGCTTTGCACTAAAATCAATAGAGACAAAAAGGATAATATAACACTACTAATTTGCAGATGCAGCTTGAACAATGTATCTATTCTTACCCTAAGTGTGACTTTAAAATGAACAAAAAATTCAAAGGTAATATCCGAAAACCAGAAAATTGTACAAAATTCATTTATGCTCAAATGCAATATGAATAAAACAAAAAACAACTCGATACATGCATGAATAAGCCACAAACATCATTATATTTCTCTAGTGACTTGAAAACAGTTCTATCTGTCTCTATCTCATCATCACTACTACCCTCAATACTAAGCTTGCCACCCCTACGTTGCTGACCGAAAAAGAGAGTACTAATAGGTGTAATTACAAAGAAAGTAGGACTCTTTCTTCCGAACAGATGAAGTATTTTCTATGAGGACTTTCTAAGATGAAAATTTAAATGAAGGGAGTTAACCATACCTGTCCTGGGGTAGTGATAAAAACAATACTGACATCATCTCTAATAAATTCCTCCACTTCCCTTACTTTCTCATGAGAAATTACAAAAATTGGCCTCACTCCCCTGTTGAGATAATAGACCAAAAATTCATTAGCATTGAACATACCTTGAGGCTTGATGACTCGATTGATTTTGATGTACAAATAGGCGAGATAAATACAAACTTAACACACAAAATTGTTGGGTATGTTACAAAATGAAAACCATGAAGTTAAGCAACCTTGCGAATAACAAATATTTTTTTCTCTTTCGCATTTTATCAAACAAGTAACTTGCATATGGCAGAGACATCAGTAAAATTGGAACAAATCAAATTTTCATATGCAAAACTAAATATAGATTTGGAGGGAGAAATAGAGTAATTGGGGAGGTTTAATCTTTATGTACCTATTAGATAAAACAGTTACCCGGCCTTCGACTGCAACTCGATGATTGGAATAAGTAGAAAGAGTGGGTAAGAGAATATATAATTGTACATAAACTGAAAGTAAAAGTAGAGGAAGAGGAAGAGGAAGAGGAAGAGGAAGAGGAAGAGGAAGAGGAGGGAAAATCTGAATAGACATGGACGGTTTTGTCAATTGAAAGATGGACTGGATTCCAAACTCAATTGATGGAAGAGGAAGCGTCGATCGAAGGGTCGATCGATTGCATAACCTAATTCGTTTACAGGAGACCAATCGATTCTAAAATTGTGTGAAATCAACCGAGTTAACTCCTAATTAATTAAGAGTTAACTCACTCAATTTTTTAATTAAGGATCGCCTTTCGTCCCTTTATATATAAGGATTGATAGGGTAATGATCAATAATATGTATTTGCTATGAATCCTTATAGGGTATACACTATCTATACATACCAGGGGTTAGAGTTTATTAACTAGGGCTTATAAACTAGAGTTTAGGTTTATTAATTAAGGTTTATGGTTTATTAAAGTTGAGAAAGTACAAGTTGCGAATAAATAATTATAAACCCTAAACTTGGTTAATAAACTCCAAAATCCTAGGTAGTTTATAAACCCTAAACCCAGGTTAATAAGGTTTAAACATTTATTGGTAAAATCAAACCCATTCTGATAAGTATTTGCTAGTATTAGTAGCAGACACTAAGTATTTTTTTTACCATCCGCTACTAATAGTAGCGAACATCAATTTTCAGTTTTTAATCCTAATTGTTCTTTTTTATTTTTAATAGTATTGATGATGTATGCCTTATAAGTATTCATAGCAAATACATGCTATGTATGATTTTAAGTTTTTAATTATGATGGTTTTTTTAATAGTATAGATGATATATGCCTAGTGGCGAAGGCAGAAATAATTTTCAGCGAAGTTAAAATTATTACTAAACTATAAATAATTTGGTAGGGGTTCGGGGGCAGTGCTCCTGAGCCATTTTTTTATATACTTTTGTATTTTTGGGTCACACACACACATATATATATATATATATACACGATATTACAATGACAATATAATAAGTAATAATATATGGTATATATACACACTATATTGACTCATAATAGATATTTTAATCACAACTGTTCATAATTAATTAATTAATTATTTTTAAAAATAATATAAATTAGGTTATTATTTAGTTTAAATATTTTAGAGAGAGAATACATATATTGATATGAGTCATATATGGTTAAAATTTGATTGTCAAAGTAGTAAAATTTCAATATGACCCCTTACAGTAGAAAATTTATAAAATTTTAGTGGGGTCAATTTATATATAATACTTAAAATTTTTAAAATTTACCTTGCATTATAAAGTAATTATTTTTTTCAGTGGAATCAATTGACCACATAATATTATATGTAGCTTTGCATGTGTATATGCCCTATAAGTATTCATAACAAAAGATATGTTATATATATATATATATATATATATATATATATATATATGTTATATATTGCACCTTATTTTATACTTTTGTGACTTATAATATGTCATATTTAAGTTTGATAAAATTCATCTGTGAACATGATTTAAGTAAGTACAAAAGGTATAAATCAATGTCCTTAACGTGGAGAATAAAAGAGAATTTTATTTGATTTGTGTAGAAATCATTTGATTAGTGTCTATAGTGAGACATTTAATAAAGTGCAAAATTATTTGATATAACTATTTTTCCTTAGTTCCATATAATAGAAGTCTAGTTTATTTTATTTTTTGGAATAAAAGAAAAATATTGAGTGCTAATTCTAATTAACCACTACATTAATACTAAATAGTATGTAACTTAAATATTTATTAATCTAGTATGTAACTTACATATTTAGTATTAATAAGTACTATGGTTAAATATAAAATTAAATAGTATATTATGTAACTTACATATATGTATCTATATATGCGTATGTGTGTGTATATACATATATACATAAGATTAGATATATGCATATGTAAGATATAAATTTACATATATGATTTTGCACATGATTTTTCTCTCTTTTTGATCTTTTCCAATTCTTCTTACAAATAAATGACTACTACAAAGCAGTGTTCTATTGGAATTTTATGTAAATTGTTATCACAGATAATTCACCAAGGCTTGACATATATCCTGGAGGTATATCGTCTGTAACCCTTAGCAAACTGATCGGGTGGGGGTGATAAAGACCTTAAGGACATGGATCACCCGTGTCATGTCTTCAACAACAATTTTGACTCTACTAAACTATGATTCTAACAATCTTAAGGTCTTTATTGTATTTGTTAGTCATGATTTTGGTGAGATGGAAGACAACACTGTTTTCAAAGATAAGTGCCATTTTTCTTGTATCTATTTTATCAATGGAATTTTTATGATAATTAGTAATATATTGAGATATTAAACTAATTATTTTTATTGATAATTCCTGTTAGAAGATGGATTGTGGAGAAAAAATGAAAGTAAAAAAGATTACAATTTACATGTTTGTAAATTGATGCGAAGAAGATGAAGAGTGATCATCATGGAAAAACACCAAAAGTTGATGCTTAGAAATCTTTCTGAAGAGATTATGTCATTCTTTGGATTTAATTCCAAAAGGTGTGTTTTTTAACATTAGCCTTTATTTAGTTGTGTATCATTTTGTATGTGTATATACTTGAAAGTATATGTTTTATGTATTATATCATGTGTAGATGATATTGTATGTTTGAGTATTATTTTACCTACATTTTGTTGTAATAAATTAATTAATTAGTTTTGTGAGATAAGAAAAGAAATTAAATTTTCGTTCAAGATGGAATAAATTTAATTTTATGCATATATATATTTTGCTTGTAATATTTTATGAGTAGATAAAATATTATGATGTGTGTGTATATATATATGTATGAAATTTGAGAAAATTATTTTTCACTACAAGAAAAACGCTTTATTCCGACAGAATATTTCGTCGGTCCTAATCCTATTCCGTCGAACATAAACTATTTTCGACGAAATATTCTGTTCGACATTTGGTCTTTAATAATCGCGTCAAAAATAAGATCCGTCGAGACTTCTGTTAGATATACCTTATCTTCGACGTACTTATCCTCGATGAACTTGTATTATAAACCTGTATCTCACATTCAAATATGCAACGTAGCACTAAAACGTAATCTTCAACTCATTATCATTCACATTTAGATTCAAATATACACCAAAACGTATTATAAGCTAACCAATTACAAATATAAGCTAATGTTCCATAAATGTTAAACAATATAATTTACAATAGTTGTACAGACGCAATTAGACAATACAATATATACAAAAGTTCTACAAACTATACAAATGAACTATAAACTAGTAAAAGTGGAATCATCGGGCGGAGGTGAACGACGCTGCTCTGGTGTATGGAAATCAGCCTCGTGCTCCTGCTCGTCATCGCCAGTTTGCTCGCCATCACCACCCTGTTGGATAGAAGAAAAAATATAAATCATTAGTCCATATATATATATATATATGTGTGAGAGAATTAACAAACTAGCCTTAATTAAAAAAACATAAACAATAAGAATACCTGAGTAGGTGGGGGCGGACGAAAAGCCTCCTCCAAGAGGGTAATCACCATCCGAAGCATCTCGGCGCTCCAAGCGTCGAACTGCTCCCGTGGTAATCCCGTACTCTCTGCAGAGGCCCCTGCTATAATATCTTGAGCAATCTGGTGAAGACGAGAACTGGAAGGCAACTCCTGACGCCAAAAGACCGGATCGATATGGAACCTATCCGACACGACCCCTATCAGCCGTCGAAAGATATCATCATCCAAGCCAGCGCCCATGTGAGATGGTCCGACATGTGCTCTCAGACGCTGGCGCTGGCTTGAGCCTATAAAGAGAAACAAATTCGATTACTAATAATAATTTATATAATGTGATAAATTCGGATAATTTCGTAAAACATAAAAAAATATTACCTCCAGGAAGTGTATATGCGGGTATCCTCGGCAGACCCAACACTCGACCCATAGTCTCAGCTCCTCATCCCGATCTAATACAATATCGGGAAGAGGGGTGATGGAATTTAACGGCTCAGAACCCCTCATAATAGTCTCTAGCTCAGCTATACGCTCGTCCCGAAGCTTCTGAAATCGGTCCTATAATGTATTCCGTATACGTATGTTAATTATATCATTTTATTTACGATTGAATATTATTAAAAGATAAATAGTAAGATAAGTTTTATCCATATAGCTAAAGCTGCCTAAGACAAAACACGCTTGTCCTTAGGCGTGTGGGCTCGATCCCAAAACTCTAGCATGGTAGGATCTCGGCCCAAGGTCCTCCCCAATGCCTAATATATACAAACATTCATAAAACAGGTCTTAAGTATTTGTGTGAGAACTTGACACATAAATAACTAAATACAATGCACTTACCGTATTCGCCTCCTCGAACGACTGAGAACCAGTGGTGTGTACTATCCGGAGTTGACCACGGTTCTTCTTCGCCTGATTGGACTTTTTCTTGAAGTCATCAGCCTCCCAGTGGACAAACATAGCATGCCAGGATAAATTGGAGACTATGCGGGGCTGATGATCTCTGATGGTGGTCCCGGGCTGGTCCACAACTGCCCGGGCTGCCTTCTGTCGCATCTCATACAGCCATCCAGAGTAATTCGCAGCGATGTGATGCTCAATCACACCATTGCCAGCTGACTGAGAGATGTTCGGGTCAAATCGATAATAAACCTATAACAAAAGATTATTTAAAATTAGGAACATTGATTTCGTCATCCCAATACAACTATGTAGTGATAATATGCTTAACTTACGTGGAACTCCCGCAAGACGGTCTGCATAAAAGTGGCATCATACCGCGCATACTGACTGAACCGCATGCACCCTCTCGGGAGATGCGTCAAATAGATCGCATGTAGGGTGTGCTTAGCCACCGAGTCTAGTATACTACAGAAAAAGTATAACAATATGTGTTATGTGAATTGTGTTTTGCAATAACTAATAGAAATAGTACGAATATATTAACACTTATTGTTGGGAAACGACATCCACTGGTACTGTAAGTGGCACTGCCGGCGGACGACCAAAGATACCAAGGTTTGTCCCTCGGTGTTGTCGACGAGGTGCATCTGTAATAATTGTATTTAACATAATACTTCAATAATCATTGTAATTAATACAGCTTGAGATATATTTAAATCCTAGTTAAGATAAAGAAGAGCCTCCATCGTGGCTACCGTCTCAAGTACCGAATCACCCACCACCTCGGCGACCTCCACCACTATGTCTAGCCATGAATATCCTACTACAATAACAAAATTGGTAGATTACGAATATGTAAGGTTTAACAATATGTGGTAAGGACTAATATGAAAGCTCATTTTCAATTATGCACGTCATCAAACCCATCAGAATCAACGTGTATATCATTCTCGGATTTGGTATCTTCCTCATCCTCAGTTTTGAGATTAGTTTCGTCATCGTTATCATCCTCAACGACTACATAATCATTCATGTGTACGGTGGCCTCGACATCCTCATTGTTAGGTACGTCAATGACATCAATACTCACCACATTTTCAGCATGGAACACTACGGCCAATGTGTTGCTCGCATCTTCTTGCAACGTCTCATCCATACCAAACATATTATCAGTATTAAATGAACGTGTTTTAGTAGTGACTACTGTGTACCAGGGGCTTCGAGTATTTACGACATTAGGAGCGTAATACACTTGAGTCACTTGACTTGCTAACACGTACACGTCATTAGAATTTAACACCGACTTGATATCCACGGTTGTGATTCTATTACGATCAACTTTAATCCCCTTTTCAGTATCAAACCAGCTACACTTAAATGTAACTACCTTTTTGCCTCCGTGATAATTGAGCACAACTACATCCTGTAAACGACCATAGTAATTGGACTCAGAATCTTGATAGCAGCTTCCTAACACCACAACCCCAGAATTGACTGATGTGAGTTTATGCAAGTCATCGACTCTAAATCTATACCCATTCATGATGCAACTTGGAAAAGAACTCGTAACTTTGTAAGGTCTTTGGATGACATCTATAAAACACTCAAAAATACTCTCCGCTTCAACCCTTTTCTTAAACCATTGTTGGAAATTAGCATTAGTGAATGTTTCCAATTCTGCTGCAGTAAAAGTTGGGTTAGAAGCATACGCTTCCTCTTTGATTGAACTGTGATATTAGTAAAATGTCTTTAACCTATATAGAGATGACTACACTTGTAAATTGTACTAAATACCGTAAATAAGCTTAGACTTACGTGATGTATGAAGATACTTCGGGCATATTTAGAAGCACGTTTGTAGATACAATCTTCAACTCTTTGTCGCTTAAGTAAGTCAGAGTCTCAGGGCCAAATGGTTTAGCCGGATATGTGAATACAGCTAACTCATCATCAGCATGAGTCAATTGACCAACAACCTCATTCCTTCCTAAACGGTTATGCTTCGTTGAGACAACATCGTCAAAATACAATGAGCAGAAGTTGACAAGCTCTTCCTTTGTATATCGTTCAGCAATAGAACCCTCTACACGAGCTTTGTTCTTGACCTTTTGTTTTAATCGGCACATATACCTATGATAAATAATATGCAGACTTAGTGAAGTATTATTAATATGAGCAGGATAGAACAATTATAGCAGTTTATATATTACTTCTCAAAAGGATACATCCACCGATATTGCACCGGTCCTCCAAGTTTGAGTTCATACGGCAGATGAATAGGAAGATGTTCCATCGAGTCAAAATCCTGGAGGGAAGATCATTTCAAGCTTGCACATGGTAGGCACAATATTCTTCTCCATCTGCTTGACATCACTGTGCTTAATTATAGTTGAGCAAATATCTCGAAAGAAATTTGACAATTCGGTCAATGCATCCATAATTTTTCTGGGTAACATCTCATGAAATGTAATTGGAATCAACTTCTGCATGAATACATGACAATCGTGACTCTTGAATTTAGAAATTTTCAATTGCTCAACCTTACAACAACGTGTTATATTCGACGCATATCCATCTGGGAGCTTCAACCCACTTACAGACGTCTTCAACTTGTTGCTTAGTAAGACTAAATGGAGCTTTAGGTTTCTTAGTGTTAGGGCGAAGCCACAATTCTGGCCTAAAGTTCAATGCCTCCAAATCTTTTGTCATTGTCTTTAGTTTTACCACTCGCATCTAACACGGTGTAAAACAAGTTCTTGAAAACATTCTTTTCGGTATGCATGACATCTATACAATGACGAACTGAAAGTGTGCCCCAATATGACAACTCAAACCATATAGGCAAGTGTGTCCAATTATGAGTCTTCCCGTACCCGACTGCCCTCAATTTACTGTGTTCCTTCCCCGGCAAAGGAAAATCAAGTTGATTCAACCATTCCAAGACCTCACTACCCGATAGCCGACCAATAACCCCCTTCTTCTCTATCTTTCTGTTGAACTGTGTAGACATCTTTCTGTAATTGTGATCAAGAGGCAAGAATCTACGAGCAGTGCCAAAAAAACTACATCTTTCTGTTAAACTACTTAGTTTATGAGAATTGTTAATTATTTGGAATCTATAGAGACTACTGTTCGACATTCACTCCTACTTAGTTTATTTTGCCAATTAATGATTAACTAAGTAAGTGGTACTTAGTTTATGAGAATTGTTATTTATTTGGAATCTATAGAGACTACTGTTTGACATTAACTCCTAGTTAGTTTATTTTTCCAATTAATGATAAACTAAGTAAGTGGTACTTAGTTTATGAGAATTGTTATTTGGAATCTATAGAGACTACTACTGTTCGACATTCACTCCTAGCTACTTAATTTATTTTTCCAATTAATGATAAACTAAGTAAGTGGTACTTAGTTTATAAGAATTTTTTTACTAAATTCGTTATTAAATTAAATTTAAATTATTTAAATTAAATTAAATTAAATTATAATTTATTCTATTATTTTTATTTTATTTTATGTTTTATTGGATTGTATTTTATTTGTATTATATTATATATTTTAAAATATTTTTTTATTAAATTTAATTTATTTATTAAATTAAATTTTATTTATTTTTTTCATTATATTTTATTAAATTTAAATTATTTTAATTTATTATTATTATTTTGTATTTTATTTTATTTTATCTTATTATTACTCATATTATATTATATTATTTTATTTAATGTATTTTATTTATTAGATATAATTTAAGTTATTTCATTTAGGAACAATTATTTTATTTTATTTTATTTCATTTTATCTTATCTTATGTTATTTAATTTTATTATTTTATATTATATTATCTTATATTATTTTATTTATGTTTATATTATTTATAATATTGTTTTATTTTATTTAGTAGTACAAAACTAAGTAAATATTACTATAAACTAGGTTATTTTAGTATTGGAAAATTAATTAAGTAACATATTTAAATATTTACATGGGCCCACAAAATTTGCAGTTGAAGACTTCTGACAGAAATTCAGTTAGAAATTCCATCGGAAATATCATGTAATAAACTATAATTGCATACAGAAACAGAAGCTATACACTAAACATAAGCTGCAATCCCAATTTGCACAACAGTTTGCATAACAGTTAGGCAGAACACAATTTCGGTAGCCCAATTTTCACAACAGTTAGACAATTAACATAAATAATAACCCTTATAATTTCAGCAGAACACAAATAGATATAATTAACCCATTTTGGCAGAACACAAATAACCCATTTCGGCATAACACTAATAATAACCCTTATATTGACAATTAACACTTAAGTTCCAATTTCAGCAATGAATCCGAAATATATATAGTAGCAGTAATTATCAGTAATATATATATATATATATATATATATATATATATATATATAGCACCAATTTTAGTGTAATATGCACAATATAGGGCATGAAATTATACCTAATTATACAAATAAACCATTACTAACCTTAGGCCTTAGCAAGTTTGAAAACCGATTAAAGGAGGAGAAGCAGAGTCCAACCCGGCCAGAACCCGAGTCGTCGACGTCGACTGCGTGAGGGTTGCCGGCAGTAACGCTGTGTGGAAGTGTGGCCGGCAGTGGGGCTAAGTGCAGAGAGTGGTGAAGAGAGAGAAAGAGAGAGGCAAATGGGTGACCGGCGGTGGCAGGGGAAAAGGGGTGGCGGGGGACCACCGGTAACTGGCAGTGACCGGATGGGTGGGGTGGGGAGGATGAGAGAGGGAAGGAGAGTACTAGGGGAACCGGTGTGGGGGCGGGGAGGATGAGAAAGGGAGGAGATCGACCGAGAGAATGAGAGAGGGTGGGGGAGGTGAGGATGAGATCGAGAGGAAGAGCGAAGATAAATTAAAACGAGCGTTTGAAATGAAAAGGCAAAAGGTGAAAGGTTTTTATTTTTATCTCCGACTGAATATCCGTCGGACATAAGTCTTTCGGATATAGCTTACGTTCGACAAAACGTCCCTCGAAATTAATGCTTTTTCGTCAAAAGTATTTTTCGTGGTGGCGCCAAACTAAGTTCGATTGAATTCCGTCCTCATTAATATATTTCCGAGGGACTTATATCCAACACATTATTCCCTCGGACTTAATCCTATTTCGACCGAATTTAATCCGTCGTGGATAAGTCAGTCGAAAATAGGTGGTTTTCTTGTAGTGTTTCTTATACATTAGCTAATTGAGATTAATTTATTATGAGAAAGTTGTAGTAAAATTTGAGAAATTCACTTTTCTCTATATATAACAAATTAGTTGTAAATTAATTTATTTTGAGAATAAAGTAAATGTAAGACCCCAAATAATTAATAAATGAAATTTAATTTCCTTTAATTATTATTTTGAATAGTAAGGGTTGATTTGAATAATGTGGATAGTTATGGGTAAAATACGCAAACATTTCAAAATAAGCAAGTGGTTATAAAATATTCATTGTTGTCGGGGAATATTCGTTTGGTCGTGGAATATTCGTACTGTCGGGGAATATTCGTACGACGGCGCAGCCATGTGTGGGCCCCATAACGGAAAGCGATTGGAGGAAGAAAACGACAAATATAAGCTGTTTAAAAATAACGGTGTAGCTGTTACCGTTTACATTGTTGGAATACCCGGTGGTTAAAATACAGTAATACGCGTTGTTGCACAGTGGTACACGGTATTGCACAGTATTTTGAATTATTGATCCTTACGTAAGAAGGCACTACTCAATAATTTCTACAGGAGTTACTGTTCATTACTTTATTGATTCAATAATTGCTGCGTTGATATTTATATTTTTATTGTTTGTCATTGCACAGTATTTTCCATTATCAGATCAATAATTCATATTATTTGAATAATACTATCAGATAACATTATTGGCAATGTCTAGAAAGTTCTGTCAAGGAGAGGTTTGGTCATCTAATTGCGCGCCAGTAAGGAGAAATCCTTATTGGAAAGCCCCCTCTATCCTGGAAACAGCCTGGTTGTCAGTACTGTGATTCTGTAATATTATTTTTAATAATTAATTATTGATTATTATGATAAAGAAAATATTTATTTATGTGGATATAGATGGAGAAAAAATTTTAATGAAACAATTGTTGAAAATTAATATTTTATCTTTTTCTGATAAAATAATTCATTTAAATATATTATTTTAATAATATATTAACGGTGATATTTTTATAATGAATGTGGGATATATGAGTATATGAGGAGGTAGAGTATTTTTGTGGCATTAAATGTTTAACACATGTTTTGTGTGTCGGTGGACAGAATTTTTGACCGAAAATTGAGTATAGACTGTAAAATCGCCCCTTTGTGAATTTCGGTCAATTTCTATTTGGAATTTGGAAAACTTTTCTTCTGCAAAGTTGTAGAGAATGGAATTTACCATGGAAAGTCGCGAGATTCGAATTTTCTGACAAAGGAGCTATTTATTGTGAATTATTGAAGTTCCGGAGTTCCGAAATAATTGATTTTTGGAAGTTTTAATTATTATTATCAACAAAAACGTTTTTCAAAGGTTGGTGGGCATCTTTAACATGTGTTTGATGGCTAAAATCAGATTCCTTGGTGGTTGGCTTGAATGTTTTGTAAATATTAATATTATATTAATTTAGTCTCCTTTGGCGTTCTAACATTTTCCTATAAATAGAGGGCTATGTTAGAATTGAAAATCACACCAGAAACAAAGTTTTCTCTCTTTCTCTCTCTATATTATCGAGCGTATTCTTGTGAGTATACTTTGAGTGTTGCTATACGGTGCGAGTTTCTGTCAGCACTATACCGAAATTCAGTCAGAAGTACGGCTATTTTGAGGTAAGGGATGTTATTTTCTTCTCAAATGATATTTTTTCTTCAATATCATTATGCCGGAATATTGGTGAACTTTTTTTTATCAAATTTGGAACTTTTTATGCCGGAGTTACTATTCACGTATACGGTACTATTCACGTATACGACACTATTCACGAATACGGCACTATTCACAGAAAAATTATTATTTTTTCTTTTCGTCCAAAATATCTATTGTGGATACTAGCTTTGATTGTATCCATGTTTTGATCATTCTTGAATTTTACACCACTATGATTATTTTTGAGGTATTTTTGGACATGGATAAAACAAAGTACGAATCCTTAATCCTTAATCCTTGTCATTTTGTTTCACTGGATTCGCTTCTTTAAAAAAATATTTTTTTATCATCTTCAGTCTTAAAGGAGGTTATTATTGAATATCTTTGGCCTGTAGTGCAAAGATGAATGATTTCTGATGAATATCTTTGGCCCGTAGTGCAAAGATGAACAGGTGTTTAGATGAACATGACCAACAGATGAATATCCTTGGCCTGTAGTGCAAGAATGAATATATGATTCAAGATGTGCATTGATTGATGTTACAGGGATAAAAAAATACTGTTGATGGATTGTTAAATTCATAGACATTAGTAGATTTCATCCTCTACGTAACTCTTCTATGAATTAATATTTTCCGCTGCGAATATTGATTTAAAACTTGTTGTCTATTGTATTCTATCAGATTTTTCCCTCTTGAAGACTAACGATAATTTGTTGTATATTATCTTAGTCATAATATTCTTTACTGAGCTAGTTGAGCTCACCCTTTTCCTTTTTGTTCCATTTTTCTTCTCAGGAGACGAGAATATAGCGGGTACGAGTCGGGGTATGAATTGATGGTCCTTGAGAGAGTTGTTTAGTAGTCCTCACCATTTTTGTAAAATAATATATCAATAATTGTATTGAGGACATAGTTGGGTATGTATATTGTCTAGATGACAATGTTTGTATTCAAACTCACAGTTTATGGGTTGTAAAAGTTGTGGTTGTTTTTGTACCATGTATTTGGCGACTCAAAATGGGTTGGATGGAATGGACCTATTTTGGGGGCGTCACAGTAAATTTATGTTCTTCTTGAAAAAAAAATTATGCATATAAATTTGAGGTAATATTTAGTGTGTAATATTACTTGGTATTTTGTATGCAAGAATTTTGAGATAAATTACTTTTTTTATGGATAATAAATTAATTATAAACTAATAGTTAGAAGAGATATTATAGAAGTAGATTTGGTTGAAGTAAATCTTATATACAATATGATTATGATGTTAAGAAAACACTTAGAAATGATATTCGTAGTGTTTTTGGGATAATCATAATTAGTATATATTGATTTATTTTTATGTGTACTTCTTGTCCAAGAAGTAGTAAATTTTAATGTGATCATATAAATTTTGTATATTCTAATTGAGATAAATATTTTATTTTTTGAATTTTTATAAATATAGTGAAGTTCAAGTATTTCATATTATTATGAAGATTGTCTTGAATTCTATATTGTAAATGTCAAAAGATATATTGTTTATGATATTTTCTATCTAAGTTGGGACAAGAAAATACTTGAGGATATACTAATTTATGTGTGTGAATTTTATTTGCTTTCTACATAAATTAATTTTGTGTGATAAATTAATTTCTTAGAAAGTAAATAAAAATTTTTATATTTTATATACAAATAAATTTGTGCAATATGATGAGTTGTGCTATAATTTGTATATAATGAATTTATACTTTTTACATAGAGTCAAGTGTTACGTGTTTGTATACTTAAAAAAATGTACATGTATAATTTATTAAGTGCTTATATTAAATAATTTTTTAGATTTGAAATTTTATGTAATTCAGAAAATAAGAACTTGTTTTCTTATGTGGGAGTATTCTAAAAGATTCTTATATTAAAACAATCTTTATATGAATAACTAATACATAAAATGTACAAGAACTTATTTTATGTTTTGAGAAGTGTTCCTTAATATTCTTTTGTGGAAGTAATATTTATAGGAACATTGTTACATAAAATGTTAATTAATCTAAAAATTATTTTTTAAGTAGTGAGCATAATATTGTGAAGTGAAATTATTCAATGATCAGATTTTAATTATTTAAAAGTGTGGGGGTGATTCTTTAAGATTTTTATTTATGGACTAAATTTAGCTTTTGAACTATTTGGAGCATAATTTTATTTATGTAAGAAATAGTAAGGCTTATGAATTTCATGTTGTGAAATTCAATTTGATTGTGTAGTTCTGTGAAATGAAAGTTTTTGAAACACAAACTTTTGAATAATATTGAAATGTGAACTTATTTCACTTAATTAATTATCTAAGTTTCAACAAAGTTATAAACTGAACCTAGAAAGAGCAATATTGATTTGGTGAAGAAAATCTATATAATAATTTGGTAAATAAAATACCTATTTTATTAGCCTAAATATGATCAAAAATATTTATTGTGATTTAGTTCAATAGTGAGATTGAAACTAAGTTATAAATATTCAAGTGGATAAATATTAGGTGATAATATGTGCTTATTAACCTTGAGATTCTATCGGATATAGAATTATTTATATGTTTACATTAACAATATAATTGTATAAACTATAATGTGATAGTTTTTGTGTATACTAATGATATGTTGATCATTTTACATAGTATTGTTAACATAAACGAGTTTAAAAAATATTTATTTTTGTCTTTATGTTGAAAGACTTATAAAATAGATGTTATTTTATTATCATGTGAAAACATAGTGAGGATTCCAACTAAACCAATTAAATTGTATTGAGAAGGTATACTAAACTGAGTTTTATATACCTTGAGATTGAAGAATTTAATAATTCTTTAATAGTAGTGGTACACTAAAAGCTAATTCTGATATAGCTATTGTAAAGTTGAAGAATACATTCGCTAGTGGGAGCCTTGTGTTTGATATGCAATGCACGAGATCAGATATTACATACAGTTTTAAACTTAGTATACTAATGATTTACATTGGTTTTTGTTAGATCTCTCAATGTTTTAATAGATCACATAAGTGTCACTTATATTTTAGTGAGGAAAATTATAAATTTACAAGTAGATGAATTTTCACTCAATCTTGGGTTTTGTTTCTTAGATGAGTAAGAAACAAATGAGTATTTTCAATTTCACAATATGAATCTAATGTTATTATTTTATGAGGGAAGTTTAATGGATTAGGGTGTTTGATAAAACATTGATTGTAACCTAGTCTAAAGCCTCCTATTTCACAATATTGTGTTAGTGAAATTTTTTATGTAGTACAAATTATTAATCTTGGATTCATATCTGGTTGTGATCTTGAATAAGTATGAAAATATTCACAAGTAGGTGAATATATAATTATATTTTTACAAGTAGGTGAATATATTATCCCTTAGTGAGGGAATAATTTACTTGGAGTAGCAAGTAATATCATTGCTTTATATGATGGAGAAAGCAAACGGAATCGAAATTTGTTGTTAAAACATCAAATTGTGGCCACTTCCATTGCTTAGTTCATTATGATGTGATAATGAAATTGTTTGTATAGAGCATATGAGATTACCTTTAATGGTAAGTCTTGATATGTTGGTCATAGACATAATTTTTGTTAGATAATTGATATAAGAAGGTATTGTAATATTAATCTACTAGAAAGTCAAGTGACGACTTGACTTATCTTTTTACTAAGACTTTGACAAGATCTTAGTAAGTTTAACTACTCGTGATATGGAACTTAAACCACTTTGAGTCAGGGGTGATGGAAACCCAACCTATTCCTAGGTTACCTCTAATTTATAGGTTCAATGAAAAAAATAAGTCACAGTTACTGACTGTGTTACTATCAATGTGGTTCCATATGTAGTTAATTTAAGATAGTAACGTCTGTTGCACGACCGAGGCTGAGTTATACTCTTAACAAAGTTGTTGTGTTCTTAGCAACAGAAACACATGTGAAACACTTTGCCTATATGAACTAGAAGTGGAGCCTCTTTTTATAGAGGGTTGTGGTTTACTCTCTTTGTGGTTCATGAAACAGGGTATTGCGCATGACCATATTAGCGCAAAGCAATTGAGAATACTCATCGTGGTATGAGGATTTTATGTGTGTGTGTGACAATTCCAGTCATATCATATAGAAGTAGAGGTTCAATCTACGGACACCTTTAACGTCGATGTGACTTTGAGTTGTTTACACTAAGGGAATGTTCAATGTTCGCCACACCCTCTTTTATGCACACATGCCTTGGAGTTGTTTGATAGAAAATTGTTTGGATGAAAAATAGTTTTTTCAAACAAGTGGGGGATTGTTATATATTGCACCTTATTTTATACTTTTGTGACTTATAATATGTCATATTTGAGTTTGATAAAATTCATCTGTGAACATGATTTAAGTAAGTACAAAAGGTGTAAATTAATGTCCTCAACGTGGAGAATAAAAGAGAATTTTATTTGATTTGTGTAGAAATCATTTGATTAGTGTCTATAGTGAGACATTTAATAAGGTGCAAAATTGTTTGATAAAACTATTTTTCCTTAGTTCCATTTAATAGAAGTGTATTTTATTTTATTTTTTGGAACAAAAGGAAAATATTGAGTGCTAATTCTAATTAACCACTACATTAATACTAACTAGTATGTAACTTACATATTTATTAATCTAGTATGTAACTTATATATTTAGTATTAATAAGTACTATGGTTAAATATAGAATTAAATAGTATATTATGTAACTTACATATATGTATCTATATATGCGTATGTATATGTATATGTTGATATATATATATATATATATATATATATATATATATATATATACATAAGATTAGATATATGCATATGTAAGATATAAATTTACATATATGATTTTGCACATGTTTTTTTCTCTCTTTTTGATCTTCTCCAATTCTTCTTACAAACAAATAACTACTACAAAGCAGTGTTCTATTGGAATTTTATGTGAATTGCTATCACAGATAATTCACCAAGGCTTGACATATATCGTGGAGGTATATCGTTTGTAACTCTTAGCAAACTGATCGTGGTGGGGGCGATAAAGACCTTAACGACAGGGATCACCCGTGTTATGTCTTCAACAACAATTTTGACTGTACTAAACTATGATTCTAACAATATATATATATATATATATATATATATATGTGTGTGTGTGTGTGTGTTTGTGTGTGTGTGTGTGTGTGTGGAGATGAACATCCAAAAAACCCATTAAATTAAATAGGACACTATTTCAGCTAGTAGTTTCCCCATCGTCCAAGTCATAATATTTCAATGCTCAGAATTATGTATGAACACACATTTTACACCGTTTATTGCAAAATATAGAACACATGGAGTCCTCCACAGTAATGTGTTGTCATAGATAAGTCTTCTCTCTACAATACTCATGGACGGATCCAGACTGAAAGTTTAGTGGGGTCAAATTTAGAAAAAAAATTATTTAAGAATAAAAATGTAATAAAATGAATCACAAAACTAAATAATCCTCAAATATTGTTTACAATAACATTTTTCGAGATTTTATTACTTAAAATTGTTGTACGATAGCCTCATTTTTAATAGTTATAAAAATATCATATATCAATAAAATTAATATATTCACAAGTTTTAAGGCTTAGTGAAACAAAATAAGTAGAGTACTACAATTATATTAGTACACTACTATTATGTTACTGAAAAAAATATGCTAATTTCTTGTTAATATAATAGATAAATATTTTAATATACTTTAAAATGTTTAAATTTGATTAAGTGACTGTTGGATTGTTTCACAACAGTTGGCGACATTATCGGGAGAAAATAAATATAATGATGTTGATCTCGAATTTTATACTACTACTAATGAAATGAGAGCACCCATCTGCATAATATAGGAATATTTACTATATAGGCACTATTTTTTTTCTTAAAAAATTCGGGTAAATTGAAATCTTTCACAATTTTTAGTAACTGTAACTCTTCTATTTTTAATTTTACCTTCTTGGTATTCAAGAAAAGTATATTGATCAAGACATTAAAATACTTAAATTCTTATAGTAGTATTTTATTTTAACAATATAGTAGTATATTATTTTTTCAATAGTATAATAGTGTTGGAAAATATATAGCAATATTAACAAGAGTAATTTCTTAATAAATATAAAATTGGAATAACTTAGCTAGAAATTGAGGCGTAGCAGCGTTACTGTCCTAAAAGTGATTTCGCCCCCACTGATAATAATCATAGGTACAAATAGGCTGCCGGCGGTCACTCTCCAGGATTCAACGGCGAAGTCTCCGATTGTGTGTACTCACAGAAGGAGACAATGGACTTGTCTTTGTGGATTGCCCAATTAAATAGAGTATATATGAACAGATTTTAGAGACAAGGAGAAGAAGAAACTGATTATGCGTGTATTCTGCGAAGAACAATTAGCCCTTATAAGGAACGTTTTGGGAAATAATGTTGGAGATTTTAATGGAACGCTTGAGAGTTACAACAAGAGATAAATAAGGTATAACGGCTAGGGTATTAACTTGGGAGTTACAACAAGAGATAAATAGGGTATTAAAAATAACAATTAGGGATTTAAGCAAAACAATGGGTGAATCTGTGCACACACGCACTAAGGTTTTCCGACCGAAAGTCCAAGAACCAAGCTTGACCTAGCCCAATTCCTTAGTCGTCCTCATGTGCGCGAGCCCATCTCTTTTTCATCAACCATGTTACTAAGCTCATAGGAAAAAGTACTAATATACACTATGAGTGTTCCCAATATAGCCGATGTGGGACTTTCAGAAAACCATAAGTTTGAAGCATAACCAACAATCCCCCACATGATTCAAAATTATCAAAGAAAGAAAAATTAAAAAGAAGTGAGAAGGGCAATGGATTTTAGATACATAACGTCGATACCTTGTGGGTTTGAATCGACACTTGGTGGAACAAGCTCATGATTTTAGATTATAGGTGAACTATGTTTTTGAACCCATTATCTATGATACAATCAATTGGACTTACACACATATCTAAAAAACCTGAATCCACACAAGTCCGCGTTTGAGCGAGTTCTAGGCCATGCACCATATCCCAGATTTTTATAAAGGCTATAGAGAGTTTTCTAAAGACTCTCATAGGAAGTGGCCTACACTTCCACCTTTATATAGGTGAACCCATCAAGTGTAAACTGACATACACCACCCTTTAGGGCTATGAGTTTCATTAAGAATCTAAACGATTCATCCTTTCACAGTTTGTCAGTAAGCACCACACGCACACAAGAAGGGATATAAATAATTGTAGTGCTATAATTAAGCAATTACGTGACTTGTTATTACCCATTGAACCCAATTCATGGGATTTCCAATCACATGGGTTGGGTTTCCATCGCGTATTACTTACTCAAGATGTTGGCAATAGTCCCATCCCTCTGGATGCTTCTTGGACACTCTTTTTAATCAATCCCTTTGTAATCGGATCCGCTAGGTTCTTTTGAGACTTCACAAATTCCATGAAAATAACACCTTTTACTGATCAGTCCTCATTCAATATTATGTTTCAAGCGAATACATCCCTGTTTTCCATTATACACATGGTTCATTCCTCGTCCAATAGCAGCTTGAGAATCACAATGCAGAGATATAGAAGGAATTGTTATGTCTGCCAATAAATTTCTCATCCACTCCGCTTCTTTACCTGTCAATTCTAATGCAATAAATTCAGATTTCATAGTAGAATTAGCAGTACAGTTTGTTTAGCAGATCTCCAAGAGACAACACATCCACTTAAAGTAAACACATATCCACTAGTGGAGCTTGTTTCATCATTATCAGATACCCAATCAGTATCATAATATCCTTCAAAACATTAGGATGATCAGAAAAATGTACACTTACATTAACTGTTCCTTTTAAATACGTCATTAGACGTGACAATGCATTCCAATGATTCTTATGCGTATATCTGCTAAGTCTAATAATGACATATGCAATATCAGGTCGGGTACAATTCATTAAGTACATTACATTATCAATGATTCTGGTATCTTCAGTTTGTGCAGTACCAATCCCCTTTATTTTTCTTTAAATGCACACACTAGAGTCACAAGGTGTTCCTACCGGCTCTTCATTAAAGAAATAAATTTCTTAAGAATTCCACATAATGAGTAAGATAAAAATAAACCATGTGCATTTTTATTAATTCTCATGCCAAGGATCAAGTTCATTTTTCATGTCAAATTTAGAGAATAAAAATGTTTAATAGTTTTCACAACTTTCTCATGCTTCATATCTCATGTACAATTTGCATTTTATACATGCTTCATCTTTCTCATATTGTACATTTGTACATGCTTGACATCTGATACATGCTCCATAATGCTCATACTTCGCATTTCTCAAATTATATAATTCACATAGAATAATTTACTTAAATTATCAACAGACTATTAACAATTATTATCACATTGTTGCACGGAGTGCATATTAAAACAATTCACAAGAATTTCACATAATACTGAACATTAGCACATAACAACAAGTACTGAAAAACTTGCTTTAAGACTATCAATAGACTAGTCAGCTTTTAACTTCCTTTTTAAATTCTCGTATAGCTACTTTGGCTAGACACCCCCACATTTTAAGATACCCCAAGTTAGGTGCATGTTCCTTCCATAATTGACATGGTAAAGAGTCTATCCTTTTATGTGAAACTCTATTAAAAATTGATTATTTAGGAAGGCAAGCTTCTCCCCACATATTGGAAGGTAATGTAAAGCTAATTAACATGACATTCATCATATCTTTAAGTGTTCTATTTTTCCTTTCTAACTAATTTTTAACCTCAGTTTTATTTAATAAACATTTCTTCCGCTTTATCTTTTAAAGACAATGAGATAGATTTGAGTATATCTAAAATTATCATCATTGTTCACCATCTTTGCCACATGAACCAAATTAACATAAAATAATAGAACATAAAAACAGAAGAAAGACTTCGTCCGGTTTAGGAAACACAATTCATATAAATGCTCAATTATTTACCATTAATCTTTTAGCTCATAAGACGTGAATTTAGGGAATATTTCAATTAAATTACTAAAACCTAAATCACCCCACTAGGAACAAGGATACATGTGTTATCACAACTTGGTAATTTAATTCCAAGCACCAACAATTAATATCTCAAAAATATTAACAAAGGAATTAAATAACAGACAATATTACTCAATTAACATTCCAAGTATGCTATAAACACATTGAAATACTTTTACAATAGTATCTTATCATCACCAAAAGTTACTGTAATTTTCTGAAGATCATACAAATTATCACAATTAATTAACTATTGCATAATTAAATTAGAGAATAACTAAAATTACCCAAATATATTAATTTTACAAAACTTTAGTGGAAACGTTAATTTTATAATATAAATTTTCAGAATTTAATAATCACAATAACTATTTATTAATTGATTTCCATGATTAAACAATTAATAAAATATTTTCTGGAATTAAATAAAATAAAAATCTGTCAGGCGGGTCAGTTCGTGGGTCATTGGGTTGGGTTTGGCACGCTGTGTCTGATTAAAAAATTGACACCGAACTTCATATATAAGAGGATGAACATTAGAGCTATCAGTTATTTTGGCCAAAGGAAAAACATCTAAACTTGTATAATAACCTTTGTATATATCAAAGAGTTAAGATGTCATCCAAATGGAACATAACCTGACAACTTTCTCAAAACTAAGAAATGAAAAAGGTCTGCAGTATGAAATTTGCACAAATCATAAAATCCTTTGAAGTGAATGACATTCCAAAGTACCCTCAGAAAAATATACAGAAAAAGACAATTTGAGCCCTTAACTTTTCAAGAGTCGATCAACAAAGTATATATCAAATAGGCCTAAACATGTAACAAACTCTCACAGAGTTTAAATAGATATCTGTTACCCATCACCAAAACCTTTGCAGGCTAATATATTTAGTAAACTGAAATTACATATTTAAATTTCATGCACAAGGGAGTCTTTTTTTATAACACAAACTCACGTATTGAGAGATAATTTGAGGCACAATTAGCAAGTTATTAAACACTTCACCTATTAAGGGACCCATAATCCTGTTAAGAAGCATACTAATGCCATAGCTCTTTAATTATGAGGCGCCTTATAGGGAAAATATCTGAAAAGATCACCTATTTAGTTTTTGTTAATCAGAAAGCTACGACCATATGTTGCTAGCGACAACATATGGCTGCATAGTGTATGTTAAAACATCAAGTACATGAGCCCAAAAAGTATCTGTGTATTTTCATACCCTCCTTGCAGACAAATTTTACTCAATAATGAGGACTCTAATAATGGGGCATGAGTATAAATTTCTGATGGTGCATAGATTTCAGTAAAAAGTTTGTTAAGTGGTACAGAGATTTATTATCTTTGAAGGGCGCTATAGAGATTTATGGGAAAATGTCTACCCACTGCAAGAGGCATTAATTCCTCAAAGAAAATGCTCCTTTGTGTTATGGTATAAAAAATAAAACTAATGTCATCTATCTGATGCAACAATTTTACTTACTAATATATTTTTTTTTCAAGATTTTAAACATAAAATTATGACATATTGTGTAACAAATTTATATATACACATATTGTAACCCAATGAATGATTTAATACATATAATAAACAACATTAGCAGAACATTCTAACATTCCAAACTCATAGTTTCTAACTAAAACAACATGTATTTTTGTTAATAGATGAAATCACTTTTTAGATTGTTGAAAAATATATAGCAATATTAACAAGAGTAATTGCTGAATAAATATAAAATTGGAATAACTTAGTTGGAAACCGAGGCGTAACAGCGCTACTGTCCTAAAAAGTGATTTCGCCCCCATTGATAATAATCATAGGTACAAATGGGCTGCCAACGGTCACTCTCCAGGATTCAACGACGAAGTCTCCGATCGTGCGTACTCACAGAAGGAGACTATGGGCTTGTCTTTGTGGATTGCCCAATTAAACAGCGTATATATGAACAGATTTTAGAGACAAGGAGAAGAAGAAAATGATTATGTGTGTATTCTGCAAAGAACAATTAGCCCTTATAAGGAACGTTTTGGGAAATAACGTTGGAGATTTTAATGGAACGCTTGGGAGTTACAACAAGAGATAAATAAGGTATAACGGCTAGGGTATTAACTTGGGAGTTACAACAAGAGATACATAGGGTATTAAAAATAACAATTAGGGATTTAAGCAAAACAATGGGCAAATCTGTGCACACACGCACTAAGGTTTTCCTTCGTCCTCATGTGCGCGAGCCCATCTCTTTTTCATCAACCATGTTACTAAGCTCATAGGAAAAAGTACTAATATCACTACTACAAAACAATAAATAGATAACGCAGAAAAAACGTTGTGGTTTCAGTCAGAAAAACGTCGTGGTTAAGGGCATCATCTATTTGACACCCTTACACAAAGTTTTTAAAACGTTGTAGTTAAGCACATTACACAACGTTTTTTAAGAAAAAAACGTTGTAAATTTGTTTTCCATAAATTAGTAGATGCTTAAAAATGTTGTAGAATGTATGATTCCACAACGTTTTCTGGATAAAAACGTTATAGTTTAATATATCAGACAACGTTTATAACCAATTTATACAACGTTTAGAAGGTGTCATTTATTTATACAAATATACAACATTTTTAAAATGTTATAGATAAAGAAAAAAAAAGAAAAAAAATGTTGTGGTTCACCTATATTACCAATGCACCTGCAATATGCTAATGCTATGATATATAGCTAAAAAGTCTAAATTCTCATTTAAATTTAAAGCCAAAATGTATCAACCATTCAAAATACATTCCAATAATACCATTCGTTTACAGTTTCAAATTACTACATCCACAAAATATATATCAAACTATCCATATATGCATCTCAAATTCACTTTTCAATATAAATATAAATGAACATGTTACATAACATTGTAGAAACTACAAATGAATCAATGAGTTGATGCCAAAGACATTTCGTACACAGCCGATAAGTTGATGCCACATGAAATCCACTGCTCCTCCCAAGAAGCTACAAGAAAGAAAATGATGCAGCACGTTAGTGAAAGATGTGATGTACAACACCTAGAAACACCAGACTTCTTTGATTAAAATTTTATATCAATATGAAATACACCTATATTTTATCAATCTGATTATCTATCACCCATCTATATATATACAAAACAAACTCATATGGAGGGTTGAAACGAAATTCATTTAACCAGCCTCAAATAGTTGGGATTAGGCTTTACTAAGTGAAGATGAGGAGAGCCCATTCATGTAGATAGAAACATTAATATTATAATTAGTTTACTGACCACCACTGGATCCAGACCTATATACAAACTACTGATTACTGAGTCCTAACCAGGTCACAATAGTGATCAAATTTATGCACAAGTTTAGTCCCAAGTCCCAACCAACTTTGTGGGAAATGGCAGATTAGAGTTCAGGACCTCAGGTACACATTTACACCTAAAACACAACTCCTTCAAATGATATCCATTGCTGGACTTTGCACTTAAGAGTTGCCAGGTTTAAATGTTTTTTTATAAGGAACTTCACATAGTGAACATATTCATAAACATCCAGTGTATAACAGCTGGCTCTCACGTTGTAGCACGTTATAGCATTTCATTTACAAGAAAATATTAAAACAAGACAGACAAGAAACATTAGGATAGTGGGTTCAACCATGAGATATGATCCATGTCACCAATTGGATTTATTTAAAGGAGTTGTAAATCTAAAATGGTGAAACAATTACTACTGAATTATTTTGATGATATAGTTGATTCATCATTTTCCTTTTCTTTCCGTACCAAGGGTAGTCAAAGGTAAGGGATGGTCAAACTTGGAACAACAGCATATAAAACTAAAATGAACTACATAACAAGATTTTGTTTCTGAATAACAACAAAACATAGGTTAACATGGTCTGCCGGCCCAAAAAATAGGCGCTGACATCATAGTTTAGTGCACTCATAAAAGACCGGGCTCAAGTGTAGAGCAGCCATATCGTGCAGTAATGATGGAATGATAACTCTACATCGAGTCCATTTTCCACAGCAAATACAATGGCCTAATCAACTTACCCTTTTGTGTAAAATCTTATGCCTACCTGATTACAGCATTCACTTCACAAACTCTAAAACAGAAGCATATAATGCCTAATAGAAACCTGTGCAGGCATAACTTAACAACTCACTTCTTCAGTATAAAATTATATTACACAAAAACTAACAACAATTGATATACACCAGTACAAAATACCTAATAGACAACACTTAATAGACAACGTTTTTTATAAAAACGTTGTGGTTTTTTTTTTACAACGTTTTTTAAAAAAACGTTATAAATATATATGCAAAAACGTTATTTATTTAAAAAGATATTTTTTTGATTTTAATTAGACAACGTTTTAAAAAATAAATGTTGTCTATGTAAAAAACACGGAGCTTTTCATTTGAAATAGCTTTTCATTTGAAATTAAAAACACTCCCCTTGCGGCCTTGCCTCCAGCCTTCCAACATCTGAAGAAGCAATTCTCCCAAATCCCAATCTACACGGCTACACCCTCCATATTTCTCACTCATCTTCACTCTCTCACCATCAGATCGGAAAACATCTTTGAAATCGGCGCCGTCCCCTTCAACCCCGACGGCTGGGGACAGCCGACTTCACTCGCAACAACCCCAATTCTAGAAGCGCTCGCGGTAACCCTACTGTGGATGGCGTACTTTCAACACAGGACGACAACCCATTATCCAAACTGGGCGTACCTGAGCGAAACTGCTACCTTCACAAAATGGATGGCGTACTTTCGACACATGACGACAACTCAGATTTTTCGCTCAGGTATGGAAATAAAAGTTAGGGTTTCTACTGCTTGAAATAGTGAACAAGAACCATAGGGATTCTCATCCCTGTTATTTTTTGGGTCCGAAAATCCTTAAGTTGTCTGTCAGGTTTGTCTTCTTTTGAAATATGGCATGCATATGTTTTCGTTGTCCTAAGCTTCACTTCTTTTGGTGGTTGTGGGTGGGTGATAATTACACATGACTTTTTTGTTTGATTTTTCATCATAGAGAAGTATATAATCAATTAGTTTCTGCTTTGAGTGGCTCATCTCTGGTTTTGAACAGGGCTGATTGGGTGATTGTTGGATTTTGAGTGCTGTAGCTATTCTAACAGAGGTTTCACGAATATCAGAAGTTATAATTACACCAGAATATAACGAGGAAGGAATCTACACCGTTCGCGTTCGCTTTTCCATTCTGGCTGCTTGTTCTGCACGTGTTTTAGTTTGTTTGACTAGAATTATATATCTAATTTATGGTGTGAAAAAGTTTACTGATAATTTCCTTACCTTCTGATTTAAGGAATATGCTTATATGATCTGGCTAATTATCTGATAAAGTATTAGGCTTAGTCTTTCTAGTTCAAAATTCCATGCCCAACCCTCCTCAAGATTAATTATACTTGAGAAAAAGTTTAAGATTTGTATTATTATTGTCAATTGTACTGCGATGGAAAATCAGTTAAAACTAGCAGTCACAAAAATGATTAGTTATTTATTTACTAGTAGTATATGAATTTACTTAATATTGCACTTAATTAGTTTCCTAGTTTGGTAATTCTGGTCTTGGGTATCACCTCACTTCAAATTTAATTTAAATTTGTTAGTGGCCATTATAATAGTTGAGGCTGATATTATGTTATAAACCTTGTTAACCTCAATCTTTAACTTTAACAGGTACGGCCTGCCATGGAATGCTGTTATCCTCAATCTTTAACTTTAACGGGTATGCGTTGAAGCAAATTTTCTGAATCTCAAAGTTGCAGGAATCTCTGTCAGTTTTATCTAGTGTTTCTCTCAAAGTATTAAGAAATAGTTTCAAAAGACACTTTGATGGGTCTGCTAATTGTGACCCTGAATCTTCTCATAAAGCAGATAAATCTACTCAGTCCCAAGTGGTGGTTTCGAACTCCAAAAGCAGCAGCTCTCCTCAGAAACCATCCTTCAAGTTTTTTATTTATGGTAGGACTGGGTGGATTGGTGGTCTACTTGGAAAACTAAGTGAAATGCAAGGAATTCCATACGAGTATGGAAAGGGACGTCTAGAAGATCTCTCACAACTTTTGGCCGATATTCAGACTGTTAAGCCCACACATGTTTTTAATGCTGCTGGTGGGATTGGCAGACCCAATGTTGATTGGTGTGAATCTCATAAGACAAACAATTCATACCAATGTTGCTGGTATGCTAAATTTAGCTGATGTTTGCAGAGACAGGGACTCCTGATGATAAATTTCGCTACTGGATGCATATTTGAGTATGATGCTGCACATCTAGAAGGTTTCGGAATTGGGTTCAAAGAAGAAGACACACCCAATTTTCATGGCTCTTTCTATTCGAAGACCAAGGCCATGATAAGCTCGCCATCTCATTCTGAAACTATTCCCCCCCAACCATATCTTCCGACCTCAGCAACCCACGCAACTTCATCACTAAAATCAGCCGTTATAATAAGTTGATACTAGGAAGTATTCTATGTGTTATCTAGTGTTAATTGTAAATACCATCTAATATCCAGGACTTTACCTTTTTTTTACTTTTGCAGATTGATGTCATTGTAAGCCTATTAAGTGGTAGACTTGTTCGTGAGAGAATTGGTCCGGCTATGCTAAGTGCGGTGCAGAGTCAGGTACTTTAGCTGTTAATTGAATAATTCCAGACTGTGTAAACTTTCACATAGCAGTGCCAGTATTTAGTCTCAATTGCGTATATCTTCTGCTTAATTTAATCAGATGGGAGCTATTGAAACAAGCAATGTTGATGCAGTTTTCAACTTTTCATTCATTTTCCAATCCTGTAAAGGATTAAACAGATTCCAGATAATAAGGCTCCTTCCTTAGCCTATTATTCTATTTGATTCCATGATAGTTTAGCTTTTGTTCCATAAGATATGGATGCATTTAAATTGGCTTTTGTCTTTTGCAGTCTGTGGCAACCTTCTTCCTTCATGTTATGTCTGCAATTGGCGGAAACAACCTTCTTCTCAACTTTTTTATTTTGAAATTCGAAAAGAACTGACGATACTATTTGTTTCACCAAGAAATATATTTATTTATTGCCTGAAACAGGATTCAATTCTATGCATGTGTTTTACTTATAGGATTTCGTCACTGTTATATACATGTGTATGCTTGTGTTTTGTTGGTGTTATCTGCTTCTCCCAACTGTAAAGCCCTAGCATGTCTTCAATTGTACTGATTTGCTCGACTAATATTCCCTTAGTTCCAAAAAAATACCAAAGGTGAGATAAATTTGTTATAGTAATTTTTTATCATTGAAGTCGAATTTGATTGTGTTAACACATAGATCCAGCCGTTGATCAGTGATAGATATTCTGATCAGTTGTTATTTGTTATCTCAATACTCAACGGTAAAAAGTACCTAATAGACAACACTTAATAGACAACGTTTTTTTATAAAAACGTTGTGGTATATTTTTTTACAACGTTTTTAAAAAAAACGTTGTAGATTTATATGCAAAAAAGTTGTCTATTTAAAAGAGCATTTTTTTGATTTTAACTAGATAATGTTTTTTTTAAAAAAACGTTGTCTATCTACAAAGACACGGAGCAAAAATAAGCTTAAGACGTTAAAACTTAAAATTAGAAGACCGACTCTTTTTTCCTTCTCTCTCCCGTTTTCCCTCTCTATCTCCAAGTTTCCTTCTTAGATCTGCTCTTTGGTTGTGTTCTTATTGTCCATGCTTGTGGAAGGGGGAGGCGAGGTCTCGGGGGAGGAGGAGCCGGAGTGGATATACCAGATCTTCCCTTCACAATATACCAGATCCATGAATTTGCCTTACTACTGCTCCTCGCTAGGTATTAATTTTAGATTTGATTGAATTAGTTTAGATCTATTAACCTATTGGCTCCTCTCCACCGCGGAGCTGCTTTGTTGACTTGGTGGAGGTGATGTGGTTGAATTGACTCTGGCCATGGGGAAAGGATTTGAAATTAATCAAATCTAATCGCCTGAAGATTATCAGTCGGTTCTTATATTCGCTACCGGATCTGGAATTAGGTCAGCTATTTGTTAATCAAATCATTTCTTTGTACGTGGCGATTCTGTTCAATTTCAATTCCTATTTTGTTATTCATCATTATATGAATATGTGTTTGTTATATTAAACATAAATACTTGTTTGAGCTTAAAATCTACATTATGTTAACTCTTGAAATTCTCAGAAACAAAACTAAAACCTTGGAAGATCCTCAGCTCTTGGAAGGTCCTCAGCCCATGGAAGGTTTTCTTCTGTTCATCTTGATGTTAATGTGAATTGAAATCAGTGTTGCTGGGAATTACTATGATTTTGTAATTGATCTGATGTAATGTGGGTCTTTGGTTGATAGAGATCAGTGTTGTGAATTTGTTTTGTTAATGTATTAGTAGTAGCGCAAATGGAAAGTGCAAACACAGTGGAGAATCAAGCAGTTGATGAGCCACATGCATCTAGGTTCACGTGGATGATTGAGAACTTTTCTAGGCTGAACACAAAGAAGTTTTATTCAGAGATTTTTGTTGTTGGTGGTTATAAATGGTATTTAATTCTTACTCACTTGGTTTAAATTATGTGCGAGCTACTTACTCTTTTTATTATGCCAACTGCGTGATGAGTTTTTGGGTAGAGCAGGCGTGTGCTTATTTTTCCAAAGGGAAACAACGTGGACCACTTGTCAATGTATTTAGATGTGGCAGATTCTTCTACTTTGCCATATGGGTGGTGTAGATATGCACAGTTCAGTTTAGCCGTGGTAAATCAAATTCAACCCAAGTACACACTAAAGAAAGGTATGTTCTGATGCTCTCAAGGTTGCTATGCAATTTTTTGATGTACAGAAATGTAATTCCTTCTCTCTCTCTCTCTTGATAGACTAATTGTTAGTGTAATTAGTATCATTTGCAAAGTGTTGTAGTTAGATTCTGATGAGATCTGTATTTATTAATGTTGTATCATGCTTGGAGTTGTTTTCCATTGACTTTATTTGTTTAATATGTCAATCCTATGCATTTGTTATTGTATATTTCCTATATAGATGTATATTTCCATATAGGAAGTTTGTTGCTATATTATCCTTTTATTTGCTTGAAGGAAACAATTGATATGCAGGGGAGCAGGATAAGGGATGGTGAAAAGGAAACCACATGTAGATGAGGCTCAGTTAGACAACAGAAAATGGCTTTGCAACAAGATGTACCAACATCATATTCTCTCTACTGTTATTTTATTTTCTCTTTCTGAATGTACACATTTTTATTTTTTAGTGAATTTAAAATCATGCACTTAATTTCAGGTTGATAAGCTAAAGAAAAGGCTTAGACATGAAGAGAATGTTCACCGAGCTTTGGAGAAAGCTTTCAACCAACCTTTGGGAGCTCTTCCTCGACTTCCTCCTTATCTCCCTCCTTCTGTTAGTATTCTCGTGTTATTTTATAGTAAAAGCAATTCAAAGATACATTTAAGTTTAGTTTACCAAGGAAAAAAATATAGTATTATGTTATGACTCGTAGTTAACTTGTAAGATCGAATTACCTTGTTGGAGGAGTTTACCTTATTTTGTATAATTTGTCCTTGACCTGTCATTTGATCTTGTAAAAGTTTTTATTAGTGGAAGTTGGGGTTAATCATCTGAATTTGATATCCATAGAGTCTGGAGCTTGTTGCTGAAGTGGCTGTTTTGGAAGAAGAAATTGTTTGGCTTGAAGAACAAGTTTAATATGTCAATCCTGCATATCAATTGTTTATTTTCTAAGTTTGGAATTGAGTTCAGTCGGTTATTAGACAGTTTTTTGGGAGTTATTGTGTATCTATCTAATTACATATAGTACAATATGCCAAGAAAAGGAAAAAACATAAATAAACAAACACATTTAATTTTAAGACCCTATAATAAAATAAGTTCCAGTTGTTGATCATGGGCTGATGGATAAGCTTGCTGCTGAAAATGAGAAACTGAAGGTGAGGAGGCTGATTTAACCCATTTAATTTTGCTTCAGGATGTAGTCATGATCTATTGATTAAATGCATTTCAAGCACGATTTATTGAATTTATTCATTTCAAGCATCTTATTGGATATGTACTTCTGTTTGATAATGCATTTCTTATAAATAAATACAGTCTTTGGTTAACTCGCTTGAAGTGAAAATTGGTGAAACAGAGAAAAAATATGAAGAGACAAACAAACTTAGTGAGGAGAGGTTGAAGCAAGCGTTGGAGGAAGAGTCCAAGCTAGTTTAGTTAAAGATGGCTATGCACAGGTTATTCAGAAAAGGAGTCAGATTCGTCTTTGAACTTTTAGTAGATTATTTGTATTTATTATTGTTTTCTCATATGCAGGCTTGAAGAGAGTCTCTGACATGAAATCTGAGAACCAAATCCTTTAGCACGCATTGGTAACTTCACCTTTTAAAAGAGGGTTAGAATATCCACCAACCCCGACAACCAAGGTGAATATTTGTTGCAAAACAATAGTGTTCTTCCTTTTTATCCCTCATACATTGTAAGAAGCTGAAAAATCTTACAATAAGTGATTGTTATTTTCTAAGTGACAAGGGTTTGAAAGAAGTTGCAGTTGGTTGCACGGAACTTACACATCTTGAAGTTAACGACTTCACAATATTGGAACACTTGGATTGGAGAGTATTCTTTAAGTAAAATAGATATACTAATACATTGTTGGTGCTTTTGCTGCATATTATTATATATATATATATACTCCACTTAAGATTTGTCATTTTGGTAATCAGGTTGCATCATATTATGGTTTGCATGTCTCCACTACACACTATATAGTAGGTTCCATGGTTGGCTTCGGTCTTGTTTATAGTGGACCTGGGGCTATTTTTTGGAGTTCACTGGTAAGGGTGACTTCATCGTGGGTCATCTCACCTGTGATGGGAGCATCAATGTCGTTTCTTGTCTACAAATTCATTCGTATGGTATGTTCTTGCTATAAAAACTTGAAACAATTGCTAGATCATTGTATTTATTCTGTTTAATGATAAATCAGAACAACTTACCTGCCTATGGCTTATAAAACAAACTTATAGTATCCTCTTTGTGACTGGCTGCAACTGTATTATGTTATCAGAAAATACTAAAGTGACTTGGAAAACAGGAGGCAATGCAACCTAAGAATCTTTTTGTGACATCTACACGTTCTAACCCATTATAGCTATTTCTAGTTTGTTTACAGTGCTCCAAATCAAGGACAAGCAGCTGCAGCTGCAGCACCAATTGCCGTCTTTATTGGTGTTACTGCAATCTCTTTCGCAGCCTTCCCTCTAAGCAAGATACTCTCTATAAAAAATTCATCTGATGGTGCTTTATAATTCTCCTCAACAGCCAAGAGGCAACGGACAATACAGGTTATGGAATTGCATGATCTCCTCAAGCAGGGTCTTGGCCATATAGATGATCAGAGATAGTTTGGTTAGGTAGTAGATTAATTTTATGGATAGTTTGGTTTATTTTGTGGATACATGTAATCAAATTCACAATTCAATATAGTAGTAATTTATATTGAAAAGTGAATTTGAGATGTATATATGGATAGTTTGGTATATATTTTGTGAATGTAGTAATTTGAAACTATAAACGAATGGTATTATTGGGATGTATTTTGAATGGTTGATACATTTTAGTTTTAAATTTAAATGAGAATTTAGACCTTTTAGCTATATATCATGGCATTAGCATATTACAGGTGCATTGGTAATGTAGGTGAACCACAATTTTTTTTAATCTACAACATTTTAAAAACGTTGTGTAAATATGCCTAAATGTTGTCTAATACATTAAACTACAACATTTTTAGCCAGAAAACGTTGTGGAATCATACCTTCTACAACGTTTTTAAGCATCTGCTAATTTTTGGAAAATAAATCTACAGCGTTTTTTCCTAAAAAACGTTGTGTATTGTGCTTAACTACAACGTTTTAAAAACGTTGTGTAAGGGTGTCAAATAGACAACACCCTTAACCACGACGTTTTTCTGACTGAAACCACAACGTTTTTTCCGTGTTGTCTATTTACTATTTTGTAGTAGTGACTTGAAATGATATCTGCAGTTATGTGACTTTGCATTAGCTACATGGACTCAAGCACCTTCAGTACCTTTTCTTTGCAAAACTGTCAAAGGAACTTTTGGGTATGATCTCAATTCTCTAATACATTTGGAAAAAGAATCTTTGTTGAAATTTTTGGAGATTTTCATTTAAGGAATCTATAAATCTAATGTGCAGGTATTTGGCAAGATGACATTTTGAGAGCAAGCTCAGTTAAAAGATTTGGAAAGAAGAAGCACAGAACCATCCCCAAGCCCAGGTTGAAGTACGGGATGAGCGGGCTACGTATGTGAGGAGCTACATGTAGAGCATATATGATAGTTTGTTATATATTTTGTGGATGTAGTAATTTGAATTACACGAATGGTATTATTGGAATGTATTTTTAATGGTTGATATATTTTGGCTTTAAATTTAAATGAGAATTTAGACCTTTTAGCTATATATCATGACATTAGCATATTGCAGGTGCATTGGTAATATAGGTGAACCACAACCTTTTTTTTAATCTACAACGTTTTTAAAACGTTGTGTAAATGTGTCTAAACGTTGTCTGATATACTAAACAACAACGTTTTTAACCAAAAAACGTTGTGGAATCATACTTTCTACAACGTTTTTAAGCATCTGCTAATTTTTTTAAAACAAATACACAACGTTTTTTTTCTAAAAAACGTTGTGTATTGTGCTTAACAACAACGTTTTTAAAACGTTGTGTAAGGGTGTCAAATAGACAACACCCTTAACCACGACGTTTTTTCGACAGAAACCACAACGTTTAAACTAAATTGGGAGCAGTTTACAGGTCAAATGAAAAGCAATTAAAAGGAAAATCCATCACAAAATATGAAGTAAACTAAAATGGGCATAAACAATGTAATCACACTAACCTTATTATTTAATAAAAGGAAAGCAATGGCAAGGTTGAGTAGACAAGTATATAAAACCATCCAACAAGAAGCCAATACAACAATTTACCACAAGAGGAAAAGTGTCACGATCCACAAATAACTCCAATATTACTCTTTCAAAAAGCTAAGGTGGAAAGGTCGTCCAAGGAAAATATGCTTATACATCGCAGGAGAAAGCACCTAATTCTCAAAAAATGTAGTCCAGTCTTTCTGAAAACTTCAAAGCAGACATGAATTGACCAAAAATAAATTATTCAAACATAAAAATTCTAAACAAGGACGAAGAAATTAAATCAAAATGAATTGGGGAAGGGATCGAGAAATAGGAAAAGAGGAAGATCAAGTGACTTACTTTGATAATTCTTTGAGGTAAATTGCTATTCGCCATTGAAGAAGCTTCGATTATAAAGTACACTAACAAGGGTTTTCAGAGAGACGCGGTTCACCTCCTCAGCTCCAAATGTCGCTTGTAGAATGGCGCCACCACTATGTCACCGCAACCGTCACCACTACGCCGCCACTATTTCTAGGGTTAGAGGGAGTCGAGAGGGAGGGGAATGAGATGGGCTGCATATCTAAGTGAGAGAGTTGAGCTGGTGAAATGAGAGAGATTGTGACGCCCCCAAAATAGGTATACATCACCCATTCTGAGTCGCCAGATATCACACTATAAAAATCAATTATAAACTTCATTTATACAACTGTTGAACTGTCGTACAAAATATGACCATAGTTAAACTGTGAGTTTTAATACAAATGTATGCAACTCTCATGGTGCCTCGACCGCAACCTTACAATGGTACTTTACATAAAAGTATAGTCAAAAACTGTTTTAGAAATTAAAATCTTTGGGAAGTGCTCAAGGAAACCTTCGTACTTGGGAGGCTATCCGTCTAGGTTATGATAGATATCACATGTCCACAGAATTATCCTTGGTTGACCCAATAAACCCCAAAGAAAAATGAGAAGATTACTATCATCTTCTTTCCAATGGTGAATCTTCTCTTGACATATAACTATCTCCACTGTCTCCAAGTGAAAATTATATTTCAAATAAACTCCAAGATCATATAGGTAGTGCTTGTAGATATACTCAGCAAGTGGATGTGCACAACCCTATCTTATGATAACACGAGATTGTTAGTCATTAGACATCTTGTATGATAGTGGCAAAACACCCTTTCAAAGTTGGGTTCACCTCACCCTATTTGGTTCACCAAAATTAAATATCAAATGACGTATACAATACGACACACTTATCTAAAGTTCTTAATAAAATTATTTCCATACTATTTAGGGAGAACCTCAACAGCTATAGACCACCGTTCTATTCTCCTGTTATCCCCGCTCGACTCGGCAATACTCTTATTACCTGAAAGGAATTGTGAAGCAAAGGGGTGAGCTCAACTAGCCCAGTAAAGAATATCATAACTAAAGATAATTAAATAATCAATAGCTTTTGTCAATAATAAATTAGAGATTTAGAACATATGGTAGATAATAAAACTTTTCAACCATAGTTACAGCGGAACGAGCAATCCATTAAAAGAGTCAAATAGACCATCAGGTCTATTATCTTCTCCATGTTAAAAGTCCATCAATAATGTTTTATCCCTGTAACATCAATCAACAATTCCTGTCCACAATCATATAAATAACTCATAATCATAATTGTGATTCTGAATTCCTTTTCGCACCCAAGACGAAGATAATTTTCATCACCTATCATCACCTGAAACATCAAAAATCATGATTATACCAAATCACAATTCCTGCTCATAATCATACTAATAAATTCATCTTTGCACTACCACCAAAGATATACAACTGTATAACCAATAACCAACAATTCATCTTTGCACTACAGGCTAAAGATATACAACTGTAAAACTAATAATGCTGAGACTCAGCTTAATAGTATCACGACCACGAATTATCCATGCACCACGGGCCAAGGATATTCGTGTTTTCAATTATTACGGTCATGATTATACCGAATAATCCCTGGTCATAATCATACCAAGTCCATCTATGCACTACGGGCCAAAGATGACTTTTACCACATCATTTGTAACATTACGATCATGATTATACCGAATAATTCCTGGTCATAATCATACCAAGTCCATCTATGCACATAAGTCACAGATGACTTTCAACATAATATAAGCATGAAGATCATGACAACGATATAAAGAATCAATCAAATGAGATAAAGGATAAATATTAAATATTTATAATATAATTTATCCAGGGTTCAAGAATATCCCAATGTTATCAATCACTTAATAATCTCATAATCTAATATCATTAATATTATAACAATATTTTAATTATTTCTTAAACTTATAAACAATTTATTTTAATTGTTTACACTTTACCAAATAATGCATTTAATAATTCAAAAATACCATACTCATAAGATTTCATCACCAATGTTCAAATCCCTTATCAAAAATCTGCATATACTCTATATAGGATTCCCAAGCCATAAAATCCTATTTACCAATTTTCAACTTCACATAACATATTTAACTCATATACTCATAACTGGTGCATTTTCATGAAAAATACCAAATCGGTCCCAAAAATATTTCTTTTCTGGGATTTAGCAGAATATAGTCCCATATTGAACATATATTTTTCTCAGAATTTTTGAAATTCATTTACTATTTTTCATAAATCAATTTCTAATTAATTCCTTAAGAAATTAGCTACCTCAAGTTTAACTCCAGAAATTACCAAATCTTGGCTGGATCTTACACATGTTAACGTGATCTTCTAGTTTAAATTTCATGATCATCAGAGTTATAGAACTCTGGTTATAGTATTTTTTGTCAGAAAAACATAAATATTGAAATAGTCATAACTTGCTCATTTTAAGTCAGAATAAGCTCATTTTTGGACAGGAGGTACTTTATACCATACACTTTCATGTCCCCAAAGGATGGAATTTTTTTCACAAATTAAGTGGTCGAAACAGCCCTTTTAAACTTATGGGCAGTAGCCTTTTTTGGTGTTTTGCAGTTTTTGACTCCTTTGCTAAAATCAGTCCACACGAAAATCTACAACACCTTTTCCAGTGATTCCACTTGGATAAGTTAGAAAACTCATAGATCTAACTCTAGAACTTGACCATACTCAAAAATTTGAAATATAATAGGAGATATGGTCAATTGAATTTCATGTTCTATTTTCACCAAAAATCTGATTTTCAACCCTTTATGATTTCTAAGAAACTTTCATGTTTTCATATAATAACCAACATAACTTATCATAACACTTACTAATACTGCATATACCCATGATTTTCAATAGTCCAATGCTTATATTATGACTTTCATCATAATCAACGTAAATAGATCATTTCCATAATTTAATAAGGAATGAATACAAAGGATCATTCACCATGCATGTGGTAATCCACATAGACAGATTATTCCAACAGAATAATAAAGAATGGAATAACAGAAGGATTCACCATGCATGTGAAGTGTGAATTGTGAAGAGAAAATAAAACCATCTTAATTTTTATAATTAAAAATAAAATCAATTAATCCTAAATTAACAGAAAATTAATTAAAAATAAAATCAAATTTTATTCCTTTTCTTATATCCCTAAATTTATTTGTCAATTGTCATCATCAAAATTACATACAAAGTGGAGACCTAATTAACAGAAAACATTAATAGTATGCATATTTAGGTTAAATTAAAATTAATAGTAACAAATTTGAAAGACATTTAGGCTAAATTAAAATTAAAAATTAATTAAATTACTTACCAAATAACCAAAACAAAGTCCAAAATAGAGGAGCAGATCAGCTGAAGTGTGAACAGATCAGCCGAAGTGTGGCGGGCGGCGGGCGAAATGGAGGCTGGAGCTGTGGACAGTGGCGACTGGCGAGTGAAAGGGGCAGAGTCGAAGTGTCGGACAAATGAAATGAAGAGAGGCGGGAAGGAAGAGATTAGAGTCTAGAGATGAAGAGTCAAGAGAAAAAAAAAGAAATGAAGAATCCGTCTAAAAAGAGTCTCTGTCTCGCCGGAGAAGAAGAGTCTTGCCACTCACCAGTCGCCGCCCTTGCTGCCTGCAGCCTGCTGGCCTACTCCCGCCTCCAGCCTACCCCTATCTCCGCCACGGCGCCACCCTACCGGGGGCAGCTGCCCCCCTCGCCCCCGCCTTGTTTCGCCACTGCGTGCGATAGACTGCATAGACAGGTTATTCCCAACAAAATAATAAAGAATGGAACCAGGTCATGCGTAAACGCACAGACAGGATATTCTGACATAATAATAAAGAACGGAACCAGGTCAGGCAAAATTCGTACCGACAAGATATTCCAACATAATAATAAAGAATGGAATAACAACAAAAATCACCATGCATGCGATAGACCGCACAGACAGGTTATTCCAACAGAATAATAATTAATGGAACCAGGTGGTCAGGCGTAATACGCACCGACAGGATATTCTGACAGAATGATAAAGAATAGAATAACAGAAGAATTTCACCATGTATGCGGTACTTCGCATAGACAGGTTATTCTAACATAATAATAAAGAATAAAATAATTGAAGAATTTCACCAAGTATAGGGGAGTCCGCGTATACAGGTTATTCCAACAGAATAATAAAGAATGGAATAACAGAAGTTCTCTTCATGAATACGAAAGAAATAATACCTCTTACCTTAAAACAAACTGGATATAGGAGTAGTGAAGTAGCATAATACTTTTCTTCTTTCTCTCTATAGTTTCCCTCTCTAGAGTTTCAGTGAATTCGTAAGAAATAATGAAGGAATACGCTTCTATTTATAGGAGAATGGACTGAATAATAACTAAATCCTGAATGGTCCAGATTGATTTACTTTTAAACGTACGGTCCAGATTGGTTTACTATAAAATATTCTAATAAAACAAAATTTTTAAATAAAATATAATATATTCTATTTATAATCTAATAAAACGAATAACTTTATAAAAGTATTCTGTTTTATATAAAAAGATTTTACTATACAAACACTATGCAGGCACTATGCATAATAAAATATAATATATTCTAATTATTGTCTAATAAAACAAATAACTTTATAAAAGTATTCTGTTTTATATAAAAAGATTTTACTATGCAAAATACTATGCATAATAGAATATAATATATTCTATTTATAGTCTAATAAAACGAATAACTTTATAAAAGTATTCTGTTTTATATAAAAAGCTTTTCTGTTTTATTACATTAATAATACTAATAAAACAAAACTTCATAATCATTATTATAATTCACACTATTAATCGACCAGGTCGTTCCCAGAAAAGAGGGGACTTTCCAATAAGGATTTCTCCCTATTGGCGCGCAATTAGGTGACCAAACCTCTCATTGGCAGAACTTTTAGACATCATTAATATTGCAAATAATAATATTAATAACTCTGTCATCTCAATTATTGATTTAATAATATATAAAATATCGATAATAATTGAATCAATTAACGTGAGATACTATGCAATAATTACTGTAGCAATAATTGAACAAAATTGAGTAACTTCTCACGTAAGCATCAATAATCAATACCGTGTGCTACTATGCAATCACGCGTATTACTATACTTTTACTACCGAGTAGTTCAACAGTTTTAATGGTAAAACTTCCGCCGTTATTTTCATAAAAATATTTTTGTCGTTTTCTCAATCCGACGATAATTCTGTTATGGGGTCCACCAATGATTGTGTCGTCATACGAATATTCCCTATTAAAACGAATATTCCCCGACCAATAGAATATTATATAGCAACTTGCATACTTTACAAAATTTATAAATATTACCCACAACTATAACATTATATCAAATTTACTCCATAATATTAAAAAAAAATTCAAGAAAATTTAAATCTTTATTCATAAAATTTGGGATCTCACAGAGACAGAGTTGGGCAGAGACGAGAAAGTACTAGAAGTAAGGCTGTAAACGAGCCAACACAGTTTCGGCTCGATTCGGGCTCGACTCGAAAAAAATACGAACGAGACTCGGATTCGTTAATAATATGATCCAAATATGAGCATTAAAAATAGTTCGAATAAAAATATATGTAGAATCTGAGCAATGTTATACTCGACTCGTTTAAGATTCAAACTACTCGAATTTTTGATTGTGATTCGATACATACTCGGTTAATACATATTCGATTAGATGTTCGATACATTCTCTTATAATATATATAAATTTAAATCAAATTAGGATAATTAGTTATTATTTTGTTTTGTTTTTAATTTTAATTGTGATTTTATATTTGTAAAGTGTAATAATAAATATATTTTTTAATTTTTAAGTAAAATAACAAATTTAATTTATAATTATATTTATTATAAAACTAGTTATTATGTGGAGACTTGAATTCGAGTTTGAATTTGAAGCTCGCGAGTAGTTTGAATAAATATTTGAGTCGAGTCGGATCGAATTCGAGTACTAAATATTCGAGTCGAGTCGAATCTGAGTAGAATTTTTTAAATATAATTCGAATTCGAGCCGAATTCGAGTACGAATTTATCATTTCGAGTCGAATTAGAGTAGCTCTCTGTTCGCTCCGGTTAGATTCGTTTACACCCTTAACTAGAAGGAAAAAATTTTAAGTTCCGTGTTTTTTTTTTCTCTGTGTTTTTTACGTAGACAATATTTTTTTTTAAAAAAAAACGTTATCTATTTAAAATCAAAAATTACCTTTTATAAATAGATAACATTTTTTTATATGTATCTACAACGTTTTGTTAAAAAACGTTGTAAAAAAAATATCACAATATTTTTTATAAAAACGTTGTGGTTTAAGTGTTGTCTATTTACTACTTTGTAGTAGTGTATACACTATGAGTGTTCCTAATATAGCTGATGTGGAACTTTCAGAAAATCATAAGTTTGAAGCATAACAAACAATTAGTAGTGTACTAATATAACTGTACTATTTTATTTATTTTGTTTCACTATATATGCTTTAAAATTTGTGAATATATTAATCAGAGTAGCATATATATATATATACGGTCCGGATCTTAAGCTCACCCCCCATTTAGCGACGGACCCGACGACGGTTCGGTCATACAACCGTCGTCTATACTTTTAGCGACGGACAACATATAGTGTCGCTATAAGTATAGACGACGGTTGTATGATCGAAACATCGCCGTGTCCGTCGCTAAAAGGGGATGAGCTTGGGTGAATTGAATAAGGGGTGAGCTTAAGATATATTCCCTATATATATATATATATATATATATATATATATATATATATATATATGTGTGCCCCTGCCCTTGCTTTGGGTCCGCTCATGACAACACTATTTCCAAACGGCAAACCGCAAGAAATAGTGCTCCATAGTTATGAGAATATATTAATTCTAACTAGGAAATCGGTCCAAATCAGACTAATATATTATTCCCATACTAGATATTTTTTTTGAGGAACCCTAGCTAGATTGATTATTGCACCAATAGAGAGAGAAGCTACGAAATTCTGGAAAAATGAAACATAGGGAGGGACTGGTTTCACTTTTGCTTGATTTTATTCCCTTTCATGTTCTTTGATGTTCTATTTATTCCACATATCCTTATATCTGAACCCACTGATCAGTTGCTGGTAATGGTAAGTTTCGGCAGAATAATTGGATGATAATATTTACATTGGGGAAGAGATGACCGGACCCAAGAAAAAAAATATTCCATATGGATCGATAATGTAGTCTATCTTTAACTTTCACAAGTAATAATGCAGTATGATCCGAAGAGGCGGAACTAGGGGGGGCTAGGGGGGGGGGCATCTGCCCCCGGTAGCCGGACGATCGACGCATAAGGAGAGGAGGGGAGGGGCGGTGCTGGGGCGGGGGCGGGGGAGGGAGGCGGCCAGTCAGCTACTGCTTCTTCCTTCTTCTGCCATCATCATCTTCTTCTTCTACCATTAGACCCATATCTACTTTGAAACCCAGGCTTTGAGCGAGAAAGGAAACGAAAGAGAAGAACAGGGAATTGGGTTCTAATTTTTCAGAGAGGTCAGAGGAGCGGGGAAACAGAGAGAGAAAGTGGGGGAGGAAGAATATATTAAATTAAGATGAGAAAAATATTTGGGACATGATAATTAATTGTCTTTAATACACCGATAGTGTACACCCTTATATAATACTCTACTCCAGTATAAACGTGTATTATTAGAATTATAATACATTCTTAAAATAAAAATAATTTTATTTATATTATTTATAATTTTAACACCTTTCATTTTATATTCCGATAATTTGTGAAATTTTAACATATAGATACAAACTCAAGTTTGATTTTTTAAAATTAAATTAAAAAATATTTTAAAATTTAAATTTAATATAATTTATTTAACTATTAAAAATAATATATATTGTAGCAAATGTTATCTAGCTAGTTTATTATTAAAAAGGTATAAATAATCACACAAGAATTATTAAAAGCAAAATTGTCCAAAAAAATGATTGCCATATCTCTAATATTTTTATTGCTTCTTCCTTGCTCCGCCGTCAATAAACAAAAATTTTTTATTGATATATTTTGACCCTCCTAAAAATTTGTTCTGGTTCCGCCACTGATGATCCGTTTTCCAATTTAAGTGACCCTTCCATTTTTTCCTTCCTTAATATATATATATATATATATATATATATATATATATATATAAAAGTAATCTAAGACATGCCTTAGTCAAATTTGGCTAAGGTTACTTAACAAAATGACGTTGTTTTGCTTTTTTAATCTAATCCGTTGATGTTTAAAATGGACAATAAAGATAGTGTATGCTCTAAAGACCCGTATCAAGTACGTTCAATGGATTCTTTCTTTCTATCTTTATATATATTGTTAAATTCATAATATGAAAACTAGCACTATAGGATTTTGTTGTGAATTATTTAACAATTTCATACATACATATATATATATATACATACATATATATATATATATATATATATATATATATATATATATATATATATATATAATTGTTACTATGTAGACTTACATGAGCACCGCATCTTGCATGATTCAAGCAAGATCTAGCGACCACGATTTAATAACACGTGTTTCGTCAACACTGGCAGCATCATGTTGTTGTAGGCAAGTTGCCATGCATCCACAACAGTATATTGTGGTAGTAAATTAAAGTCTTTCTCCACAAGACTGTTGCGATACGAAAGTCGTGTTTTTAAATTGTAATCGTCAGATCTTAACAAGAAAGGCCGGTGTAAGAAAAACGAACGTCATGTTTTTAACCTCCGTAGACATATATGTAGTATAAAATCTTAAATATGAACACTGATACGGTTGACGAATTAGAAGTTGAGTTGGAATAAGTTTTCGGGTCGGTATATACCAGAAAAATAAAAATACATGACGAAATTTATGAGAGTTTTTAAAAGTAATTACAAAAGATAATAATTTATGATGAACTTTTTGAGCAATTACAAAATAATAGTATATATGATGGCTCTTAGTGATGATTGATTTTTTCATCAATATATTATAATTGTTATGACATGTTAATCACCAATTTTTTTGCGCAAAATAAATTTTCTTTTCGTGACGCACTAAGCCATCACTTAAGTATATACCCTTTGAGTAATTGCATTTAAGCTATCACCAATATTTTAATGAAAAAATAATCAAAACAATATTTCATGACGATCATAACAATAATTAAAAAGATATATTTTTGTGACGATTTTTATTTTTAATTACAAAAAGTATGTATTTTGTGATGGATTTTTTAAGCCATCACAAAACAATAAAATATATGATGACTCTCAGTGATGACTAATTTTACCATCATTATAAAGTATTTGTGACTGCCATTGCAATCACCAAATCTTGTGGGACTAATTTTGTTTAGCAAGTCAACTCACATGTGTTTTCTTTTATATTTTATTTTAAAATTATAATCATGATATGAGTTTTGGTTTAGTGATAATACTTTGTTATTTAGTTTGCAAATGGGGGAAGGTTCGAATCCTACAAATATCATTTGATACAGTTAATATAGTGAAATAAATTGTATGTAAAAAGAGATTCACGTTCTTAACTTTGATCTCTAAAGTCATGTGCTTTTTTGTGATGGCTTGGACAATCACAATAGATTACGTGTTAATGTGATTGTATTAATCATCACAAAATCACTAAGTGTTCGTGTGATTGTCAAAATCATCACAAAAAGGCTTTAATGATGGGGGTATATAAGATGGCCTTCGTGACGACTAAAGTCATCACAAAAACCTTTTGTGATGATTTTTTGAATTTATATAATGGATTTGAGTCATCACAAAAGGCCATTTTTTTATAATTTCAAAGTGGCATAACTTTTAATCCAAATAGAGTTATGGAATCCATTATATATGAAATCAAAATTAGGAACGAGTCCTACAAGTCTCATTACCTTTAGACATAATATATACCGACTGTTTAAAACTCGAAAAACCTATTTAAATTAGTTTTATCGCCGGTCAAATTAACTTTGATACATACTACTAAAAAACGGTCATTTGTTATGGCCAAAATCCATCACAAAAAGTAAGAAAACTATCACAAAAGGCTTACGTGATGACTTTAAGCATCACAATGGCCGTCTTGTATGCGTCCATCATGAAAGGTTTTACGTGATGATTTTGACAATCACGCAAACGCTTAGTGTGAGAGCTCGAATTTTATGAAATGAAAGTATTCAATTTTTATAATTATTCTATTTAGTAAATGGTCAAATTGATATATAAAAGGTTAAAGTTAAAGGTGATATGTGAAAATTTTTCAAAGTAAACAAGTTGTCATAAAATAATCGATGATAAAAGTATAGTAATACGCGTGGTTGTATAGTAGCACACGGTATTGATTATTAATGCTTATGTGAGAAGTCACTCAGTTATACTCAATTATTGTTACATTAATTCTTGCATCATATCTCTCATATTATTGATTCAATTATTGTCACAATATCATCTGTATAATATGTTATATTATTAAATCAATAATTGAGACGACAAAGTTATTCATATTATTATTTATAATATTGACAATGTCTAGAAGTTCTGTCAAGGAGAGGTTAGATAATCTAATTGCGCGCCAATAGGGAGAAATCCTTGTCGAAAAGCCCCCTCTTTCCCGGGAACGACCTGGTTGTTAAATATTGTGAGTTATAATATTAATGATGAATAAGTTCGTGTTGATTAAAGATGAAATTGATAGTTCCATTGTGTGGGAATTATTAGTGTTAGTGGAAATCGACATTTATTTCGATCATAATTGATATCTAGAAGTTATCGGGTAATTAATCGGATAAATGAACAATTAATTACTATTAATTCACATGATTATAACTATCTGTTCAGATTTGTGTACTATTGAATCATATTCATTTACTATTAGGGGAGTTGGTGCAAGTTTGATAATACTTGCATGACTACTAAGTTAAAAATAGAGGTATAGATGGAGGTACTATACTATAATTATTTTTTTCACATGTTTAGAACTATTGAGTCACATGATTTACTATTGATTTACTATTATGGTAGGTGGTGCAAGTTTGATAATACTTGCATGACTAAATTAAAAAGGAAGAAAAAGATGAAGGTATTATACTATAATATTTCGAGCCCCAAAATGTGCAATTATAGAAACTATATTTTCCTATAAATAAAAGCTCATTCCTTCATTATTTTTCGCCAATTCACTAAAGCTATAGAGCAATTATTATAGAGAGAAAGAAGAAGAGAAGTCTGCTACCTCACTATTCCAGTATCCAATTTCTTCTAAGGTAAGGGGTATTATTCTTTTGTATTCATGAAGAGAGTTATTTTCTTTCAATACTCATAAGGATTGTTATTCCATTCTTTATTATTATATTGGAATAACCTGTCTATGCGAAGTACCGCATACGTGGTGAAATTCTTCTGTTATTCCATTATTTATTATTCTGTTGGAATAACCTGTCTGTGCTGTCTATCGCATGCCTGGTGAATTCTATTGTTATTCCATTCTTTATTATTCTGTTGGAATATCTTGTCTGTGCGGATTACGCACGACCTGGTTCCGTTCTTTATTATTCTGTTAAAATATCCTATCTGTGCGGATTACGCATGACCTGGTTCCATTCTTTATTATTCTGTTGGAATAATATGTCTGTGTGGTCTATCTCATACCTGGTGAATTATGCTATTATTCCATTTTTTATTATTCTGTTGGAATAACCTGTCTATGCGGACTACCGCATGCATGGTGAATTCTTCTGTTATTCCATTCTTTATTATTTTGTTGGAATAACCTGTCTATGTGGATTACCGCAGGCATTGTGAATGATCCTTCGTATTCATTCTTTATTAAATTATGGAAATAATCTGTCTACGTGGATTACCGCATGACGGGTGAAAATCCATTTGCAGTTTCGTATATTTTACTATACTCGTATGAGATATCATTTCTTTTTGTACTCGTCATGGAATATCATTTCCTTTGGTATTTTTTTACGAGTTACTATTCACAGGTTACTATTCACCCAATTACTATTCACTATAGTATTATTCACTCGGGTATTCGGGGTACTTTTCGTGTCAGAGTACTATTCACGAGTTACCATTCACGGGTTACTATTCACCCAAATTACTATTCACCCAAATATTATTCACTCGGGTATTTGGGATACTTTTCATGTCGGGATACTATTCACGAAATACTATTCCTGAAGTACTATTCATAGGGTACTATTGAGGGGTACTATTTATCCAAAAAATATATTTCTTTTTTGTCCAAATTATTTTTGTACATGAATATTATTCTTGAATTTTACTCCACAAAGCAGTATCATGTTGACAATTTAGATATTTTTAAACTCTGGATAAATTTAAAGTCTTTAATATTTATCCTTGATTTCGTTTGATTAATGCTTATATCATTGTCATCATCCTCATGCTTATATTATGATGAAAGTCATCTTTGGCTTACGTGCAAAGATGGACTGTTGATTATTGGTTTTACAGTTGTATATCTTTGGCTTACGTGCAAAGATGGACTGTTGATTATTGGTTTTACAGTTGTATATCTTTGGCTTACGTGCAAAGATGAACTATTGATTGATGAGTATCTTTGGCTTATGTGCATAGATGAACTGTTTATTGGTATGATTATGACCAGGGATCATTCAGTATAATCATGACCCGTAATGTTATAGATGATGTGGTAAAAATCCTCATTGGCACGTAGTGCATTGATGGACAGTTATTGATATGATTATAACCAGAGATTATTCGGTATAATCATGACCATTGATGATTACATGAATATCCTTGGCCGTAGTGCATGGATGATTCGATGATGTGGATTATTTATTAAGCTGAGTCTCAGTGAAAATATATTGATTATACACTTTTAATTCGTAAAAGATAGTAAATATCATGCTCTACTTGACTCCTCTAAAATACAGTTGTATGTCTTTGGCCTGTAGTGCAAAGATGAATTGTTAATGAATATCTTTGGCCGTAGTGCAAAGATGAATTTATTAGTATGATTATGAGCAGGAATTATGATTTGGTATAATCATGATTTTTGATGTTTCAGGTGAAGATAGGGGATGAACATTATCTTCGTCCTGGGTGCGAAGATGAATTTAGAATCATAATTATGATTATGAGTTATTCATATGATTGTGGACAAGAATTGTTGATTGATGTTACAGGGATAAAATATTATTGGTGGACTTTTAACATGGAGAAGATAATAGACCTGATGGTCTATTTGACTCTTTTAATGGATTGCTCGTTCCGCTGCAACTATGGTTGAAAAGTTTTATCATCTACCATATGTTCTAAATCTCTGATTTATTACTGATGAAAGCTATTGATGATGTAAATTATCTTTAGTCATGATATTCTTTACTGGGCTAGTTCTGCTCACCCTTTTTGCTTCATAATTCGTTTCAGGTAATAAAAGTGTAGTTGGGTCGAGTGGGGGTAACAGGAGAATAGAACGGTGGTCTATAGCTGTTGAGGTTCTCCCTAAATAGTATGAAAATAATTTTATTAAGAACTTTAGATAAGTGTGTCGTATTGTATACGTCATTTGATATTTAATTTTGGTAAACCGAATAGGGTGACGTGAACCCAACTTTGGAAGGGTGTTTTGTCACTATCACACAAGATGTCTAATGACATACAACCTCGTATTTTCATAAGATAGGGTTGTGCACATCCACTTGCTGATTATATCTATGAGCATTACCTATATGATCTTGGAGTTTGGTTGAAACATAATGTTCAATTGCAGACGGTGGAGATAGTTATATGTCAAGAGAAGACTCACCATTGGAAGGAACATGATAGTAATCTTCTCATTTTTCTTTGGGGTCTATTGTATCAACCAAGGATAATTCTCTGGACATATGATATCTATCATAACTTAGATTCATAGCCTCCTATGTACGAAGGTTTCCTTTAACACTTCCCAAAGATTTTAATTTCTAAAACAATTTTTGATTATACTTTTTATGTAAAGTACCATTATAAGGTTGTGGTCGAGGCACCATGAGAGTTACATACATTTGTATTAAAACTCACAGTTTAACTTTGGTCGTATTCTGCACGACATTTCAACAATTGTATAAATAAAGTTTGTATTTGATTTTTATAGTATGATATCTGGCGACTAAGAATGGGTCGTGTGTGAAAGTAATATGCACACAAGCCAATCATGTTTGATGATAAAGCATATACTTTGTAACAATCTCATTCATTTATTAATAAAAAGTATTAATTTATTAAAGGCTTTTAATTATCTACATGATGCTGTTTTATAATATGTGATAAACCCATAGTTTTAAGCAATGCTTTTAGAATAATGATGATGATCATTATAATGAGATCTAAATTCTTAGAAAGCTTAAAACTAAAATAGTTCCCAATCGTTGGATTACTAAATTGGGGATTAGTGAATCCGGATAGATTGGTACATACGTTGCTTGCTCATTAGATGAGGATGATTGATCTCATGATCATTTGTGTGGAGACACTAAAGCAAGTATGTAGGTGCTTATTAGAGAATAAGTTCACTGAACGTGACTCGCTAAGGAATACCTAATGGAGTTTTACTTGCATGTCAATAGGAATTCCTATAGTGATAGTAGTACAAGTGATCCTTGGACTTGAGATCATCATAGTATCTTGTGTATGATGAGTTATACTTTGACTTATTCCTTAAGACCCTTAGGGTATATCAAAGGGTATGCTTGGGTATAATAAGTTGTACATGGAGATAATGTATGATCAATAAAGAATCTACCACTTCTAGTAAAAGAAGAGAAATGTCCTATGTGATTCGATAAATGACAACCCAGTAGTCCTTGGCCAAGGCAGAATGAAATTAGAAAGGAGTTTCTAATTTGCATTATTTGGGGTTGTACATTTAAGAGTCGAAATACATATAATTAAATAAAATAAGGCTTGACAGAAATTCCATGTCTTATATTTAATTGGGACATTGTATGGTGGAAGGATTGAATTGTACGGTAACTATTTACTCAAAGGTTCTTTTATGATTAATGTTGAAATCTATATTATCTGGAAAGTCGTTGATCGCTAGGGAGGCTTATCCCTATTGTAGAATAAATATTATTTATTTAAATAAATTATTAGTTTAATTTATTTATTTAAATAAGATTAGAATTGTTCTAATTGATTTATTCACAACCGGTTTAATATGGAGAACCTAAAGGGTCACACCATAAAAGGAAGAATAATTATTTAAGAAGTTAATGGCATAATCGTAATAATAAGTTAAGTATATTTAATTTAATCTATGGTGATAGAATAAATTAAATAGCTTAGTATTTATTATTTAATATTTTGGAAATATTAAATATAAATTAATAAGAGGAGTCTTATTATTATTATTACTATTATTATTATTTAATTCCTAAAGGAGTTTGGGAATTAGTTAATATAAGTACTCTCATTTATTCCTAATAGGATTAGGAGGGAAAATTAGTTAAAGGAGTTTAATTAATTATCCCTAATAAGATTAGGGAGCCCATTTAATTAAAAGAGTTTAATTAAATAAATAATACCTTATTTTTAATAGGGTTACTTGATATCTTTATAAGAGGAGTCTTATATCAGATATCAAACATACGTTATTCCAACTGTTGGAGAGTACGCCCCTTTTCTATAGAGATAGAAAACTAGGGTTTGAGCCAAATACCCATCTTCTTGAATTTTGTTCTTCCTTGGTGGATCACCTCTAGAGGCCAAACACTTGGGTGGCTAACGTTGATCAAAGGAAGGAACCAAACCCGGTGGATTCAAGTTGAACGCGAAAGGATTTGGAGGTGAACTTGTACCTGAGGAAGCTCGATCTTCAAGGGTATGATTTTATTCTTATCTTTTCGTTTAATTAATAATTGTGCATAAAGGGTGATCCGGGTATATGGTTTGTAAAATTTTAAACTCTGATTTTTACACGTTTCCGCTTTATTTATGCAATTTGATTGCGTTCATGAATATTACAAACCTAACAGTGGTATCAGAGCCAAACCTTTATGTGAATTATTAATTGTTTTAATTTAATATGTATATTGATATATGTTTAGAACAATTTAATTGGGCATAATTTTATTGTATAAAATTTATTTAATAAAAAAAAAAAAACTTCCGTGATTTTTTCTCGGTAATCTTGATTCCTTTTTGCGTGGCTGGTGGAGTCAGGTTAGGTAAGGATTCATGTATTAGTATATATATTATATTATATATATGATATATGATATATTATATATATTAGTTACAACATAATCATGCAGGATTTTTTTTTTGTTTCAAATTCGTGAATCAACTTTGCTGGCAAGCTTTTTAACATGGTTAATATATATATATATATATATATATATATATATATATATATATATATATATATATATATATATATATATACGGTTTTAACATATTATATATATATACGGTAACTATATATATATATATATATGATATATATATATATACGGTAATATATATATATATATATTATTTTAATTATTTTATAATTAAAATAAAAAGTTTATTTTAATTTTAAAATAAAAGAATTTATTTTAATTTTAAAATTAAATTTCATGCTAACTAATTAGAATTGGAATTGGATTCCATGATAACTAATTGGAGTTGAAATTGGATTCTATGTTTCCTTAAATAAAGGAGTTTATTTAGATATGAAATAAGATTTCATATTATTCAAAATAAAAGAGTTTATTTGTGAATAGGAAAAAGAATCTATCTTTCCTTAAATAAAGGAGTTTATTTAGATATGAAATAAGATTTCATATTATTCAAAATAAAGGAGTTTATTTGTGAATAGGAAAGATAATCCGTGTTTCCTTTAATATTTTTTTTTATATATATATGGAATTGGATTCCATAATTAATTAAAATAAAGGAGTTTATTTTGATTAAAGATTTTGATTAAAATAAAATAGTTTATTTTATTCAAAATTGGATAAATTAAAATAAAATAGTTTTATTTTGATTTAAATTTGGATTAAAATAAAGGAGTTTATTTTGATTCAAAAATAGATTTTATACTAACTAAATTTGCCCATTAAATGATATCAATATATATATTAAATGTTTATTATTCATAAGATGAATGTTATTTATTGATACATATGGTGATGTGTATGATAATAAATGGGATTGATTATGGACTATTGACCAATGTGATTGGATTTTATTTGGATGCATGAATGTATGGGTTTTATTAAATGGGATCTGCGTACCTCGTCTTCTCTAATTTTTCTTAATGTAAATTCTATCTCCCTCCTATGTACTTCCCCTTGACTGCTGATCAAGGTTTCTATTTATATTAAATAGTTTTGTAATAGGAATAGTTAGAATTAATTTTGAAGAATTGGAGATCAAGGAGCAAAGAATGCTTGAAGACCTGTTTGTAATGGAGCCCGGGTTTAAATGTAATAGTTATATTTAAATATTAATTCTTGCACCCTTAGGGTTTGACCTTTTGGTTCACTTGGTGGCTCTAGTGAACCAAACTAGAATAAAAGTCCATAATCAATCCATGTAGAATATAGTATTCTATATGTGCATGCTTATACTATATATATTATATATTATGCAAACATGCTTCGCATGTTCATTAATATGACGCGTATTTTATATATATATGTGCATGCGCGCTAAACAAGATGAGACATATTAATAATAAACCCCTCAAATATTTTATATTAAGTTGTAACGTTCAAAGATATTTGGAATATCGAACGTCGCCTTCTAGCATGATAGAAACAATAGAGTATTGAATATTTAATATGAGTTTGTTGTGCACACACAAGGCGAGTATTAAATATTTAAGATGTTGTTTTTATTACATATGATGTTTATAAGGAATTGAACATTACTGCTTTGTTGTGCACACACAAGGGCTGTAGTTTTCTCTTCACTTATATGGAAATGCTGGGTCTGACTTAACTAAAATCATTTTAGTTCGGATGTGCACACACTTGACCATTATGATTTAAGAGGCAAAATACAAGGAGTTACATAGTTGATGTAATTGACAAGAGTTGTCTACCTATTTATTTATATATAGTTTGTTGTGCACACACAAGGCTATATACATTTGAAATGAGATCCTTATTCTCACTAGCATATCTTTAATTAGATGTTGCCGAACTATATAAGTGAGGGTAATATAGTTTGAAGAAAATAGTGGGAGATACCAATTTAAAAAAAGACCTAAATTATTTTGGTAATTAATAAAAGAATGTATGTTAAAATGTTGTTAATTACAAATTCATTTACAGAATTTTACAATGTCTAAATTACTATCACTGCGTAGCATATTAGATGCTAAATTAACCGGACCGAATTAAACGGATTGGTTAAGGAAATTGAGAATAGTTCTCACGGCTGAAAAGCTATCTTATGTCCTTAATACGCCTATCCCTGCAAAGGTTGCAGACAATGCCTCTGAGGAAGATATTGCTACTTTTAGAAAGTGGCTAGATGATGCATAGTTGGCTCAATGCATCATGCTCGCATCCATGAGTAACAAGCTTCAGCGTCAGCATGAAACTATGGATGCTCCTATTATATTCCTGCACATCAAGTAGTTGATGGTGAGGAAAGTAGGACTGATAGATATCAGATATTTAAGGAGCTCTTCCGATCTAGAATAACCGATGACACTACAGTACAGATAAAAGTCCATAACATGATCAATTTGATTGAACAATTAGGACAACTGGTTTTGTCATGGATGGAGAGTTGAGCCAAGATTTGATCTTGCACTCACTCCCGGACTCATTTCACAATTGTTGTGAATTTTTCATATGAACAAGCTATATATCAGCCTCGCTGATTTGCTTAACATGTTGAAAAATGTTGAGAGTCACTTTCCAACCAAGAAAGACCAAGTCTTACTGGTAGGGGTCAAAGGATCTTCTGAAAAGAAGAACGATTCAAAGAAGGTAAATAAAAAGGCCAAAACAAAGGATAATAAGAACAAAACTGATACGGATAGCAAAGGAGTTTGCTTCCACTGCAATAAGCCTGGACACTAGAAAGAAACTGCGAGAAGCATCTTGCAAAGGCTAACCAAAGAAACTTAGTGAAGTTTCGGTTACAAATATAAATTTGTTTATGGTTTAAAATAAATTTTTCTTTAAGTCAAGGTTCTACTTGGGTATTGGATACCGACTTTGGATATCATAAATATAGATTTATGAAGGGACCAAAAAGAAGTAGAAAGCTAAACAAAGATAAGTAATCTTATGTGTGGGAAATGAAGCAAAGGTTGCTGCATTAGCCATAGGAATTTATTGTTTAGCAATGCCTACGGGCAAGTCTATTAAGTCAATAAATTGTTATTGTATTCCAGTTCTCGTTGGAAACATTATTTCCATTTTATTGTTGGACAATAAAATCTTTGATATTATATTTAAGAACAATTGTTGTTCTATTTATAATAATAATGTTTTGTATAGAACTGGAATATTACTTAATGGATTTTATATACTTGACTTGCGTGAAAAATAATTTTGCAAATTGAACAAACTAGTATGAGAAAAGGAGATGATCATTCAAAGAGTTGAATGTATGTATTTGCTGAAATACAAGTGTGAATTATTTGAAAGTTTCAAAGAATTCAGAAGTGAAACAAATTAGCAAAGTATTAGGATTCTTTGATCGGATCAAGGAATGAATACTTGTGCAATACGTTTCTAGATCATCTTAAATGGTTTTCTCATAATGGACGCCTCCTGATATGCAATAATTGATTGATGTATCTGAATAGAAAAATCGTACCTTGTTGGACATGGTACGGTCCATAATGATTTTACCGATATTCCAGTATCCTTCTAGGATCATGTCCTAGAAATGGCTGCATATCTACGAAAAGGTAACCTCAAAATCCGGCCCCAAGACTCCATAAAAGTTATGGACAGGGAGGATTCCTAATCTTAAGTATGTTAAGATAAGGGGTTGTTAAACTTATGTGAAAAGGTTTCAAAGGATAAGCTTGGGACAAAATTTGACAAGTACAGATTTGTGGGACATCCTAAAGTAAGTTTAGGGCATATGTTCTATAATCCTACTTAGCAAAGGGTGTTTGTTGCGAAACATTCTGCCTTCTAAGATAAAGGTGTTTATCATTGAAAGGGCTAGTGGGAGGATAATACATCTTGAAAAGTTCAAGAACCACAAAACACTACAAGTCAAATAAGAGGAACCTATAGATAGACCTATTGTACCACAACCGAATCGTAAATCTGGAATAGTACCGAAGATACCTAGGAGGTATGGATTCATCATGGATGATGATGATGAGGTACGCATCATAGAATTTGATGATCCAGTTATATACGATGAGGTAAGAGTCGTAGCAAGCTTCTCAAATATGGAACATTCATTTTTGATGAAATAAATCAAAAGAGTTTGATTTTATCAAAAACAAGAATGAACCTAGTGTGTACAAAAGGGTCAGTGGGAGCGTCGTGACATTTCTGGTATTATATGTTGATATAATACGGATAAGGAATGACATGCCAATGCTAAAATCAATAAAGATAAAGTTGTCTAAACATTCCTCCATGAATGATTTGGGAAGAGTATCTAATTGGGGATGCAAATCTATATAGATAGATTTAAAAGGATGCTCGACTTAACCCAAGGAACGTATATTCATTTGATGCTAAAGTCGTTTAGCATGGCAAACTCCATGGGATGTCTCATGTTGATGAGCCATGGAGTGTATCTCTCTTAATAGTCCCCATAGACTCCTAAAAGAGAGATCGTATGAGTGACAATCATGTATGCAATGAAATATACGCGACCTGATGTTGATCAGTCATATTCTGGAGAAGTTCACTGTGAGACAGTGAAAAACATCTTAAAGTACTTAACCAGGACTAAGGATGTGATATAATTTATGGCGGGTCTGAATTAAAACTAGAGGGCTTAACAGACTCAAGTTTTTCAGACAGACCAAGACGACAGAAAATCTACTTTAAGGTAAAGGGTTACCTTGAACGGTGGTGCAGTGAATTGGAAAGGTTCCAAACAGCAAAGAGTTGTTGGTTTAGTGATAAAGACAAAGTATATAGCTATAAATGAAGCTACAAGTTGATTGTTTGGATGAAAAGTTCATTACAGAACTAGGAATAGTTCCTAAGTCTCATCTTAGATCTAAACATGTGTTGTGGCACTTTCATTTGATTATAGGAATCATTGAAAGATGGGAAATCACTATAGAGATAGTGGACTCTCAAGAACAACATTACATATCCATTAACTAAAGCTTATCCAACAGCAGGATAATCGTCACTTAGAGAAGAAGAGTATGAGATACCATGACGATTGGCTTTAGTGCAAGTGGGAGATTGAAAGTAATATGCACACAAGCCAATCATGTTTGATGATAAAGCATATACTTTGTAACAATCTCATTCATTTATTAATAAAAAGTATTAATTTATTAAAGGCTTTTAATTATCTACATGATGCTGTTTTATAATATGTGATAAACCCATAGTTTTAAGCAATGCTTTTAGAATAATGATGATGATCATTATAATGAGATCTAAATTCTTAGAAAGCTTAAAACTAAAATAGTTCCCAATCGTTGGATTACTAAATTGGGGATTAGTGAATCCGGATAGATTGGTACATACGTTGCTTGCTCATTAGATGAGGATGATTGATCTCATGATCATTTGTGTGGAGACACTAAAGCAAGTATGTAGGTGCTTATTAGAGAATAAGTTCACTGAACGTGACTCGCTAAGGAATACCTAATGGAGTTTTACTTGCATGTCAATAGGAATTCCTATAGTGATAGTAGTACAAGTGATCCTTGGACTTGAGATCATCATAGTATCTTGTGTATGATGAGTTATACTTTGACTTATTCCTTAAGACCCTTAGGGTATATCAAAGGGTATGCTTGGGTATAATAAGTTGTACATGGAGATAATGTATGATCAATAAAGAATCTACCACTTCTAGTAAAAGAAGAGAAATGTCCTATGTGATTCGATAAATGACAACCCAGTAGTCCTTGGCCAAGGCAGAATGAAATTAGAAAGGAGTTTCTAATTTGCATTATTTGGGGTTGTACATTTAAGAGTCGAAATACATATAATTAAATAAAATAAGGCTTGACAGAAATTCCATGTCTTATATTTAATTGGGACATTGTATGGTGGAAGGATTGAATTGTACGGTAACTATTTACTCAAAGGTTCTTTTATGATTAATGTTGAAATCTATATTATCTGGAAAGTCGTTGATCGCTAGGGAGGCTTATCCCTATTGTAGAATAAATATTATTTATTTAAATAAATTATTAGTTTAATTTATTTATTTAAATAAGATTAGAATTGTTCTAATTGATTTATTTACAACCGGTTTAATATGGAGAACCTAAAGGGTCACACCATAAAAGGAAGAATAATTATTTAAGAAGTTAATGGCATAATCGTAATAATAAGTTAAGTATATTTAATTTAATCTATGGTGATAGAATAAATTAAATAGCTTAGTATTTATTATTTAATATTTTGGAAATATTAAATATAAATTAATAAGAGGAGTCTTATTATTATTATTACTATTATTATTATTTAATTCCTAAAGGAGTTTGGGAATTAGTTAATATAAGTACTCTCATTTATTCCTAATAGGATTAGGAGGGAAAATTAGTTAAAGGAGTTTAATTAATTATCCCTAATAAGATTAGGGAGCCCATTTAATTAAAAGAGTTTAATTAAATAAATAATACCTTATTTTTAATAGGGTTACTTGATATCTTTATAAGAGGAGTCTTATATCAGATATCAAACATACGTTATTCCAACTGTTGGAGAGTACGCCCCTTTTCTATAGAGATAGAAAACTAGGGTTTGAGCCAAATACCCATCTTCTTGAATTTTGTTCTTCCTTGGTGGATCTGTAACGACCCCAAAATCGGGACTATTTTCCTTCCCGATCTTATGCGTTAAAAATATCTTGTTCTAACTTTAAAATATTATTTAATGTTAAAATAGCTAAAAATGCGGAATAAATTTTTTTTTTCTTTCCATTCATTCATTCCCTGAATCGCAACCTTTACAATTCTTCTTTATACTAGAATCATAGTCATTACATGATTTATTTAATCTGAATAGATATGAATATATGTACAATTCATTATTTCAAACATATTCCTAATTCAGAACAAATGATCTTCATCTATTGAATTATTCAAAGATTTACTTCTCTGTGGTTTACACATGTAAATACCATTCAATGATTCAACACAATCTCAATTAAATCACTAGTCTTCTTTTCATGTGCTCCTAATCACGATAGATCGCATCATAGCTTTAACCTGCAAATTAAGCAAGATTGAGCACGACGGCCCAACAAGTCTAACAGTCTATCATGCATCACATAGCACATATGTTCACATTCAGTTCATGCATTTATATTATTGGGGTTCAAGTATATTACAAATGCATCATCACATTTATATCCTGCTGGTAGCAACATAAATATCATAGCATACTACACATGTCATGTACATGTCATTCATTGCACATATATATTGAGCTCCCCGACTCAATTCAATAATTAGTCATAATTTGACATTCATCATTCACAAAGCAAATAATACAGTTCATAGGTATTACATACTTGTAAACATAAATCATGCTAACAGTTATCTATAGTAATTATAAGTCCACATAAATAAACTGAGAAACTTGCCTTGATTGGAGATTACCGAAAAATTTAACTTAGCTTCTCTCCACAAATCCTACACAACTGTGTTTACATATATACACACATTAGATAACCAACTATGTCACAAAACATGCATGCATATATTTAATCCATGATTATTAGCTTATTTAAACTCTAATATTTTGTTCTCATCCTAAAACCATCTTAGGTTCCTTTGAAAACTTTGTCCGTTTAACCTTTTTACGCATAAAAAAAGGTTTCTCATTTATGTAATCTTTTAGACCTCATAGCAATGTATTTTATCCATGGTTTAAGTCATAGAAACCAAAAAGTTTAGCAATTCAAAAACAAGCCTTAAATGGGCTGTTTTCAAAAATCTTGAAGGCAACTGCATTTTTCATGAATTCCAAGGCCACTTTGATGATTTTTAGGAACTTTTGTATTAGGCTTTTGGACAATGACTCTGAACATACTTCTAGCCTATATACCAAAGTATTTTTGTGTTTGTTTAGGTTCCCATGTTAGCCTCTTATGCTTCTTGAAAGTAATGTCTAAACTAGGCCATTATTCACATTTTGAGTTTACTAGTTTTGGTCAATTCTTGCCAATTTCATTTCTAGCCACTTTAGTTCATTTCAACACTTGAATTATATCTAGTTAGGACTAGTTCTAGCATTCATTTAGGTTTACCAAGCACAGATTGAGTTTTGACCATCTAAACCACGCTTTTTCAAGCTTTTACATATTAACTTCTCGAGTTATTGTATACATTAGCATTCCAACACTTGGAATAGCCTAGCATAACTCTAACTCACTTGTCTAAGATGTCCAAACTAAGTTCTTGGCCAAATGGAAAAATCTCAAATTTTCATACTTGGACAAATTTGCAAAAACTGCAGTTTTAGTGATTTTCCAAGTTAGTTTGATGATTTGTTTAGACTCCTTGGTTAAGACAAGAGCTTAACCACTTGGCCCTACCTCTAGACCATACTATAAGGTATGTTAATCCAGGTTTAGGTTTCTTTTTCATGTCCATTAAGCTCCTCAAAACAGAGCTCAAAAATAGCCATTTTCTTACTTTTTTACAAAACTGATTTTGTACTTTTTCCAAATTGTTCCAGTTCTGGTCACTAGGATAGTCTAGGCATGTATATTTAAGTTACTCAAGGTTACTTTTAGCATTACCACACTTTATTTAATCATCTAACTCATTTTGACTTATCAAAGCTCACTTTAGGCTTGAAAAGGATCTTAAATTGATTTTCTTGCCAGCTTTGGACAAGGCAATGGTTAGGAATCATCACAAGCATGAATTTACAACTTTATATGAGTTCATTACAGTCTTATAAGTTCAAGTACTAGAAGTTACCCAAAACAGTCTACTTGATCTTAAAATGTGATTTTTTAACAAGTCCAATGCCCAAAACAGTTTAGAATTGGTTTCTTTAACTTGTGTAGCTTACTTATGCCATATTATAACTATTGAAACTTGCCTACATGGTCCAGGTATGGTAGTTCCATAGTTGGGTGTTAGTTGACACTTTAAAGCTTACTTTAATAGTTTTTAATATGATTTTTGGACAATACCCATCTTAGACTTCAACTAACTTTACGAACAACTTTTAAATGACATTTATGGACAACGAGAGTATACCTTACTGATTTATAACATCAGTAGCTACAAATGGCCATAACAGCCCCCTTATAGGCACAGTTTTGGCTCCTAATTCACAACAGTCCATAGTATGATTCAAGCAGCCTTTAGGTACTCTAACAACCTTTAAAACCTGATTATTACATAACATTATATTCCTTAACATGCTTGCAATAATCTGTTAATTTTCTAACACCAAAACAGTCCATACTAGACATTTTAGTAGGGTTTAGCACTAAACCAACATAACAGTCCCCAAGCCTTTTAATACAAGCATTATTTCATCTTGTAATTGTTATATACAAGGTATTCATGGTTTAAAACACATAGATGCAAGGCCTTAAGCTTTTTGTTAAAAAAAAACAGCCCTCTAATATACTACATTTTTGGAAATAAGGTAGATAACACATACTCCCCTATTTAGATAAAATGCTAAACAAGATATTTAAACATTCTAACTATGCCGACTGAGAGCTCAAAGAAGAGCCCCCAGCCCAGCCCACTGCAACTGCTACTGTCAAAGACAGCAGCTCTTCACCCACATGGCCATTTTTTCTAATTTTTTTGTTTCTAAGTTATATGACCATTTAAATCCATTTTTAGATATATTGTACATAGCATATGGGAGTATTTTTTTAGAAATTATAAAACTTCCATTTCAGGCTTGTTAGGCTGTCCAACAATACGCTCAAAAATTGACTTGACATTCAAGTTTTCAATTTATTTATTTTTTTCCAGCCTGATCCTGTTGCGCGAAAACAGTCGTAACTTTTTCGTCTCAAAACATTTTTGAGCGATTCTTGAGCCCACGAGAAGATAACTTCCGAGACTACAACTTCTCTTCAGATCACAAATCCAAATTCCAAACCGAACAGAACAGAAATCTGCTCTATGTGGACAGAATGTTCTGTTTTTAAACTGCACGACCCTCCTTCGCTAAAATGGTCATAACTCCTTCGTTTCAAAACATTTTTGAGCGATTCTTGAGCCCACGCGAAGATAACTTCCGAGACTACAACTTTTATTCTTTGACCATTTCCAAATTCAAAACACAGAATTCCAGAATTTCGTGCAAAGGGACTGACCCGAGTTGATTAGACAGTTTTGACGCGACTACTATGAAAGATCGTAACTCTTTGCTCCGAAGTCGGAATTAGCCCGTTCCGGAGTCTATGGAAAGCTTATTCAGTGTACTATAACATAACAAAAGCCCAGAACTTTCTGAACATCCTACCTAACCCCGAATTTTCAATTTAGGGTCAGCAGTTCACAATTTTTCAGTTTCTAGCATGTTTATTTCACGACCTTATTACTTCTAGCTCATATACCAAATTAGAACAAATTTTAAATATGTTTTACATAGCATATGAGACTGCATTTAAAAGTTATAACCTTTCCATTTCAGCTTCAATAGGCTGCCCAAAACAGAGTTTCCACATGACTTGACATACCAAGTCTAACTTTTCATTTTGACTTGGAATAGCTTTTCGCTTTCATCTAATATGCCAAAACTCTTTATTTATCATCATATATGATGTACATATCTAGCCCAAGCTTTAGTTTTGCCTAATATTTAGTTTTTTAACCAAAACAGTCAATATAGTCCTTTTATCGAACAAGTGGTGTGCAATCCACATATAGACACATAGTACATATATTCCAAGCAACTTGGTTCCAGCCTTGTCTCTTTTAGTCTATTAGAACATCAACAAAACAGTTACAAAAACAATACCAACAAATCATAACAGTGCTATTATAACAGCCACTAGCTGTCCACAATCAACATTCTATGTAACAGCCCATTTTAAGTCACTTGGCCACTAATTAGTTTATCCTAACATCAAAATGGAATGTAAAAGGAATGAAAAAGGTTTGAATTAGTATACCTTGCTGGGCTATTATATAAAGCTAGCTGCTTTGCTTCTTTTCCTTCCATTTTCCCCCCAGCCGAGCTCTTTCTCCCACTCTCTATATGCAACATATTTTGGAGTTCAGCAATGTGATATACTATCTGAACTTGGGTGCAATGTGTTGCCATATATGGCTAAGGTTCATCATTGCCTCTATCCAGACCCATCATTGCTTCTACCCAGCTCCTACTTGGCTGCTATCACACTCTCCTGATACATCTACTGACAAGTGTGCAGTGGCCCCTAACTAGCCTCCTCCTAGCAGTCTACTTGGCCCCTAAGGGACGTGTCCAGCCACAACCATCTATGTTTTATCCTCAGCCACTCTATGAGCTTAGCCTCAAACTAATGTACTAACTGGTTGCTCTCTTGCTAACTGACTAACAAATGTATTAGCTAACTGATAGAACTAACTCACTAACTATGCCAGTAACTAACTTATTTACATACACCATCCTAAGCTCTCTTGTAACCAACTATGCTAACTGCTAACTAATAAGACTCAGCTTATTTAACCCAACGTGGGCTGCTGGAATGGGCAATGAAATGGGATGAGTATGAATTTTTAAATTGGGCTTCATGTATTATTCTATTCCTAGTAAAATCCATACATCTTAGAAAATTATGAAGGAGGCTTGAAAGCGTATATATAATACAATTAGGTTAGCCCAATTTATATCTTGGACTTTTAAATAACGTATGGATCCCAAAATCTTAAAATCAGTGCAACACATTTGCAAGCATACTTAGCAAAATTTAGAATGGTCAATGAATATCATTATTGAATGATTTTAATTATATTATAATATAATTATTTCTTTACACATATAGGTAGCTTTATGCCAAGAATCTTTCTCAAGTAAGCCATGTTGGCTTTCCTTTTCATTCTTGATGTTTATATAACATTATATTAATATATATACTATTCTTCTCTTCCTTTAATAAATTGCCCCTACAATTGATAAATATATAATACCAATATATTTATTAAGCATAAGCATCACATATTGTATAGTTCATACTCACTTATGCAATATAATATCGTACAACATATTATCTAATAAGAATTTTATTTATTAAATTCTTATTTTAATATTACCCAAAATTTGGGTTATCACATTATTTCCCCCTTATAAGGATTCCGTCCCCGGAATCACAATACCGAATCATTCTTAATCGGTTTAGATCTTATTCTTTCTCGTAACCTTATCATTGAATCATTTCAACATACCATTTCCTTAAATTTTTCTTAAAAATTTAAAATAAATCATCTATTTTCCATTCTAGGCTTTAAACTTTAACCTTTAATTTAATCATTCAAGATGTTCTAAATTTTTGGGTTGTCACATTCACCCCTTCTTCTAAGAATTTCGTCCCCGAAATTACAGTCTACTAATCGCTTCTTCTTCTATTCATCGAAAATAGGTTTTCAATTTAACCTTTACATTTTCCTCCTCTGAGGATTTCTCTTCTATCATCTCATTCAACCATTTCTACCCTTTTTAGGAAGTTAAAAAAAAAAAAAAAAAAAAAAACTTTTCATATTATGCTGAGGGGTCATATAGACCATGAACTCTCAGGTTTAACGGTATTCACCGCAACCAATTCTGTAAACATGTTGTATTAGGTGATCAGCCTAGTACAAATACGAGTACGTTAGGTGATCAACCTACCGTACCCTAGGTCGTGCACAACGTATCAATCTTGTTTAGCGACTATTTGCGCTACTAGATTGGATTATTTTATCCAATCGGGTTGTTCACCTCAGACTTAGCATAAGATTCCGCACCAAAATAATTTGGTTCGGGATAAATTCTCAAAGAAATACTTGAATTTTCATAAACATTTGTCTAGCTGAATCAAATAGCTTAGACGCATATCAATAATTCGAACATCAATCGAAACATTTGTCTAACCACTATATTTGGCATTGACTTTTCTTTAACTGGTTTAAAATTCTGAAAATCATTTTATGACGTCATGATACCGCACTGTATTTACAGTCCGTTTAAGGATTCCGTCATTTAGTGATTTTATCATACTACATCATACCATAGTGGGCTGACGATCCTTAGATCACATCCAACACTAAGTAATATTGCATTGATGACTCCATCGTTTTTATCATCTCTGCACCAGGTTCCATGATGCATTGATGATATATAAAATACATTTTGATATATTTCAAATCATTTTTGTCTAGCCGAAGCAATTAGCATAGACTTCTCTAAATGGTTCAAAACTATTGAAAATCAGTTTTAGTGTTATCATGTCGTAACAGTTAACGAGATGTTAGTGGCTCACAGTCCACATACACACCCTTGTCACCGTATGATGCTGATAACAAAAATTCATTTGTATTTTTAAAGGCACATCAGTGCGAATTTAGCTTGATGTCAAAAATTTCGAAGTCTAGCATAGCTAGAAGATTTGGAATACCTATGCTTCCACCATCAAATCCACTTTCTATAATGATCCATTGCTTAATAAGTCTATCTATTCCTATCATCCTCGATACTTCATTCACACTTAGTTATACCCCAGTTCATCAAACTTACCATACTTTGGAAATTCAGGAACTTGCCATAATCATATGAGTTTAGAAACTTATCCTAGTCAGACCATAGGCGTCCATTCGCTGAGGGGTTGAAAACATACCATATGATTATGAGTCACGAAATTACCATATGCATTAGTTTTAAGAACCGTACCTAATCTTAATATCATCTAACCTAATCTTATATCCTCTACCTATCCGTTATACACATGAGAAAAGAATCACCTTCTCAACAGGTATATAACAGATAACGCGACACAAAAATTTCAATGATTATCACTACCAGAAGCTAAGTGGTTGTCACCCCAAGTATAATTCCCCGCCCATACAAAGAATCATACAACTTAGCTGCTGACATGAGTTCTCAATTGAAATCCCACATAATTATATCTTCCCCTTGCTCAATACGAATTTTATTTAATCCGTATCTCATCATCTACAACTCTTTTCTGAGTTTGCATAGTACCATTTCATAGTACATTCTCTTTATAGCGTCAAGCTATATCATTCCAATCATTTCATACATTTTCTGCTATTCAATCTGATCACGTCGTGATCTTATCTTATTATCGTGTTATATTACGATTCTCTTCTATCTTATGATCGTTTTGTTTTACGATCTCCTTTCCCTTTATACTTTTAGTCCCATAGACTCTATTTATTATTACTTTTTGTCTTTAACCTCAGAGTTAGGTAACTCTGGATCTTTATAACTTTTCAAGATTCTTCTTTGAATCCTATTTACTTAATAATGAATTTCCTAAATTCATCTCTTAACAAATTAAACTCTACTTGAGTTTATTCCTTATCCTTATCTCTGCAGTTATAGCCTAAGGTACACCTACCTAAGGTTTATAACCTACAGCTTTGATACCAACTGTAACGACCCCAAAATCGGGACTATTTTCCTTCCCGATCTTATGCGTTAAAAATATCTTGTTCTAACTTTAAAATATTATTTAATGTTAAAATAGCTAAAAATGCGGAATAAATTTTTTTTTTCTTTCCATTCATTCATTCCCTGAATCGCAACCTTTACAATTCTTCTTTATACTAGAATCATAGTCATTACATGATTTATTTAATCTGAATAGATATGAATATATGTACAATTCATTATTTCAAACATATTCCTAATTCAGAACAAATGATCTTCATCTATTGAATTATTCAAAGATTTACTTCTCTGTGGTTTACACATGTAAATACCATTCAATGATTCAACACAATCTCAATTAAATCACTAGTCTTCTTTTCATGTGCTCCTAATCACGATAGATCGCATCATAGCTTTAACCTGCAAATTAAGCAAGATTGAGCACGACGGCCCAACAAGTCTAACAGTCTATCATGCATCACATAGCACATATGTTCACATTCAGTTCATGCATTTATATTATTGGGGTTCAAGTATATTACAAATGCATCATCACATTTATATCCTGCTGGTAGCAACATAAATATCATAGCATACTACACATGTCATGTACATGTCATTCATTGCACATATATATTGAGCTCCCCGACTCAATTCAATAATTAGTCATAATTTGACATTCATCATTCACAAAGCAAATAATACAGTTCATAGGTATTACATACTTGTAAACATAAATCATGCTAACAGTTATCTATAGTAATTATAAGTCCACATAAATAAACTGAGAAACTTGCCTTGATTGGAGATTACCGAAAAATTTAACTTAGCTTCTCTCCACAAATCCTACACAACTGTGTTTACATATATACACACATTAGATAACCAACTATGTCACAAAACATGCATGCATATATTTAATCCATGATTATTAGCTTATTTAAACTCTAATATTTTGTTCTCATCCTAAAACCATCTTAGGTTCCTTTGAAAACTTTGTCCGTTTAACCTTTTTACGCATAAAAAAAGGTTTCTCATTTATGTAATCTTTTAGACCTCATAGCAATGTATTTTATCCATGGTTTAAGTCATAGAAACCAAAAAGTTTAGCAATTCAAAAACAAGCCTTAAATGGGCTGTTTTCAAAAATCTTGAAGGCAACTGCATTTTTCATGAATTCCAAGGCCACTTTGATGATTTTTAGGAACTTTTGTATTAGGCTTTTGGACAATGACTCTGAACATACTTCTAGCCTATATACCAAAGTATTTTTGTGTTTGTTTAGGTTCCCATGTTAGCCTCTTATGCTTCTTGAAAGTAATGTCTAAACTAGGCCATTATTCACATTTTGAGTTTACTAGTTTTGGTCAATTCTTGCCAATTTCATTTCTAGCCACTTTAGTTCATTTCAACACTTGAATTATATCTAGTTAGGACTAGTTCTAGCATTCATTTAGGTTTACCAAGCACAGATTGAGTTTTGACCATCTAAACCACGCTTTTTCAAGCTTTTACATATTAACTTCTCGAGTTATTGTATACATTAGCATTCCAACACTTGGAATAGCCTAGCATAACTCTAACTCACTTGTCTAAGATGTCCAAACTAAGTTCTTGGCCAAATGGAAAAAATCTCAAATTTTCATACTTGGACAAATTTGCAAAAACTGCAGTTTTAGTGATTTTCCAAGTTAGTTTGATGATTTGTTTAGACTCCTTGGTTAAGACAAGAGCTTAACCACTTGGCCCTACCTCTAGACCATACTATAAGGTATGTTAATCCAGGTTTAGGTTTCTTTTTCATGTCCATTAAGCTCCTCAAAACAGAGCTCAAAAATAGCCATTTTCTTACTTTTTTACAAAACTGATTTTGTACTTTTTCCAAATTGTTCCAGTTCTGGTCACTAGGATAGTCTAGGCATGTATATTTAAGTTACTCAAGGTTACTTTTAGCATTACCACACTTTATTTAATCATCTAACTCATTTTGACTTATCAAAGCTCACTTTAGGCTTGAAAAGGATCTTAAATTGATTTTCTTGCCAGCTTTGGACAAGGCAATGGTTAGGAATCATCACAAGCATGAATTTACAACTTTATATGAGTTCATTACAGTCTTATAAGTTCAAGTACTAGAAGTTACCCAAAACAGTCTACTTGATCTTAAAATGTGATTTTTTAACAAGTCCAATGCCCAAAACAGTTTAGAATTGGTTTCTTTAACTTGTGTAGCTTACTTATGCCATATTATAACTATTGAAACTTGCCTACATGGTCCAGGTATGGTAGTTCCATAGTTGGGTGTTAGTTGACACTTTAAAGCTTACTTTAATAGTTTTTAATATGATTTTTGGACAATACCCATCTTAGACTTCAACTAACTTTACGAACAACTTTTAAATGACATTTATGGACAACGAGAGTATACCTTACTGATTTATAACATCAGTAGCTACAAATGGCCATAACAGCCCCCTTATAGGCACAGTTTTGGCTCCTAATTCACAACAGTCCATAGTATGATTCAAGCAGCCTTTAGGTACTCTAACAACCTTTAAAACCTGATTATTACATAACATTATATTCCTTAACATGCTTGCAATAATCTGTTAATTTTCTAACACCAAAACAGTCCATACTAGACATTTTAGTAGGGTTTAGCACTAAACCAACATAACAGTCCCCAAGCCTTTTAATACAAGCATTATTTCATCTTGTAATTGTTATATACAAGGTATTCATGGTTTAAAACACATAGATGCAAGGCCTTAAGCTTTTTGTTAAAAAAAAACAGCCCTCTAATATACTACATTTTTGGAAATAAGGTAGATAACACATACTCCCCTATTTAGATAAAATGCTAAACAAGATATTTAAACATTCTAACTATGCCGACTGAGAGCTCAAAGAAGAGCCCCCAGCCCAGCCCACTGCAACTGCTACTGTCAAAGACAGCAGCTCTTCACCCACATGGCCATTTTTTCTAATTTTTTTGTTTCTAAGTTATATGACCATTTAAATCCATTTTTAGATATATTGTACATAGCATATGGGAGTATTTTTTTAGAAATTATAAAACTTCCATTTCAGGCTTGTTAGGCTGTCCAACAATACGCTCAAAAATTGACTTGACATTCAAGTTTTCAATTTATTTATTTTTTTCCAGCCTGATCCTGTTGCGCGAAAACAGTCGTAACTTTTTCGTCTCAAAACATTTTTGAGCGATTCTTGAGCCCACGAGAAGATAACTTCCGAGACTACAACTTCTCTTCAGATCACAAATCCAAATTCCAAACCGAACAGAACAGAAATCTGCTCTATGTGGACAGAATGTTCTGTTTTTAAACTGCACGACCCTCCTTCGCTAAAATGGTCATAACTCCTTCGTTTCAAAACATTTTTGAGCGATTCTTGAGCCCACGCGAAGATAACTTCCGAGACTACAACTTTTATTCTTTGACCATTTCCAAATTCAAAACACAGAATTCCAGAATTTCGTGCAAAGGGACTGACCCGAGTTGATTAGACAGTTTTGACGCGACTACTATGAAAGATCGTAACTCTTTGCTCCGAAGTCGGAATTAGCCCGTTCCGGAGTCTATGGAAAGCTTATTCAGTGTACTATAACATAACAAAAGCCCAGAACTTTCTGAACATCCTACCTAACCCCGAATTTTCAATTTAGGGTCAGCAGTTCACAATTTTTCAGTTTCTAGCATGTTTATTTCACGACCTTATTACTTCTAGCTCATATACCAAATTAGAACAAATTTTAAATATGTTTTACATAGCATATGAGACTGCATTTAAAAGTTATAACCTTTCCATTTCAGCTTCAATAGGCTGCCCAAAACAGAGTTTCCACATGACTTGACATACCAAGTCTAACTTTTCATTTTGACTTGGAATAGCTTTTCGCTTTCATCTAATATGCCAAAACTCTTTATTTATCATCATATATGATGTACATATCTAGCCCAAGCTTTAGTTTTGCCTAATATTTAGTTTTTTAACCAAAACAGTCAATATAGTCCTTTTATCGAACAAGTGGTGTGCAATCCACATATAGACACATAGTACATATATTCCAAGCAACTTGGTTCCAGCCTTGTCTCTTTTAGTCTATTAGAACATCAACAAAACAGTTACAAAAACAATACCAACAAATCATAACAGTGCTATTATAACAGCCACTAGCTGTCCACAATCAACATTCTATGTAACAGCCCATTTTAAGTCACTTGGCCACTAATTAGTTTATCCTAACATCAAAATGGAATGTAAAAGGAATGAAAAAGGTTTGAATTAGTATACCTTGCTGGGCTATTATATAAAGCTAGCTGCTTTGCTTCTTTTCCTTCCATTTTCCCCCCAGCCGAGCTCTTTCTCCCACTCTCTATATGCAACATATTTTGGAGTTCAGCAATGTGATATACTATCTGAACTTGGGTGCAATGTGTTGCCATATATGGCTAAGGTTCATCATTGCCTCTATCCAGACCCATCATTGCTTCTACCCAGCTCCTACTTGGCTGCTATCACACTCTCCTGATACATCTACTGACAAGTGTGCAGTGGCCCCTAACTAGCCTCCTCCTAGCAGTCTACTTGGCCCCTAAGGGACGTGTCCAGCCACAACCATCTATGTTTTATCCTCAGCCACTCTATGAGCTTAGCCTCAAACTAATGTACTAACTGGTTGCTCTCTTGCTAACTGACTAACAAATGTATTAGCTAACTGATAGAACTAACTCACTAACTATGCCAGTAACTAACTTATTTACATACACCATCCTAAGCTCTCTTGTAACCAACTATGCTAACTGCTAACTAATAAGACTCAGCTTATTTAACCCAACGTGGGCTGCTGGAATGGGCAATGAAATGGGATGAGTATGAATTTTTAAATTGGGCTTCATGTATTATTCTATTCCTAGTAAAATCCATACATCTTAGAAAATTATGAAGGAGGCTTGAAAGCGTATATATAATACAATTAGGTTAGCCCAATTTATATCTTGGACTTTTAAATAACGTATGGATCCCAAAATCTTAAAATCAGTGCAACACATTTGCAAGCATACTTAGCAAAATTTAGAATGGTCAATGAATATCATTATTGAATGATTTTAATTATATTATAATATAATTATTTCTTTACACATATAGGTAGCTTTATGCCAAGAATCTTTCTCAAGTAAGCCATGTTGGCTTTCCTTTTCATTCTTGATGTTTATATAACATTATATTAATATATATACTATTCTTCTCTTCCTTTAATAAATTGCCCCTACAATTGATAAATATATAATACCAATATATTTATTAAGCATAAGCATCACATATTGTATAGTTCATACTCACTTATGCAATATAATATCGTACAACATATTATCTAATAAGAATTTTATTTATTAAATTCTTATTTTAATATTACCCAAAATTTGGGTTATCACAGGATCACCTCTAGAGGCCAAACACTTGGGTGGCTAACGTTGATCAAAGGAAGGAACCAAACCCGGTGGATTCAAGTTGAACGCGAAAGGATTTGGAGGTGAACTTGTACCTGAGGAAGCTCGATCTTCAAGGGTATGATTTTATTCTTATCTTTTCGTTTAATTAATAATTGTGCATAAAGGGTGATCCGGGTATATGGTTTGTAAAATTTTAAACTCTGATTTTTACACGTTTCCGCTTTATTTATGCAATTTGATTGCGTTCATGAATATTACAAACCTAACAGTGTGGACCTATTTTGGGGGCGTCACAATTAGTACTTTTTTGATGATTAATACAATCACATTAACACGTAATCTATTGTGATTGTCAAAGTCATCACAAAAAACAAGACTTTAGGGATCAAATTTAAGAACGTAAATCTCTATTTACGTATAATTTATTTCACTGTATTAATTGTATCTATATTAATTGTATCAAATGATACTTGTAGAATTTGAACCCTCTCCCATTTGCAAACTAAATAACGAGTATTATCATTACACCAAAGTCCAGATCATGATTATAATATAAAAGGAAACATATGTGAGTTGACTTACTAAACAAAATTACTTTCACATAAGATTTGGTGATTGCAATTGAAGTCACAAATACTCTATAATGATGGCAAAATTAGTCATCATTAAGAGCCATCATATATTTTATTATTTTATGATGGTTTGAAAATTTCATCACAAAATACCTTCTTTTTGTAATTACAAATAAAAATCGTCACAAAAATTTATCTTTTTTAATGATTGTCATGACCATCATAAAATATTATTTTGATTATTTATTTCATTAAAATATTAGTGATAGTAAAATTTATCTAGGCACACTTTGAAGGGGGGTTGAATAAGTGTGAAGGCAATCTATGACCAACTTTTAAAAACTATTAATTTTAGGCTACTATAATGATTGAAATCAGCTTACTGAATTAATATAGCCTATTAAATAAAATACTTGATGTTAAAGAATTATCTTAATATAATATAAGTATTCAAATTTTAATTATTAAGATAATTAAACTAGCTTATGTGATTTTAAAGTAAAGCAAATAATAAAATCAACACCAAGATTTTTTACGTGATTTAGCTATTACCCTCTATAATAATAGCCTAGTCCACGTCCAATACCAACTAGTATTAGAGACTCACTTTATTTATTTTTTTATAAATAAATATAGATTACAAAACAGATTCCAACAACAATTAATTAACAATTAATTTCTCTTGAGCTCTCTTGCTCCTTGTGCACCTATGCACTCTTCAAGCACCTTTGCTTCCCTAAACATGTTTGTAACTCTTTCTCTAATCCACTAGGATTAAAACCACTACACTTGGTCTAAAACAGAAAATTCAATACAATTATAGAGGTCTATGATCAATGCAAGAATAATCAATTTAACAATTAAAGGCTCAACTATATGCAATGATCAATTAGCACACAATAGATAAACAATTAATTTCTTACCGAATATCAGCTCAAATAATACCAGAAAATTAATTGCTTAGCTTCTCAAAAGTTTTCACTTGACAAAATCAGATTGCTCAATAATAACAGTAATAAGTGCAATGAATATTTCGTGAGTTGTGTAATTTTCTAAATAAGAAACATCATTTATATAGCCTTTACACAAGTTACCGTTAATAATAGATATGTTCTAATTAAAAACCAACGGAAATTCCCACAACGGTAAAACTGGACTTAGTCCAATATATATCCAGACACTTTGTTAGCTTGTGCAGTTTGAATAATTCAACACCTTTAAGAGATAACTCTCCATATAACATTTTTGACTTTATCTCACAACATAAAAGGTGACATGAAACACTTAAAAGCTAAATGACATCATACTTTTCTCAACCAACCTTTAGAGTTCCAATAAACAATTACACATTGAAAATCGCAAATAACAAATCTCAATAAAGTAGTTGTCGTTCTTTAGTTATTCTAGGAAATCATGATTACATGCATACATATCACAATTAATGTTATCCACCTTTTTATTTAACTAGACACACTGATATATATCTCCATGAGTAGTTCAAGTGTGTGTATATCAAATACCATTTTATAATATGCATGCTAAACATGTAACATTGATAACAAATTAATATATGTATTACTCTATAAAACCTTTTTCATAAAATTATTTTAAAATATTTTTCATTTAAGACATATATCAAAAATGCAAAAAATATGTCTTAGAGCCTTTAAATGAAAAATCAATTATTATGCAAATGATCTTACATTTGTTTTCCTAGAAAAGAGAAATTTTCTTCCTCCATTTGAAAATCCCACCAACGATCCTTTATCAACAAACCTGATACACCATCAAACAATTTAGTACTTGAACATTTCATCATCAAAACATAAGGCTAGAATATGACTAAGTCAACAGATAGCTTAAATGCAATCACAAAAATGATATATCTACAAGTGATGACTTAGTGCGTCACAAAAAGAAAATTTATTTTGAGTGAAAAAATTAGTGTGATTGACATGACCATCACAATTATAATATATTGATGACAAAATTAGTCATCACAAAGAGTCATCATATATACTATTATTTTGTGATTGCTTAAAAAGTCCATTACTGATTACTATCTTTTGTGATTGTTTTTAAAAACTGTCAGAAAATTTCATCATGTATTCTTATTTTTCTAGTATATATATATATATATATATATATATATATATATATATATATATATATATATATATATCTTTTTAATTTTCCTTATCCTAATGGGTTAAATACAATTTACTACATTAAGTATCATCATATTCATGATTAGGAACCCAAAGAATTTGGGCTTACACTTTACTACATCAAGTGTCTAATTTGATATAATTTAGCCCCCCCCCCCAATTTCCGAATCTGACCAAAATTGACTGGAATACCTAATTTTTCATTCAGATAAGAAACGTATACGGTTTGACCGTATAGAATACGTGCTAATAACACTTATGTTACATCAAGTGTGACGCCCCCAAAATAGGTATACATCACCCATTTTGAGTCGCCAAATACATGGTACAGAAAAACAACTACAACTTTATTAGTACAATTATCGTGCAAAATACGACAAAACATACTGTGAGTTTAAATACAATATTGCCTTCTAGACAATATTCACACCCAAATAAAGTCCTCATTACAATTAGTGATGCACTATTTTACAAAATAGTGAGGACTACTAAAACAGCTATCTTGAATCATCACTCTGTACCCCGGCTAGTCCCTGCTAAACTCTTACCTCCTGAGAAGAAAAATGGAACAAAAAGGAAAAAGGTTGAGCTCAACTAGCCCAGTAAAGAACATTAAGACTAAGATAATATACAACAAATTATCCTTAGTCTTCAACAAGGAAAAATCTGATAGAATACAACAGACAACAAATTTTAGATCAACAACTGCAGCGGAAACAACAATTCATTAGAAGAGTTAAGTAGAGAATGAAATCTACTATCATCTATGAATTTAAAAGTCCATCATCAATATTTTATCCCTGTAACATCAATCAATATACATCTTTGCACTATGGGCCAAAGATATTCATTTGTATCACTAGTTGGTCATGTTCATCTCAACACCTGTTCATCTTTGCACTACGGGCCAAAGATATTCATCAGGTAATCATTCATCTTTGCACTACAGGCCAAAAATATTCATCAAGTATCACCATTAAGGACTGAGGATGATGAAAAACATTTTAGAGAACGAATCCAGTGAGACAGAAGGACAAATATTAGGGATTCATATTTCGATTTATCCAAATTCAATAATACTCCATAATAACCAAGTGTGAAGTAGAATTCAAAAAAAAAGATCAAAACATGGATACAATCAAAGATAATAACCATAAAAGACATCTGGAAGAAAAAGAGAAAATTTCATTTTTTGGTGAATAGTGCCGTATACGTGAATAGTAACCCCGACACAACAAGTTCCAAATTTGATTAAAAGTTCAGATCAATACTTCGGCATAATGATATTGAAAGAAATAATATCATATATGAAGAAAATAACATCCCTTACCTCAAAGAAACAGTACTTCGGAATGAAAGATCGGAAGTGATGCTGAATGAAACTTGTACTGAACAACAACTCTAAAAGTATCTAAATACTCACAAAATACGCTCGATAATATAGAGAGAGAAAGAGAGAAAGCTTATGTTTCTGGTGTGATTTTTAATTCGGACTTAGCCCTCTATTTATAGGAAAGTGTTAGCCCGCCGAAGCAGACTTGACCTGCTACCTGATGGCTTTACCTACTACTATTGCCACCCACTATATTTGAAATAAAATTAAGCACATTTCTTCACCAACCACAAGTGGAGTCCACTCAATTCTAGAATTTTCCACCAAAATCATTTATAACCCTAATTTCTGAAGTAGTCATCTCTTAAAATTCATAACAAATCATTCGTTCATTTTTTAACGGTTCAAAATTTGTGGACATATACCTAACTTATATATATATATATATATATATATATATATATATATATATATATAACATATCCAAAAATCACAATGATCCAACGGTCAGATTAAAAATTATAACTCACACAATATATCGTAAAAATACTGATTTGATTTTTAATACTTCCATTCCGACAAAAATACAGATAAAACACATCAACATTAACTCCTTCAATTATAATCACATAAAATAAATAAATCCATCATTTATATAAAATAAATATTTCCTTATCATATGAATCAATAATTAATTATTCACAAATACTATTACAGAATCATAATTATGACAACCAGACCGTTCCCAGGAAAGAGGGGGCTTTCCAATAAGGATTTCTCCTTACTGGCGCGCAATTAGATGACCTAACCTCTCCTTGACAGAACTTTCTAGACATTGTCAATAATGCTATCTAATAATATTATTTAAATAATATGAATTATTGATCTTAGAATGGGAAATATAGTGCAGTGACAATTATTGAAACAACAATAATATAAACTATTAATGCAGCAATTATTGAATCAATAAAATAAAATATTAAACAGTAACTACTGTAACAATTATTGAGTAGTGTCTTCTTACGTAAGGATCAATAATTCAACAATACTGTGCAATACCGTGTGCTGCTGTGCTATTACGCGTATTACTGTATTTTAACCATCGGGTATTCCAACAGTGTTAACGGTAACGATTACGCCGTTATTTATAAAAACTCATACTTTGTCATTTTTGTCATCCGACAATTATCCTGTTATGGGGCCCACGAATGACTACGCCGTCGTACGGATATTCCCGACAAAAAGAATATTCCACGACCAAACGAATATTTCCTGACAGAAATGAATATTTTATAACCACTTGCTTATTTTGCAAAATTTGCACATTTCACCCATAACCAAAGTATTATATCAAATTAACTCCTTATTATTTGAAGATAATAAATAAAGGAAATTTAATTTTATTCATAATAAGTTGGGGTCTTACACTTGATGTAACAGAACTGTAAATAATTATTTTATAAATTAAGTCAAACTGTATATTTATACGGTCAATTGATATTAATATAGCCAATTTTGACCGAATTCTAAAATTGGGGGCTAAATTGTATCAAATTGGACACTTAATGTAGTAAATTATAAGTTCAAATATTTTGGGGGCCAAATTATAAATTTGATGGTGGGCAAGGAAATCGTACCTTACTAGAGTTAGGGTTTCGTGTTGGCTGAGGAGTAGAGAAATCGACAAAAAGTACAGAATTGATTGATTGATTGAAGATGGGAGAAGAACAAGTGAGCGATTACTCCAACGACACGTGGCAGAACTCTTAGAATCCGAGAACCTTGTTAGGGTAGCAAGGATTCAGAGAGCCTTCTTGAGTCTTCGGGTTGAGAAAAAATATCCAAATCTCCTAGTCTTCCAAAAGGTCTAAGAGTCCAAAAAATGAGGTCCCCTTCCCAATGGAGTGGAAGGGGTATTTATAGGGTTTTTTTTGAGAGTGGTCATGTGCTAGGCACATGTCCTCGGGGAAATTTCAAATTTACCCTTAGTTATCAGAGTAATGCCCAGATCGTCCTACCCTTCAAGCCACCAATCCAATCCCTCAATCAATTCTCAAAATGAGTCGCCTCCACGTGTCTTCTACCTCGGGACACGTGAAAGATTCTCTCTTTATTTCCGGTTCTTCCGTCTTTTTATTAAATCATAATGCGAACCTTAATTTGTGCATATAATTTAATTAGGACAAATGAATCCTAATTTGCACCTGGGCCCACAGATAGTATTTTATGTAACAGAAGTGTAATTAGCCCTATCCTAATTGATGTTGGAGAGTAGTTTATGGCTATAAATATGCTTCCTAATGTTCCTAATGTTGGAGAAGTGTAATTAGCCCTATCCTAATTGATTACTGTGGGCAAGAAAATCGTGTCTTGCCAGTTAGGGTTTCGCGTTGGCTGAGGAGGAGAGAAATCCACAAAGAGCTCAGAATTGATTGGTTGATTGAAGAGGGAAGAACGACAGGTGTGCGATTACTCCAACGACGTGTGGCAGAACTCCTAGAATCCGGGAACCGTGTTAGGGTAACAGGGATTCCAAGAGCCTTCTTGAGTCCTTCGAGTTGAGAGAATGTCCAAACCCCTTTAGTGCTTTTAGGTAGAATCTCCAAGCTTTTAAGTCATCAAAAGGGTCCTTTTGATCTTCCAAGAGTCCAAGTCTTGAGTCTGAAGAGAAGTCCCCTTCCAAATGGAATGGAAGGGGTATTTATATGATTTTCTGGAAAGTAGTCATGTGCAAGGCACATGCTTTCAGGGATCGAGATTCTAGAAATACCCTTTAGTCATTAGAATAATGCCCATATTGCCCTGTGCTTCTAGCCACCAATCCAATCCCTCAATCAATTCCTAAAACGAGCCGCCTCCACGAGTCTTCTGCCTCGGGACACGTGGATGCTTCTCCCGGGTCTAGCACATTTATTTCTGACTTTTCTGTCTTTATTCCATTAGGTTATGCGAACTCTAATTTGCACATTTAATGAGGCCGTGAAACTCTAATTGTACATTTGATTCAATTAGGTCATATGAACCCTAATTTTATACTTGGGCCCACAATTATCTCTTTTATTCTCTTTGTGAGTTTGTTGTCTTTCTTGTAAATTTAATAGTTTTATATTCAGTGTTTGTGTTAGTACGATACCTAATCATTGACGTTTGTATTAAAAAGTTATTATCTAACTATATTTAGTTGTGTTCAGTTAGGGTTTTCACTCTTTACATTTCTTGATGGAACCGATCAAATAGCTCAAATCACCAGTGAGAGGCCCCTAATCAAAGTTTATACATTGAAACTTTAATTTAATCGATGTCAAACTTTAATTTCAAACTTCAAATGTGGTAAGGACCTGAAGGTGTAACATGATGCCTTATACCTCAATCACCACCCTTAGATGGAATTACCAGCATGAATATATATATATATATATATATATATATATATATATATATATATATATATATATATCGGTAATATCGGGTTTTACTAATACAAAAATGCATTGGCATATCATCCATAAGAAGAATAAATCTAATGAAATGCCTTACAAAAAAAAAAACATGTCAGTATTACTGGAATATATACACGTGCAAGGTATTTCGATCATCAATTCAAAACTAGCTATGATAATATATATATATATATACGGCATCAAAGGACAGGTTGTAAATTGATCCAGAATGAATTTTGCGTACTTTAAAAGTACTTGAAACTAATCCATTTCATTTTCTCGATCTTGCTGTTCCTTCAGTATTCCTTTATCCTTTAAGAATTTATCCGTTAAGTGTCATGGACCATTTGTCACTTCTTATGTGGTAATCCTTAATGCTTAATATAAATCTGATCATTATATAGAGAATAGTATGGTTATGGTAGCACAAGCTATTTGGCTGTGACAATGGTCCAAAATGAAGTCTCTTGGAAATTTTGTTAATAATTAATATTTTTGTCATTTTATCAATTTCTTTAGTGGGTCAATTTTTTGTCTCAACATTTCTTAATAAAACTTAGATTGTTTTGGGTATTTCTGTAATATCTCAGTCTTATATCCAAACATGTAATTTTTTTTTGTTAATATATAAGAAATTAATGTCTCAACTTACAACATTCACAACTTTATAAATTTCAATTCAAAAAATTAGGTATGTCCTATCTTCAATTTCAATTAAAATTGTAAATTGTAATTATGTTGATCATTCTTTTCCATGATATTCAATTTTTCTCAAATTCTCTGATATATTTCTATAAAATTTTATTTTTTTCTAAATTTTAGAATCTTTTCCACTTCTAATTTGTCGTGCATATTGTCTTAAATTAATTTTATTTATTGATTTACATATAATTAAAATATGTTATGAATAATTGACATGGAATTGAGTATATTTATTCTAAATTATTTTTATGCATATAATTCATATGTAGTATTATATATGGAGTATATATATTTAAGACTAGGGATGTTTTTTTCTTTCTAATTGTATTTTCTTGTGTATTTACGTTTTTTTAATAGGATGCAAAAAAATATTCATTCTACTCAATAGTTAGTAAATAGTGGCTTACATTGAAAAAGATATATTTGATATAACTGAAAATGATACGATTGTAAAAAAATAAAGAAACTGGACCTCAAAAATAATTTTATAATGATTTTAATATATTTTTAATGAACTCTATATTTGGTGAACTATTCATTTCTATTATTTTTTCCTGTCAATTATTTAATTATTTTTAAATATAAGGGTGATCACCCTTGATAAAAATCCTAGATACACCACTGACCACAGCTATACAATTTTCTTAATTTGGAAGTAGTAAAAAGTGATTTTCCCTTATATTTCTATCCTTGCCTAAAATGTGATTAGTCGGTATTTAGTTAAAAGAAAAAACAGATACTAACTAAACTATTTTATCCCTTTGGGACCACGTACATGCATGAGGGGAAATGATTTCATTTCTATTTTCTTATTCATTCCCCTTACAAATTTGGCAAGAAAACTATTGGAGAACTAGTAGATCTGACATGTCTTCCATTTGAATTAAAACTAAGGTTTAAATGTATTCATGGTTCACATATTATATTAGAAATTAAGATGCTAATATGCCATTGCTTTTTCCTTATCGCATGAGAGAGAACTCAGTTCATTTTATTTGAGAGGACTTGTGAAATGCATTGGCATATCATCAATAAAAAGAATAAACCTAATGAAATGCCTTAAAAACCTGTCAGTATTACTAGAATATATACATGTGCATGGTATTTGGATCATCAATTCAAAACTATGATGATATATACAACATCAATGGATAGGTTGTAAAGTTTATGATCGATACGGAATTTTGTGTACTTTACAAGTTCTTGAAACGATCCATTTCAATTTTTTTTGATCTAAATGTTTCAGTTAGAGAATAATAACACAGTGAAAACAATAGTTAAAGAAAAAAAACAATCACACAAAATACAAAATTTACGTGGTGCATCCAAACATTAGACTAGTCCACGATCAATGACCGATAATTTTACTATCTTTGGAAATTTCGTACATCTTACAATTGTAGTATCACTTCCTTACATAACATACCAATCCTATGCTCTAGGAACAAACCCAATGATAGTTTTATAATCACATTTTAATTAAAGTTTGGATCAAATTTCACTAATAACAGTTCTTAAGTATTTCTTTATCGTTTAGGAATTATATATCCGTTAGTGTCATATTGGATTTCTAAATTTTTATGTGGCAATCCTTAATGCATAATGTAAATCTGATTATATAAAGGATAAAAAACTTATGTCTTGAAACTCATGTTGTCAATTATATAGTTGTCATTTCATCAATTTGGTTAATGGAACAATTTTTTGTCCTCGCCATTTCATTACTTAAACTTGATCGTTTTGGGTATGTCAACCTCAGCCATATACATATTTTCCCCTTATAAATAGAAAGAAAAAACAAGGAAAAGATGGAAAAAAACAAAAGAAAAAGTGATTTCCCCTCATCTTTATCTCCCTGCCTAAAATGTGTCCATTAGTCGGTAATTAGGTAAAAGAAAAAAGAGATATACCAAACTAATCTAAACTATTTTATCCCTTTGGGACCAAATACACGAGGGAAAGTGATTTCATTTCTATTTTCTTATACATTCCCCACCAACAAAAATAGATGTACACTAGAGCGCTGACATGTCTTCCATTTCAATTCAAACTAAGGTTCTTATTAATTCCTGGTTCAGACATTATGTAACAAATCGGCTATTTCTTAATTTTCCCTTCTCATGAGAGTGTATTGGGTTCTTTTTATTTGAGATGAGAAATTGTGAAATAGCAAATAAACTTACACTTCTCTTGGTAAAGTTAATATTGAGATGTTGACAGGAATGGACTGAATCAATTGTACCCCTTTTAACTCTCAGAGAGGGGCATTTTTGTCTTTTTCATTTTCTTTCGGGTCTGGAACAAATCTCCCAAAAGATCATGAATATACTATTGGTAGTTATTTAATTTTTTATACACAAATAAATTTTTCTTATATCTTTCGTGTGAGACCGGAGTGTTACATTTCTACTTATTTGAGTGTCTATTATTGTGTAATTCAAATTTATTGTCCCAACTCAAGTCTCATCTTATATCGCTTCTTCTATAGTGATGTTATAGCTAATGATCTTTATCCATTTACGTACAAAGTTAACTGTAAATAATTAGTAAATAAATTATACTAAAATACTGCATGGTGGGATGGATAGGAGATGAGACACGAGATTTGTTAAATTTGAAAGATCTAATGCACTAATAACCCTATATGTTAATTATTTCCAATTAAATTTAATTTGAAGGTAAGAAGTTTATATGGTGCGGTTGCAAAGGTAAGTACAACATGCTTGATCAAGTGTTAATTTCAAGAGTTTGGAGCATTTTGTTTTACAATTTCTACCTTCGATCTCTGGCAAACGGAACCTTTGATCATAGACAATAGACAATATATAGGAACTAGTGTCCCAAACCTTTTTCATACGAGTCCTTCTACATGAACATGAATATTGGACATTTTCAAAATTTTTTTCTTGTCTCTAAAAAAATGTATAGTATTCCAACTACAAGAACATAGTTATACAGACTGTATAACCATATTCTTGAATATGTATCTAAATTACACCTAAAACACTATATTTTATAAAAATTCCTGTTAGAATAAATACTATATATTTTTTTAGGAGTCGCAAGCAAAAAAAATAATGAAAATGTCCAATATTCGGGTCTGCCAAGACTTATTGTTTTCATATTCTACTTAACTGTTGGTGGGCATGGCGGCCGGGTACGTACTTCAATTTTGGTGGGTGACACACGGAGATGGTGATTCCGGGCTCTATTTCTAAATTCTTTCCATGGGGACTGAATCTGTTTGCGGGAAGGAGAGGTAAATGGGGGAGTACTGCGTGATTAGTGGCGTTATTGTGTATTCATTATGGTCTATTTGGGAAGCTAGGAACCTTTCAGTGTTATATATGCCGTACGTGGCTTTATGTCTAGGTGTGATCAGTATTTGGTTTGGTGTTCTCTATTTTTATATATATCCAAACCTTTTGGATTGGTATTAATAAAATTACTTTTGCCCATAAAAAATGAATAAAAAAATAAGATAAATAACATGAAGCTTTATATGAATTCTCAAAGTAGTGCATTACTTTCTTAATTCCGTCACATTAGCAAAAGTCCCACTTTTTAAGAAAGGAGAGTATATACCTAGAGCTAGAGGCAAAGACCAAATATTAATGCTGATGAGAAGGCCTAGCTACTTGAGCACTGAATTCACAGTTTCTCATATTGTAGGGAATTTCTCAAGGGTGGTGTCTCCTCATTTTGAAAAGTCTGCCTTGGCTAGCTACTAGCTAGTACGTACCCAAGTAGTAATTATTTTTAACTAGGCATTGGAAAATGACGTAAAATATGAGCCAAGTTGTGGCTGATAAATTTATCAATTTGGTGAAAGAAAGTCTGCACCCAATATAACAAGTTGAAGCTTTAATACATCCAAAAAAGGCAAATAATTATATCCCACCAAGATAAAGAAGCTCGGATGAAAATATATACAGTTTCCTAAGGTTTAATGGGGCTCAGTGCACAACAGCTATCAACTTGAATCTCAACAGTGTGAAACAGGTCAAATTTACACTTGAAAGTGTGGAAAAAATTCTTGGAGATGGAACAAATTCGGTTAAAAGGGTTGCAAGTTGAATAGTTGATTTAACTTTCACCACCTAAACTAGTACTTGAGAGGAATTCTTGGATTTTGCTGTTGTGTAGGGATCTAAAGTTAGAATCCACTTGGTCATCTAGCAATTTCAACCCATCAATTTTTGCACCAACTTTTTTTTTGTACCCAAAATCGTACAGCACGCATAAAAATGTTCATGGCTTGAAGTTTGAGACATCTATAAATTTTAGACATCAAGCCTGTCATCTCCACAAACATCACATATCTCTCTTTCTCTCATTCTGTTTTTTAGTGCATGCAAACTTTCTAAATTTCCATAATTTATCAATGGAGTCGCGGTGGTTTGTGACATTGATGGAGAAGTTACAAGCCAAGGTGATTGAAATTGCTAGAATGACGAAGAAGCTAGGGAAAGAAGATCCCAGACGAGTTATTCACTCGCTAAAAGTAGGATTAGCACTCACATTAGTCTCATTGTTCTATTATTTTCAGACTCTTTACGACAGCTTTGGTGTTTCTGCAATGTATGCTGTGATGACTGTTGTGGTAGTCTTTGAATTCTCTGTTGGTAAGTACTAGCTCATATATACTAAGTAGTTCTACTAACTATAAAAATAATTACGCGAAAAAAGATGCAAATAAATAAATTACAGATCCAATTATTTTTTATACAGATGCAACAATTTCCTATATGATTCGTAAAATATTTGGCCAACCAACAAAAAAGCAACTCTTTGCTATGCTATTTATATAGGAAATCATTTGTACAGGAAAGAACAGAATCCATATTTTCCCGCCAATATTTTTATCTTTAGTGTTCTCATAATAGCTTATGTAAGCCAATATAGATTTTATAAGTAGTTGTTCTTATACATTCACATGCAGGTGCTACACTTGGAAAAGGCTTAAATAGGGCATTAGCAACGCTTTTAGCTGGTGCTCTTGGAGTTGGAGCACATCATTTGGCTGCTATATCTGGAAAGACTAGTGAACCCATAATACTAGGAATTTTTGTATTCTTACAAGGTAATTTATATTCATGCATTATATTTATATATATAAATCTTACAAGGTAATTTATATTCATGCATTATATTTATATATATAGTCCAATCAATAAAAAAAGTTGTATTCAAATTTGTTGTTACACCTCGTCTCATTTGTTGTCCAATTTTATATATTGCAATCTACGTAAACTGTAGATAAATAAATAAAGGTGCTTAGGTAGTAGTACGTAATACATAGTTGTGGAATAGTACATAGAAGAGACATACAATGTGACACCAAAATTCGACTCTAAATAGTTGTGAAAGTATTTTCTGTTAATTATGGTGCATGTATTTAATTAATGTTATATATTTAATTTATGCAGCTGCCCTAATAACATTTGTAAGATTCTTCCCCAAAATCAGGGCTAGATACGACTATGGAATGTTGATATTCATCTTGACATTTTGTTTAGTATCTGTATCTAGTTTTCGAACCAATGAAATACTAGAGTTGGCTCACAAGCGGCTATCGACCATTCTCATTGGTGCTGCTACCTGTGTAATTGTGTCCATTTTTGTATGCCCTGTATGGGCCGGTGAAGATCTTCAAAACCTAGTTGCTCTCAACATTGAAAAGCTTGGAACTTTCTTGGAAGGTTTGTCTTCCGTACGGGTTTATAAAGTATGGTGACATGCATAGCATTACATCAACATGAGCTGATATGTTTGGAGAGACCAAAATTTGAGAGAAAACGTAGGAAAAGGAAAAAAAAAACATAGGGAGCTTTTTTTTAAACCATTTATTATATAATATTTTATATGAATTGAATTATTATTATTTTAGAATTATGAATTATGAATTATTATTATTATTTTAGAATTATGAATTATGAATTATTAGATTATTTTAGAATTGAATTATTATTATTTATTATATAATATTTATTATATATTTTATTTTCAGACGCGTATCTTAATTCAGCACATTATATGATCAGTACCACTTGATGAAACCTACTTAATATGGTTGTTGGTTTTAACATTAGCACTTACCATTAATTAACATAAGATTTTGCAGGATTTGGAGACGAATATTTCAAAACATCGGAGGAAGAACAACTCAAGGATAATACGGCATCATTTATGCTGGGTTACAAAAGTGTTCTTAATTCAAAGAGCACTGAGGAAACACTGGTGAGTTCATTTCTCTAAGTTTTCATCTTTATGTGAAGAATAATAAAATGTAAGACGTACGTATTTCCTTGATTTGGCATGCAGGCTAACTTTGCAAGATGGGAGCCAGGTCATGGGCAGTTCATGTATTGCCACCCTTGGAAACAATACCTGATAGTTGGTGCTTTAACTCGCCAATGTGCCTACCGCATTGAAGCTCTTAATGGCTTTCTCAACTCGGATAAACAAGTACTGTATGGAAACTTTATCCACGTTCAATCTAGATATAGACAAATTTTAATGTGTTACGGTTTCACAAAAAAAATAGTCGCATATTGAAAATTAAAATAACTCTGTGCTAAACTTAAAATTCAAAATTGACAAGCTTAACAACACTTTTGTGACATTTTAAATTTTGAAAAGTGAACTCCAATCCTTATGTTTCGTTTGTGATTTTGGAAGGATGAGATGAGAAGCGAAAGTATAGAAGGGGAAGGGATGAGAAAGAAATGTTTGTGAGTTAGAAAGGAAGTAAAGGTGTATGAGATTTTAATTATATACTTTTTTTTGCGAGTTTAGGAGGGAAGGGAATGAAAAATATTTTTATTTTTAAACCGCACTATATATTAACTTTACATATTAATATAATAAATGACATGATTTATTTTGAAAAGTTATTTTAGGTAATATAAAATATTTAACTTTCTCATCCTTTCTCATCACTCCAAATCCTCCTACTTTTGGGAGGAAAGTTTTGAGCCAAAAATAAAATCAACTTTACCTTCAAATCCCTTCACTTTCTCCTTAAAAAAACTCACAAATATAAAATTTAAAGAAATTTTAATTTTTTTCCCCTTCCTTTCCTCTTAAAAAAAACTGAAACACATTAGTTAAATATATTGACATTACAATTAATTGAAGTGGACGTGACAACCTCATGTAATGCCACATCTGGAAATCCAGCGAGTATCGAAAGGTTTAATGTTTAAAATTTAAAAACTTTAAAATTCAATCTCTTAAACAGTAAAAATTAAGTTTACTTCATACTTTTATGAAAGGTAAATGCTCAAAAGTGTTTTTAAGCCAAATTGACATGATTTAATATAATTTTAATAAATATAATCGTTAATATTATTATTGTATTGCTTTAAAAATTAATTAAATTCATATTAATTTTAAATTTAAGGATTCGTTTAGAGTAAAATTGACATCAACTTCGCCCTAGTAAATTTCATAATTTGGTATTGCATTGGTTATAGAAAATGTTTCAAAAAGTTCTATAGCTTTTTATGCATTGGTTAATCTAACATTTTTTATAATTAATGCAATGAAATACTATATGAATTAACTTACTACGGCGGAGTTGCCATAACCGGATCCAATCTTCCACATTCAAAAAGTCAAAATGTTAGTTAATTGGTCAATAGAGTACTGACACGCAGACGAGCCTGTATGTGTGTCAGCATTCTATTCACCAATTGACCAACTTACTAAAAAATAAATTTCATGCTAACCGGATCCTAAACGTAAATCTTTAGTGGATAAAGCATCTGAAATCATATCATGAACTTTGGAACAAGCGGTATAATATATATATCAATATATAGACAAAATAATACAGCAATGTATAGTAAAAGAAAAGGTTATTCAAAATTTTCTCGTATCAATGCAGATGCCTGAAGAAATCCGTCGAAAAGTTAAGGATATATTCACAAAAACAAGCTTGGATTCTGGGAAAGCAATGAAAGAACTAGCTATTGCTATCAAAACAATGACTACACCATCTTCTTCTGATAATTCCCATATTGCAAACTCAAAAATGGCAGCAGAAACCCTCAAATCCCTACTAAAATCAGACTTATGGAAAGACGTTGAATTCGTTCAAGTGATGCCAGTTGCCACATTAGCATCTGTACTAATCGAAATAATAATTTGCGTCGAAAAAATTACAGAATCGGTGCATGAACTTGCTTTGCTTGCACAATTCAAGAATGTAGACTTGCCAGTTAAGAGTTATTGTCCTGAAGTACTTGTGAATATTATGGTTAATGGATCAGCTGCAGCCAGCTAATTCAGAACATGGAATTTCCTCCGGTTCAAGGAATAGTTGACACAAGGAAATGTAAATAAATCTTGCTAAGAGTTATTGTGAGTATGGGTATATTGAGCTAAAAGCTCATTCTTTTTCATTTTTCTTTATGTTCGGATCTTAATATTGAAGTAAAGTAAAAGTTCCTTCTTCTACTTTCTATCCATTTTTGATTCGCGCAATAAGTACTAAATGACGCTAAAAATTAATTAGTTTTCACTTTTATTTATTTATTTTAAAAAAAATAAATAAATATATATATATAGAGAGAGAGAGATGTGTTTTTGTTTGTCTGAGAGAGAGAGAGAGTAATGATTTATAGCAAATGGTTGATATGAACAATCACATTTATCATGGTCCAATGCGAGATTTAATAGACAAGATTAATAGAAATTAAACCAATTCCACTACTACTAAGAGCGGTAGGCAAAAAAACATAGGATACCAGCCTCTACTCGTAGTAGAGGTAGGAAGGAATATTAATTTAATGTATTTACTTGTAATGTAATTGATATTAATTAAATTGAATTATTTTATAATATAGATTTTAAATTTTAAATAATTAAATTGTCACAATAATTGATAATGTTAAATTTTATTATTTAAAAAATTATATATATAAATAAATATATTGAATATAATTGACAATGTTAAATTTTATTATTAAAAAAATTATTTATACTATTTGTCGAATTTGGTTATAAACAATTTACGTACAAATATACGATCAACAAGTAATATAATACTAATTAGAGTGTCGATCCCACGAGGAATATGCTAATAATATTAACCAAATACTAATTTTGTATCAATTCAATCTTATTTAAACTAATGAATTAAAATTATAAAACCAAACTGAATTAAATAAAACTAAACTACGTACTAAGCAAGGATGTAAACCAGATTTAAAAGTAATTAAGATTACAATTTCCCCCAATGCTTCATCTAAATACCTTAACTCTCTTTTTAATTAATTAATCATAAATCGTTAACCGAGAATTCACAAATATTATTTAACAAATCTATTCCGATGGTTAGATAAAAATATCCCTTCTAATTAAATCATTATATTCTTATGTGAAATAACTTGGAACATAAAGCATATATAGTTATATTCCTATCCTATACAAAAATCATGATATTTAATCAAGAACACAAATTATCATATCTCAATTTAACTCTAGAATTCATCTTTCAATTGCATCTAAGTTATCACAATAATTTCTAACTAGGCAATCATATATACATAACAAAATATGATAAACGATTTATATATGATCAACAATAACCAAAACAAGAGAAAATCAATTTATAGTAAACATTGGGTTCCATTATAATCTAATTAATTAAAAAGTTAGTTCATAACAAAGTTTAGGAACTTCATCATGCATAAATCCAAAGAACATCTTGAGATTACAAAAATTAAAGAAAAAGAAGAGATGAAAATATGTGTCACACAACCTCTCTTAATCTCCACACTTAGCCTCTAACTGCTCTCCTTCGCCCTCTTGAAAATCTGACGAAGAATCCTAGTTTAGATGTGTGTTAGTGTTATGATGCGTTAATCTCCCTTTATATTATCATCCTTCACGTGTATTTATAGGCCTCTTTCTTAGCTTGGTAGATTTTGAATCCAATTTAAAGCAAATAAAGCAAGTCCCAAATTAAATATAATAGCTAGCATAACACGCCTAGAAAGCCTTCAGCCCACGCGAACCAATGTCGCGGCTCTACTCGGCAGCGTTGTGGCGCTAATTTTCTACCCCTGCAACATCATGGCGCTGGTTATGATTTTTGGACTATGACGATGGTAGTTCGGTCGCCATAGATTAATCAAGTCTGCTCATTTCTTGCCTATACAAGAAACTTATTCACTTGAACGTCTTATTCATATGTACTTAAATGAAATTGTAAGACTGCATGATATGCCAGTATCCATAGTTTTTGATCGAGACCCTAGATTCATTTCACGATTTTGGGTCAGCTTGCAGAAAGCTATGGACACTTCACGATTTTGGGTTAGTTTGCAGTTTCGTATATTTTCATACTCGTATGGGATGTCATTTTTTTTGTACTCGTCAAGAATATCGTTTTCTTTCATATTTCTCCATTTATGGTACACAATTTTTTTTTGTTTTCATAACCTTATTATTAAATGGTGAAAATCCTTGAAATTAGTAAAATTTCCTTAATAGTTTGCGCTTCATCTAATATCATTTCATTGGACTATTGGTTTAAACTTTTTTATTAAATTTTAATCTATTCATCCGGGGTACTATTCATGTAGGAGTACTATTCATGACGGAATTTAGTTTATTTTCCTTTTCCAAATTATCTTTAAAATTCAAATCTTAAATATCATTCTTGAATTTTACTCCACAATTAGTGATTATGTTAACAATTTGGACATTCTTGAACTACGGATAAATTAAGTTATAAATATCTAATATTTATCCTTGATCTCACTCGATTCATTTTTTATATCATTGTCATCATCATCATGATTATATTGTGGTGAAAGTCATCTTTTGTTCGCAGTGCAAAGATAGATTATTGTTTGGTATGATTATGACTAGGAATTGTGTATTGGTATAATCATGACCTTTAATGTTACAGATAAAGGTTTGTGGTGAAAGTCCTCTTTGGCCCGTAGTGCATAGATAATTCGTTGATTTGAAATAATTAGTGATTAGTGTTACATGGATAAAATACCGATGATCGACTTTTAAATCATAGAAGATATATAGTAGACATCATGCTCTACTTGACTCTTCTAATGGATTGATATTTCCGCTGTAGTTGTTGATCTAAAACTTATTGTCTATTGTATTCTATCAGATTTTTCACTGTTGAGGACTAAGAATAATTTATTCTTCAGCATCTTAGTTATAATATTCTTTATTGGGCTGGTTGAGCTCACTCTTTTCTTTCATTGTTCTATTCAGGAAATGAGAATATAGATGTGACTAGTTAGAAAATGGAGCGATGGTCCGAGATAGTCTATAGAAGCTTTCACGATAGTGTGAAATTAATGTAAATAGGACTTTATTTGAGTTTGAGTATTGTCTACGTACAATATTTATATTAAAACTCACAGTATGTGTGGTCGTATTTTGCTCAACAGTTGAATAGTTATAAATAGGAAAGTTTGTATTTGAATTCTATAGTATATATTTGACGACTCAAAATAGGTTGTATGAATCTATTTTGAAGGCGTCACACTAAACCCCGTCGCTATAGACTCCAGTGGTGCTCTTTTAGCTATAATTTTGAATATTTTTTCTTCCAAGCATCATCTTCAATGACTAACTTTCATTATCCTACTAAATAAAATAAAAACACATAAAAGTAACAAAAAATACTTAAAAACTCAAAAAGTATTAAACTAAAAATACTCAATTTATAGGAATAAAATTCACTCATCAAATACCCTCAATTTTAAATATTTTTTTGTCCTCTAGCAAAACACTAAGAACAAAAACTAAAAAAAACTAAATCTAAGTAGCAAATACCTTGAGCAACTAATCAACTTGAATTTAAAAATGTCTTCAAAGATTTCTTTAAACAATAACTCAAGCAAAATTTCAAGAACATGCAAAGTCTAAAATTTCAACACATTCAGCATTTTCACAACTACTCATGATCCTTTATGTGCGTGTATGCATCCAAATGTTCAAATAAGTCATAACTCATATAAGATTATATAATCACATACTTTATAAAAGATTTTCAATATCAACTCTAAACAACTTACTTATCACATGAATCTTTGCTAGTGAAGACAACACATAAATTAGGGAATCAAAAGAATTTTTGTTTTATTTTGTTTTGTTTTCTATTTTTTTCTTTTTTATTTCCCTTCTCAAGTATTAAACTCTTTTTATTCTTCTTTTTCTAGTGAGTTCATTTTATGCTCCATCTCATTTGTATTAAAAAAGTGCGTTTTACACTCCATCTCGTTTCATGTATTTATGAGTGAGTGCATTTACACTCCATCTCAACCCACCACATGATGCAATTAATCGAAGGTTCTTCAATTTTTTTAAATAATCCAAAATATCTCCAAAACTTATGTTAATGCCTACATTTTTCTTCAATTGATGCTCAATTAAATTTGAAAAGTTTCAATGATATCTCGTCCCACAAACATTTAACCATATAAAATTTTTGTAAGTCCCAACCAGCTAACAGATGGATATGTGCTTTCTCAAGTGCAAAAGTATCATAAAAAGTGTAAAACTAACTAATAAGTCAAAATATAGACTAAGCATGTTTCTCAATTCCAAAAGGGTTATTTTTTTATCAGCCATCATCAAATAATATCAATCTATTGCTCAAGAACATAACTAACTAAAATTCAACTCTAATATATAACATAATATGCTCAAGTACAAAATAAAATAAAACAAATTTAAACACATCCCCAAACTTAAACTAGACATTTTTCTCAATGACTAAGATAAAAAAAATTAAAATTAAGGACTTTCCTGAGAACCGGCTTATTGGCCACATTAGCGTTCTCATCTAGTGAATTTAGAGCGTTTTTTGATTCGTTCAATACTTGGATTTGAAAACAATTGATACAACTAATTAAAATGCAAATACAATGAATAAACTAAAATGCATTCTAATAAAAACACAAAGTAAACTTGGGTTGCCTCCCAAAAAACGCTTGGTTTAGAGTCGTCAGTCCGACTATTCAATTCTCTATCCAATTCCCCTTCAAAAATTGATTAACGTATTTATCAGGTGCAAGTTAGCATTTGTTGACTCCTTCAATCTTAGATGATGATTGACATGTTGCCCACTGCTCTCACTCCACTATGGCTTCATATTTATGCTGGCTCACATGTCACATGAAGTTCTGCTGACGAAATGACTACCAATTAATTATGCAAAGGATTGTAAAGTTTTCCTTTGATGGAAAATGTAATTCCATGAATATTTATAAGGCTCGAAGAGGTTAATTTTAGTGATCTAAACTATGTGTTATGTGATTTTATGGTAACGATGAAATATATCTAAAAATATATTTTCAGGGGAAAACGCAAAAAACGTCGTGATTAAAAAAATTTCACTGACAAGCTTGGGGACATATCCATAATGACAAGCTACTTTTTGTGCTTCGAGGTTAAGTAACTTGCAAGTTACTTAGGAAAAACTTTAAACAAGCTACTTGGATTAAAACCCTAATCAAACTAGTGAAAATCCTAATTAGGGTTAAGTTAAAATAGGCTATAAAACCAATCCAAGTGAAACTTTTGGACCAATCACAACCAAGAGAAACTTAAACGAAACCACAACTAACCAATAGAAATTAAGGTCAAGGATTTAGGTCCAAGTGAAATGTCGTCAACCAATCAAAACCATGATCTAATTGAAGAAAACCATAATCCTTGCGAACAAAATCAACCCAAGCTTGTCAAGCATGTTGTCATGCACCTAAGCTAGATATTTAGGAGGCAAACATGTTAAAATGTCCATAAAACCCTAACCATGTTAGCCTATAAATACAAGCCTCCATCTATTATTTAATTTTACGAAATATACACTCCAAACCAAGCTAGAATAATAATTATCAGAAGTTATTTCAAGATCCAAACAATCAAAGTTTAAAGCTAGCACTTCAAAAGAGTGAACGAAGAAACTCGAATTAGCATAAACAATCGAAGTAAAATATAGGCAAGTCTTCTATTCCTTCGCACTACGTGCAACAACATGTTCTATTTTTTAAGTAAGTTTCTTCTATTCCTTTGCACTCCGTGTAACAACATGTTCTATTTTTATGCAAGTTTGATCTATCACTACAAGAAAAAGGCCTATCTGCGACCGCCTATCAGTGATCGGTATCGGTCAATGATAATCATCTGCGATCGGAATCATTGCTGATAGGCGTCACATAAAATCTGGTCACTAGAATACACATCAGCTACCACTATTAGCGAACGTAACTGCAACCGATATTAGCGACCGAAATTGGCGCTAAGCTGAGTCAGCATGGTTCAGAGCGAAAGGGTGATGCGGGCCACAAGTCAGCGACCGAAGCTGTCGCTAATACCCTAATGTAATTAGCAGTCGCTAATAATCATCAGCGACCCCATGCGGTCGCTAATGTATAAAAATCCGAAAAACAATTTCCCTTATTTTGTATATTGCCCAAAAAATTGTACCTGTTTTATACCTAGTTTATATCCCAACACATATGCACAATAATATAAACATGCACAACAAAATAAACATCCGTCCATATACCGACACATACACCAAATTAACTAGTATAAACTATATAAACATTTAAAAATAAACCAATATGAACTGAATAAATATAAATAAATCTAATCTTTAAGTAACATACAATCATCCAAAGAATGAATATAAAAGTACAAGGTTCATAAATAACTACACATCAAGACTAAGTCGGTCATCATGCATCATTGTCCAAATTAGTTTCTCGTTGATCACCATGTAATTAACAAAATAATAAAATAAGTTACATATAATATATATATATATATATATATATATATATATATATATATATATATATTGATATTGGTATTACGACAATATACAACAAATTAAACACATTAATATATGTATATATATAAGTCACTAATTTGATTGTAATAAATAAGATTGATTACCTCGTCTTCATCCCCATGCTGTAATGCTGCTGCTGCCGCCACTGCATCAGCTAACTCACCAAGCCTCATATTTCTAGGTTCCAATGCAAACCTAGGATGTGTTAAAGTTAAAATCTTTCCAAGCTTGCCCATCTGCGGGATGATTTAGTTCTCCATCTTTAGCTGGAGATTTTGCATGCCAACTCATATGTTCAGCTATTCTTGTAGACATGTACAATCTTTTTAGCCGATGTGTTATTAAAAAATACCTTAGAATCTTAAACGGTGTAGTTGATTTTTTTGTAGTCACACCTTCTTTATTAGGCCTACACCGATTATGACTGCAAAACGTGTACCTTGTCATCTGTTCATTTTCCTTATAAAATAACATGCAATCGTTGGGACATGCATCGATCTTTTGGTATCCAAGACCCAACTTCTTTACCATTTCACTACTAAAAAATTGGTCATTTGTGATGGCAAAAATCCATCACAAAAACTAAAAAAAACATCACGAAAAGTTTACGTGATGGTTTTAAGCATCACGATGGCCGTCTTGTATACGCTCATCATGAAAGGTTTTATGTGATGGTTTTGACAATCACCAAAACATTCAATCCTTTTGTGATGACTAAATCAGTCACATTAGTGCACATAGTTATTTGTGATGGCCGAAGTAATCATATCTTTTTGTGATGGTCAAAACAATCACCAATTATATGTGATGGCTGAAGCAATCACATCTTTTTGTGATGATCAAGCAATCACATCTTTTTGTGATGGCCAAAATAATCACCAATTATTTGTGATGGCCAAAGCAATCACATCCTTTTGTGATGGCCAAAACAATCACCAATTATGTGTGATGGCCAAAGCAATCACATCCTTTTGTGATGGCCACGACTATCACATAATTGTTAAGGTTTTTATGATGGCCAAAGTAGTCAGGTACACATGTTTCTTTTGATGGCTAAAACAATCACAATTGTCCCTATTTTTGTAACCTTTTTATACGTTTTGGTGATAGTAAAACCATCACAAAAATCCTATATTAAAATATATTTTGTTAGATCCCAGAGGGCACAATAGATCTAGAAGGGGAGGGGGGTTGAATAGATCCTTTTTGTTTTAAATACTTTTCTGGTTTATGATGTATTGTTCATATTAGATTATATGACAAACATAGAATCTTTTTAAGCACAACGGAATAAGTAAAAGATTCCCCTCCTTCATTGATATATTCATAATCATACAAACATTGTTCGTTAGGTTAGTTTAGTTGTAAGGAGTTAAAACATACATAGCAGTTATAGCAGTTATAGACATAATGTAAATGACATAATGTAAAAGACACAAGGGGTTTTAAGTGGTTCAGAGACTCAAGCTCCTAATCCACTCTTCTGCTTTCAACTAGCAGGATTTCCACTAAGGAAGGGCAACACCCTGAATCATTAAGATTCCTTCAAGGCCAGCAGCCTTGGGACTTCAGTTCATTAAGAACTCTTCAAGGCCAGCAGCCTTGGGACTTCTCTAGTTCCCTAGGAACTTTTCAAGCCCAGCAGGCTTGGAACTTCGTTTAGTCCCTCTGGACATGGACCCTTTGCTCCTGCTTTGTTTAGTCCCTCCGGACAAGGACCCCTCAGGCCCTGGCTTCTTTGAGTTGTTGTTGTTGTTGTTGGAGTCGGTGCTGAGCTGCTAAGATATCTTCATGCTCTGAACATCTTTTATCTTTAGCAGCTTCGGCTTGATCATCCTTGAAGAGCAGTTGAGTGTTGCATGATGCTCAGCTTCTTAGGATGCTCAACTACTCCGGATGACCCCTTTGATGAACTACATTGGAGATCATTCTCATTGGTACTTGATGGCTGCGCATGAGAGGCTTCTAGGATGACTGTAAGCTCTTCTGCAAGGTACCTAGAAGCTTTCTCAAGCTTGACACCAAGATGGCTTTTGTGATATCCCTTCTTGCTACTCGATGCCTTCCCAAGATGGACTTGCTAAGATGACCGTAAGCTCTTCTCTATTGTACTTAGAGTCTTCCCATGATGGACATCCAGATGGCATGATGCTCTTCTTTCTCTCGGCAGTTCAAAACACTCTTCATGTAGTAGAACTCTCACTTCTACATAGTAGAACTCACACTTCTACTCCTTGCTTGATCTGACTTTTGAGTGTTCTTGGTGGATCGTAGAGTGAGTCTCTGGACTCACTATTACTTGATTCGATCAGTCCACCTTCTCTCCAAAACTCAACTTTTCCAGCCTCTTTGATCTTTGAAGCTCTTCTTCATTTATACATCTTCCCAATCCTTCCGTTGGAAAGTAGCCGTTGGAAGCTATTCAAATGTCTTCACAGATCTCAAGTTGCTTGATGTAGACTGCTTGATGTGATATGACATACTTTTTCTGACTCTGTCGTCTGTTATTTCACCTACCCTGTCAGATGTATCACTTTACTGTCCTGGGCAGGTCGAAGACTTTATTTCTTCTGATTTCTTGATCAGAGGTTGTCCTTTTGCATCGATGCTCTCAATAAACACTTGTCCGAATTACCCTTCAGATTTAACCATTGCCAATGCCTCAATCTTCAGGTATCCGAGCTCTACGATTTTGATGCACGTCTTCAGGGACCTGATCGTAGTGTCTTGTTGACTGATGGAGACAACACTACGATCTTAGAAGAGTGTTGATTGGATCTTCAATGTAGAACACCTCTTCCTTGTATTGTGCAGTGCTTCAATACTTCTGTTTGCTTCGACCGTTCTCAGATACTGATGGCCTAATTCCTTGCTCTGGATCCCTTCTGAATATCAAGACACTTCAGATTTGTGGCGCGTCCAGCTTGCTTTCTCCTGGTGATCTTCCGCTCACTTATCATCAATGAACTGACCCTGCACTTAATCACTTTAGTCTTGCTCTTCAGAAGCTGACCAGTATCTCGGTTCACCTTCCATCAGTTCTTTCTCTGTCTGACAAACACTACGATCCTGGTTGCTTCCAAGATCGTTGTCTTCTGTTTTCTTGATAGCAAATGATTTAGCTGACTTTTTCTTAGTCAACTGCTGAAGTCTTCTTTGAATCATCTTGTGGAAGATGTTGGTAGAATGCATAGCATGATTTGATGTTTTAATATGCTTATGATTATTGTAAGGCCCTTAATTGAATTTATGTAAAAAGACTTAGTGATGGAAAGATCAAGATTGTTAGATTGATCTAAGCTTTCAACGTGTATCATTCTGTTCTAGAATGAATAGATAAAAAGATCAAAACTGTTAGGTTGATCTTATGATGTAATAGATAGGCTTGTCTGATCGTCGAAGCACTGTACCAGAAGTCGTAGTCTGCCAGGAGAGTCAGAGTCAACTCGGGAGCTATCGAGGCAGAATAGGAGTATGCAAGATAGTGAGATCTCAGAGCTCGTAGACTTCCAGGGGAAACGAAGAAGGATCGTAGTGTATCGAGAAGAGCCTCCTCAGGATCGTAGTGTACTGAGGAAGTTATGTTCTAAATCGTAGAGACAGCCTGCCTATAAGCCGAACGACAATCTGCCAAAGCTAAGTATGAAATGCACTGTACGCTCAGAGTCGCAGAGTCTAGCGATGCCAAAGTCAAAGACAAGGATCGTAGACCACACTCTGCGATCGTAGAGTCCACTGAACAAATGCAGAGATCATAGTATGCAGAGTCAGCGATCGTAGTGTGCTCTCGGGATCGTAGAGTCAACAACACGATCAGAATCGTAGAGTACAACAATCCAAAACGTAGAGCAACATCTGTCATGTCAGAAAATGTTAAAGCCTCATGAGTTGTTAATTCAATAATACGAGGAATGGATCCTAGATGCTACAGTGCCCATCAGTCCCAGAATAAATGAAATATCCTTAGGATGCAACAAAGAAGCGTATTGAAGAAGCTAAGGATAGTACTATGAATAAAATGGACAAAACACCTTTTCAGGTGGTAGGTGAAAAAGTAGCCTGCAGTGTCAATGGTCCAGAATGCAGAATTCAGAAGATGTACAGAAATGTCTCCATCAAAGTACAGAAAATTCAGATGCATTTAATGCCACAACGGATGAATCCAACGGATAGTTTTCAACATCACATATATACAGATCAGACAGATGAAAGAGATAACGCATGCATAAACATTCAACGTGAAGAACTCTCTAAGGCTCAACTCTACAATCTGAGATATTACAAAGCTTGCTCAGCTACTCAGCTATTATGTACCAGAGCTTACATAGCAAACTGAGTAGCAACCTTCAGAACGCAACAACAACAACAATCATCAATCAACTGAAGAAGTATACCAAGTCTGTTGGACTTGAAGAGTTCAAAAGTGAACTAGAAAAGTTCCTAGACTGTTGGTCTAGAAGGAATATGTGTGATTCAGAAGATTGTATAAGACATCCTTAGTGGATATCCTACTCGTTGAGTAGAAGAGTGGACTAGGAGCTTTGAGTGCTCCGAACCACTTAAAAACAACTGTGTCGTTTACATTCATACTATAACTGCTATATCTGCCATAACTTCCTTAACTGCTCATAACTCCATTGCTTGGTAAAAGAGATTAAAACAAACACTAATTCCGCAAAGTTTTAATAATCATCTTAGATCAAGTTAAAACGAAAAGATTATAAATTATCTATTCAACCCCCCTTCTAGATAACTTGTGACTACTAAGAACTAACAATTGGTATCAGAGCAGGTTCTATTTTACAGCTTACACGCTTTAGTAGATCCAATGACACTCGTACCAAGCGAATCCAGGACCGGGGGAGGCAGCAAGCCACCAACGTGCAACAAGGATAAATTTGCGAACTGGAAAGTCAGGATGCAAGCTTACATGGACTCAATAGATGAAGATCTATTTGAGACTGTTCTTAATGGGCCCTATATACCAACAAAGCTTGCACCAACCATTGACGATCCAAAAAGAGTACAAATAAAAGTAAAAGAAGAATGGACAGACACAGAGAAGAGAGCTGTCCAACTTGACAAAAAGGCGAAGAACATCCTGTTCCAATCTTTAGAGGACGATCTGTTTGAAAATGTTGTAAACAGCAAAACAGCTAAGGAGGTTTGGGAAGCACTGCTGATCATGCACGAAGGAACTGAAGAAGTTAGAGAGAACAAACAGTCTCTTCTAACACAGCAGTACGAAATGTTTGCTCATGTGCAAGGCGAAAATGTAACTGCCACTTATGAAAGATTCAATATTCTGCTCAACTCTCTACGAGCATATGGAAAGATCTATCCCAACAAAGATCTGACCATAAAGTTCATGAGAGCTCTACCGAGCAAGTGGGATGCAAAAACCACTGCAATAAGAGAGTCAAAGAATCTTAATGAGATGACAGTTCAACAACTGTATGGCAATCTCCTGACATACGAGCTGGAGCTAACTCAACGTGCTGAAACCCTTTAAGAAGGAAGAAGAAAAGACAAAGGTGTTGCTCTCAAAGCAAATGAAGGTGCATCAAAAGTCATCACTAAGACTGACTATGATGATGATGATGACGATGATGATGACTTTGCTATGCTGGTAAAGAGACTAAGAAGGTTCATGCGACAAGGCATAATCGGCAAGCCAAGGAAAGTCAGCAACTACGTCAGCCAGGAACAAATAAATGATGTATGTTACAACTGCAAGAAACCTGGTCATTTCATTGCAAATTGCAACCAGCCTATCAAAGAAGAGCTAAAGAAGAAATCCAATGCAAAGAAAGAACACAAAGGAATCAAGATGTCTCAGAAAAGAGACAAAGGCCTGGTTGCCGGAGGATCGTGGAGTGATTCAGATAACGACTCAAATGCAGACTCCGGAGATGAGGAAGAATCACATATGGCCAATCTGTGCTTAATGGCCAAACATGTAAAGGACAACCAAAGCCTAAACATACATGATGTAAGTATCGATGAGGTATTTGATTTTAATTCTCCTGATGTAGATATAAGTGACTTAAGAACTGCTTTGCATGGCATAACCACTGATCTGCATCAATACATGAAATGGTTCAGAGTCTTGTCTAAAGATCATTCTCTTCTTCAAGAGGAGAATAAGAGAGTTTAAGAAGAGCTTGAAACAGCCCTTCTAAGTACTAATCTTCTCTCCAAGCTTAAAGTTGAGAATGAAACTTTGAAACAGACAAATACACATCATGCTCAAAGAGAGTCTATGTTATCCTCTAAAATCGAGGATCTTGAGAAGACAATCTCTGCATGGAACAGATCCACATCTTCCATGGATTGTCTGCTCTCTAGTCAGAAAAGCGCATTCGACAGAACGGGCTTAGGCTTTGGGGAATCCATCTCAGAGCTAAGTATGGAAAAGACAATGGAAACTAGCACCAGTAATGTCTCAAGTTTTGGTAGAGGCATTGCTTGTGTGACATCCTCACAATTGGAAAAACCAGTTCAACCTTGTTCCACTGTCTCTAGTAATACTCAGAGAAGTAAAGGTTCTCACGCTGGTCTGGGTTTCATCAGGGAAAAGAGTAACCCAACCTCTACTTACCAACCTCGAAGAATCGTAGAGTCAATCAAAGTCAACTCTACGAATCAACTGGGAAGGTACAGTAGAAGTAAGGCACACTCATCACTATTTATGAAACCTAAAGACACGTGGAAGAAAGAGAGTCAGTTTAACAGAAGGTTAACTAAGGAACCACACAAGTCCAAGTGGAAGATGAATCACCACACACACACAGGCATGCATTATAACAGATGCTTCATATGCAATAAATATGGTCATAGGGCCACAAAGTGTTATTATAATTCTATGCATGTGAGACCCAAGATTAGACAAATTTGGGTCCCCAAAGGCACTAACAAAGAAGGACCCATGCAAATATGGGTACCAAAATGAAGGTTCAAATGTTTTGACAGGAAAAGAGCTCCACGTCCTCAACATGGTATCTGAACAGTGGTTGCTCGAGGCATATGACAGGGAACAAAGCTCTACTATCCAACTATGTAGAAAAGGAGGGTCCCTCAGTCATCTTTGGAGATAATGGTACTGGCAAGACAAGAGGCTATGGCTCAGCCGGAAATGGTGTTATATCATTCAGTAAAGTGGCCTATGTGGAAGGTCTGCAGCACAACCTTCTAAGCATTAGTCAACTCTGCGACAAGGGACATCAAGTAACATTCATCAATAATCAATGTCAAGTCAGAGATTTGAAGACATCTGCAGTAAAGCTAACCGGAACAAGAGAAGGAAATGTCTACACAGTAAATCTAATTGGACAACTAAGCTCAGACGAAATAATATGTTTTCTAGCTAAAGCCTCTGAAGAGATGAGCTGGCTATGGCATCGAAGATTATCCCATCTCAACTTTAAAAGCATGTCCAAACTGGCATCAAAAGATCTCGTGGCTGGCTTTCCTAAGTTCAACTTTGTGAAGGAAAGGCCATGTAATGCCTGTCAGTTTGGAAAACAAACCAGAAGCTCATTCAAAAGTAAGACTGATAACTCTATTGACAAACCCCTGCAGTTGCTTCACATGGATCTTTTTGGACCAATCCCAACAACAAGTCTCGGAGGAAAAAGATACTCTCTAGTCATAGTCGACGACTACACTCGATTCACATGGGTATTCTTCCTGACTTCAAAGGATGAGACAAGCTCCGTATTAATCAAGATGTTCAGAATGGTGATGAACGAGAAAGGAGAGAAAATCAAGGCTATAAGAAGTGATCATGGTAGAGAATTCGATTTTTTAGAAATGGATCAGTTCTGCACAGACAATGGCATCAATCATAACTTCTCAGCTCCACGAACTCCTCAACAAAATGGAGTCGCTGAAAGAAAGAACAGAACCCTGATAGAGGCTGGGAGAACTTTGCTAGCAGCAGCCCGTCTGCCTGAATACTTTTGGGCAGAAGCAGTCAACACTGCATGATACACTCAGAACAGATCACTAATCCACTCTACGATCAAGAAGACGCCCTACGAACTATGGAAAGGAAGAAAGCCAAGCGTCAGCTACTTCCATGTCTTTGGATGTGCATGCTATATTCTCAACAATGGAAAACAATACCTGACAAAATTTCAACCAAAATCAGATGAAGGAATCTTCCTTGGATATGCCACGGACAGCAAGACATACAGAGAGTTCAACAAAAAGACGCTGAATGTAGAAGTCTCAATACACGTCATTTTTGATGAAACTGACTTGGACAAAGCAGTACCTCAAGACACTACGACCAATGATGCGAACACTACGACTGAAGTTGTCGAGGCCAACACTACCAGTGTAGTACCAGACAGAGAAATCGTAGAGCATGATAATGCAATCGTAGAGAGGACCATCCAAGATAATGAATCTCCACTTCAAGGAGAAGAAATAGACCTTGAAGACTTAAGACAGGAAGGCATCAGGACAGACGTTCCAACTGGCAGCAGATGGGCAAGAGATCACACTCAGGATCTAATCATTGGAGATCCGAATGCTAGAATCAGAACAAGATCTGCTACTCAGAATGAATGTTTCTATCTAAGCTTCCTGTCACAAATTGAGCCAAAGAAAATAGAGGATGCAATGGAAGACTCTAGTTGGATAGAAGCTATACAAGAAGAACTCAACCAGTTTGAACGAAGCAAAGTGTGGAGATTGGTGCCAAGACCAAATGATCATCCAGTGATAGGAACTAAGTGGGTCTTCAGAAACAAAATGGATGAAGATGGGGTCATTACCAGGAACAAGGAAAGATTAGTGGCAAATGGCTATTCTCAAGAAGAAGGTATCGACTATGATGAGACTTTTGCACCCGTTGCAAGACTAGAAGCCATCAGAATCTTTCTTGTCTTTGCTTCCCACATGAAGTTCAAAGTCTTTCAGATGGATGTCAAGAGTGCATTTCTAAACGGAGAGCTTCAAGAAGAAGTCTATGTCGAACAACTTCCAGGTTTTATCAATCCATCCCTTTCCAATTATGTCTATAGATTAGATAAAGCCTTATATGGTCTTAAACAAGCACCTAGAGCATGGTATGAAACTCTAACTAACTTTTTAATAGAAAATGGGTTCACTAGAGGCAGGGTAGATACCACATTATTCCTTAGAAAGCACAAAGACAAAGTCTTACTAGTTCAAATATATGTTGATGACATCATTTTTTGTTCTACTGACGAAAAATTATGCAAGAGATTCTCTAAGCTAATGCAGAGCAAGTTTGAAATGAGCATGATGGGTGAACTGAATTTCTTCCTTGGACTACAAGTGAAGCAAACTGATGAAGGGATATTCATAAATCAAGCCAAATACATCAAAGACTTGTTAAAGAAGTATGGCATGGAATCAGCTTCTCCCATGAAAACTCCAATTGCTCCTGCAACTAAGCTTGACAAAGATGAGAATGGTAAAGGTATTGATATAACTCAATACAGAGGTATGATAGGTTCTCTTTTGTACCTAACTGCTAGTAGATCAGATATAATGTTCGCAACATGCATATGTGCTAGATTTCAGGCTAACCCTAAAGAGTCTCATTTATCTGCTGTAAAAAGGATCTTCAGGTATCTCA